>BLSH010337758.1:57248-78057 GCA_018402905.1 Glandirana rugosa | reverse complement strand
ACGTAACCTCACCCTCGTTATAAAGATCGTGTTCTGGAGGAGGCATTGTGATTTGACTACTCGATGTCTTTTATATCCCATGACTTCATACAGCGGTAAAATGTCCACGTGTGTTTAAATTCCAAACTGTGCAACCCATAGAAAAATGAACCACGTTGGAGTAGAAAATATGGAATCGTTTTTACACCCATCAATGCACCTGTAAAATGGCGACATACTTCAGTACCCTATATTTTCTGTAGCTCATCAGTTTAGTGTTACGGAGGAGGTCTTGTGCTAGAAATATTGCTCCCACTCCAATGCACGGCGATATATAACATGTGTATCGCAATCAATGTTTTCAATGTGTAGGCTCCCCCAACAGGTGTGTTTATGTTTGTATGTGCGTATATGTGGGGGCTTCAAACATTTTTTAGTGGGGAGATTTTATGCGCTTGAGTGTAACATTAATTTTTTTGCCTACATTTTTTTTCTTAATCATGTAATGATTTTTAGATGACAGATTCTCTTTAATGAGACATGCAGGGTCTAAAAGACCCTGCATGCCTCCTCTAGGCTCCTCATTGCAATACATCCCTTCCCTAGCCAGGGAAAGTGACAGGGTGAACCAGAAGTGATGTCATATGTCTTGGAAGGGTGCCTCTAGACACATGCCTACTGTGGCTAGTGGAAAATCAGTTTAGTCATCAGAAAAATATCTAGAATAGGGAAACTTTAGTAATAAAAGCATGACAGAGCTTCTAACTCTTCCCCTTATCCAAAGTTTAAAAAGTACACATACGACTATTTTTTTTAAAAAGTAGATAGGATACAGGATAAGTCATAAAGTATGTTTGATTTGCTGGTTTTCCAGAAGGTCCTGCTGAACCAGCTGACTTTTGGTACATGTATACCCAACCTAAAGCCTTGCTCACACGGGGCATTAAAAACAGGCGGCTGAGATGAGGTTTTACTGCCTCCTGACCTCCCAATTAAAAAAGAATTTGCAGCTGCTCGGGGTCTTCCAAATGCCACAGATGCAAAGCATAGGGGGTTCCGTAAAAAGAGTGTTGCATTCTATGAGTCTTCGCCACAACTGTGAGCCAACTGCTTGGTTTGCGGTTGTGGAATAGCATTTTCATAGCAAATTCCTGTTTGTTTGTCAAAAAAAAAAAAAACAAGAACTAAGAGAAAATTTCCCCTCACTTACCACAGATTTTCTCTCACTTGCTGTCATGGTCCTAGGAAAGGAAGGACAATGAAAGTTTTTCAGTGAAACACAGCCTGCAAAAAAATAACTTAAACCTGTTCCAACTCTGTCCAAAACGGAAGAAAATGTTTTGTCTATACATCGACTTTAAAGGCTAAGTTTTGAAAAAATTAAAAATGCGCACATTTCCCCAGAAAAAAAAAAACGTATATCTATTATTTTGTTTCAGAGTATCCTGCAAAGCATTGTGCCTGTAATCAAGGGATCATGGGTGCAATGCTAGGCTTCTGTTAGCTGTTCTTTCAGATCCCTGTTCATAGAGAAGTATGAATTTTCAGTTGGAGAGCTGGAGAAAGTGTCAATGGACTACGAATGCAGTGATAATTCCATTGAGAACTAAAAGTCCATCTGTCAAGGTGGCAAATGGACTTGTAGTTCATTCTTTCACTGATCTCTGTAAATTAATGATGCAGCCATAGGCGTGCGCACAGGGTGTGCCGGGTGTGCCTGGGCACAACCTAATCACCCAATGTGCATTAGCATTATCTAGGGGCAGCACCAGGTAGGTGGTTGGGGGTGCCAGTGGCCAGTGTAAATGCCCCCATTATATTAAAGGCTAGGTTCAACCATAGGAATATATTACACCCGTATTTAGGGTGTAACATAATATGCTCCAACTCAACTGTCTCCCACCACCAGAGCTTCCTCCCTGTGCCAGCAGGTGGTGTTCATATGTGTTCGAGCTTTGGGGTGCACACCCTAATGCAATAGGCTGCGCACACCTATGGTTGCAGCTGTGTGGGCAGAGGCCCACACAACCAAGCTGATTTCAAAAGTGACAGTGGTTGCAGGGAAGAAGAACCCCAACACCCTGTCAGGGGGACAGGGCCTTCTGGGGGTGGGAGGGTTACTTAGCAACATACTACATGTTACACCCTAAATACAGTTGTAACCTTTTGCAAAAGGTGGAGTATCACCTTAGTCTTTGAAAGAGAAATATGGGGTTTACAAGAAAAGAAAAACTCACAGTCACTTAGCTGGACGCAGCATCGATCTGATGCTGCAACTGTGCCCCACTACCTCTACACTGAGAACTGAGGACCAAAGACCGCGGATTTCTCAGTTCCCCCCTTTGGTCTGAGCAGAGAGTGATGACTGTCAATTACCAGCTCTCTGCTCTGCCCCTCCAGCGCTCACTGGAGCTGGGGAGAGGAGGGAGCAGTTAGCTCAGTCTTGCAGCGGTACAGCTGAGAGGATGAGCCAGCTGCCAGTCCAGGCACCTGGGTGGATCCCGATTGTAAAGTCGGGACCTTTCCCCAGCCTGGACCAGCCAAGTGAAGTCAGTCAACATCACAGCTGAATATGGGTCAGAACGAATTGCACTTCTGTGATCCATAGAAGAAGTAGAGCCAAAAATGTTTTGGGTATAGGTACTGGTATAAGGTCAGAAACGTTTTTGGGACACTTTAGTATACTTTACTGTAGGCACCAAGAGCCTTGCAATGAAGGCCACCAGCACAGGTACCAACATATTTGCAATATGACCAGACAATCTCATCAGTAGTGCTCTTTTATAAGGTTTTACTAGTATGGATAATATATTAATTGCTAAATGTATATCATTTATAATCAGCTGTAGCAGCATACTGTGCATATGTTTTCCATGGTTCTTGGTATTTCAAAATAGAGATTTGAGACTGTATCCCACCTTAAAACTGCCAGCATAGTAATTGACATTTATTACTTGCACTGTAATTGTACAACGTAAGCATAGATTCATTTAGTTGACTCACAACCATTGTCAAGAGGTCCATGTTGACAGGGTTCAACTATATTAATAGTTAGTAATACATAGGTATAATATAATGATTTCTTTGGGTGTGGTATGTATGTTATAACATTTGTGGGGTATGTACATGAACATTTATGCACTATATAATTCACAAGGTGACCATATGGTGACAGTGCTTTGACAATCTCTAAGACTACGTATGTTTGCCACATGTTTGGTTTATGTTTGCCATATGAACTATGAACACACCCGGTCCTATTTTAGTACAGGGGATACTGTTCATGAAAAGAGGTATGGAAAGAAAGTGGTATCCATAATGACTTAATTTACTGAGGTCAGAGTGTGGGAATTATATGAAAGTGCCACATGGTAGCTTGCTACAGTTTGCAAATTGTTGTATACAGTATACTCTTCCCAATAATAAATATCAGAGTCAAAATTGGTCCGAATTGTAAAATATAAACTTGGACTAAAGGCAAACGTATCCTGAGCACAGCAATGTCCTTTAACCTACCAACATTCTGCACAGTTTTAGAAAATGAAAAGATTTTATCCATGGTTAATGTTCAGAATAGTTTTTTAAAGTGCATTTCCCATAAAAAAATGCAAGGTCTGATTATCTTGGAGCCACCCACCCCTAACTAAAAAAAGACTAGTGAAACCCCTACTCACCTCACACCTGGCAGTTTCTGGTAAGCTAGCCTAGGCAAGGGTGACTTTAATTGACCAAGGAAGCTGAGGATCCCAAATCCCAGGAAAATGCACCCTTGCACAGTGTTGGGATCCTCAGCTTTCCCTGGATCTCACGGTGAATCCCATTGGCATCACCAAAGCCTTCAGAAAGTGGAGGTGTAATGTAACAAAATGTGTTTTGAGTTTTCCAATGGCAATGGTATTTTTCATATGTAGTCCTGAACATTTTGTTAAAAGCAATCATACATGGATCAAAATTCGGCCAATTTAGCAGGAACTGGACGAATTGCAATCCATGAGGGGAGGGAAAGTTATACAAAAGTCGATCTACCAATTTACATCTGTGCAACCGCCCTGTCAAATTTTCCCACTCTATCAATGCTGCTATAGCCTGCAATGCTGATCAGTGTATTCTGACAGCGGGGAAGTCAAGTCTGTCAGAATACAATAGCTCAGTGGGGATGACTCCCCCATCTACATGTAGGCAGGTTGAACTGCATTTAGTTACAGTAATCAGTGACTGGCCCAGGCTGGGTGAAACGGTTAAATGTTGCAAGCTCAGTTCCTGGGCTTTTGCTCCTAGCCAGTCCAACTGTGCTATAATAAGGGGGAAGGCTGAGATTCAAGGGTTTTCCAGGTTACGGTGGGTTCCAGATCATCTGCGAGTGGAATCGTCTGGTGCTGCTCAAGATACCGGGGTTTTCAGAAGACATCCAGCCATAGATAATGCCATAATGGACTCTCACCTCACAGAGGAATGCCTGGGCCACTATACCACTCTTGTTAGGGTAAGGGGAAAGACGTTGTTCATATTCAACTGTCCTGCCACATTTCACCTGTAAAAGTTACGTTAACCATTATGAACCTGGTCTAAAGTTATTTAAATGGTTGCCTGTGCATTCTGGTGTATCAAAAAAACTTGGTTCTGTAAAGCACTACGAGGTATGAAGTAACACTACTACTAAGGATTACCTTAGCAAGATAAGATGAGGAGAGTAGGTGCTATGGGTTACTAAGTGAAGGAACAAGCTACAAGCAACCAGTCGTTAAGCATGGTCGTTGTCTTCCTCCCTCCCTAGCAGTTGGTATCCAGTAGAAACTGGATCCAAACTCGCATTGGGGAGATCCATGGCCTGGTCACAAGGTACAGGAAGTGAAAGAGTTAAAGTGGTAGTAAACCCTGTAGTGATGCCTCCGTAGGGGTTGCTGAAAGCAGTGGTTCACCTGTCACCCTGCCCAGCCAGACATCCATCTATCAGTCACTCAGAGACATAGAACAGTCCATTGCTTTGTTTTGTTTTTTGTTTGGATTTGGGGAATATTGAACTTGGATAGGGATTTGGGAATTATGGGATGCCCAAGAACATTCAGTGCAAATTTGCTTCGGACTCCCATGTACACTCCAGTATACAGTGGTACCTCGGTTCATGAACTTAATTGGTCGTGAACTGAGGCAAATTTTCCCATAGGGTTCAATGTAAATCAGATTAATCCGTTCTGAAGTTTTTTTTGTTTTTGAACCACAAAGCTATGAATAAAAGTTCAGTACAGTACGGTATGAAGAGAGAGAACACCTTGCACATTCTTATCACCTGCATTTGCATATTCTTGTCACCTGCATTATTGCTCTGCACTTTCTTCTTGCCACCATGCTTGCTCTGCGTTTTCTTTGGAGCCATACTGGATGTACAATACAGTATGTACAGTATCTCACAAAAGTGAGCACACCCCTCACATTTTTGTCAATATTTTATTATATCTTTTCATGTGACAACACTGAAGAAATGGCACTTTGCTACAATGTAAAGTAGTGAGTGTACAGCTTGTATAACAGTGTAAATTTGCTGTCCCCTCAAAATAACTCAACACACAGCCATTAATGTCTAAACTACTGGCAACAAAAGTGAGTACACGCCTAAGTGAAAATGTCCAAATTGGGCCCAATTAGCCATTTTCCCTCTCCAGTGTCATGTGACTCGTTAGTGTTACATGGTCTCAGGTGTGCATGGGGAGTAAGTGTGTTAAATTTGGATTTATCTCTCTCACCCTCTCATACTGGTCACTGGAAGTTCAACATGGCACCTCATGGCAAAGAACTCTCTGAGGATCTGAAAAAAAAGAATTGATGCTCTACATAAAGATGGCCTAGGCAATAAGAAGATTGCCAAGACCCTCAAACGGAGCTGCAGCATGGTGGCCAAGACCATACAGCGGTTTAACAGGACCGGTTCCACTCAGAACAGGCCTCGCCATGGTCGACCAAAGAAATTGAGTGCACATGCTCAGCGTGATATCCAGGAGGTTGTCTTTGTGAAATAGACGTATGAGTGCTGCCAACATTGCTGCAGAGGTTAGAGGGGTGGGGGGACAGTCTGTCAGTGCTCAGACCATACGCCGCACACTGCATCAAATTGGTCTGCATGGCTGTCATCCCAGAAGGAAGGCTCTTCTAAAGATGATGCACAAGGAAGCCAACAGTTTGCTGAAGACATGGATCACTGGAACCATGTCCTGTGGTCTGATGAGACCAAGATAAATTTATTTGGTTCAGATGGTGTTAAGCTTCTGTGGCAGCAACCAGGTGAGGAGTACAAAGACAAGTGTGTCCTGCAGTCAAGCATGGTGGTGGGAGTGTCATGGTCTGGGGCTGCATGAGTGCTGCCGGCACTGGTAAGCTACAGTTAATTGAGGGAACCATGAATGCCAATATGTACTGTGACATACTGAAACAGAGCATGATCCCCCTCCCTTCGGAGACTGGGCCGCAGGGCAGTATTCCAACATGATAACGACCCCAAACACTCCTCCAAGACGACCACTGCCTTGCAAAATAAGCTGAGGGTAAAGGAGATGGACTGGTCAAGCATGACTCCAGGCCTAAACCCTATTGCGCATCTGTGGGGCATCCTCAAATGAAAGGTGGAGGAGCGCAAGGTCTCTAACATCCACCAGCTCAGTGATGTCATCATGGAGGAGTGGAAGAGGACTCCAGTGGCAACCTGTGAAGCTCTGGTGAACTCCATGCCCAAGAGGGTTAAGGCAGTGCTGGAAAATAATGGGGGCCACACAAATTGTTGACACTTTAGCTCAATTTGGAAATTTTCACTTAGGGGTGTACTCACTTTTGTTGCCAGCGGTTTAGACATTAATGACTGTCTGTTGAGTTATTTTGAGGGGACAGCAAATTTACACTGTTATACAAGCTGTACACTCACTACTTTACATTGTAGCAAAGTGTCATTTCTGTTGTCACATAAAAAGATATAATAAAATATTTACAAAATTGTGAGGGGTGTACTCACTTTTGTTTTAAAAAGCACACCTAAAAAAGCTTCTCAATACTGTACTGTAAGTGTCTTCACAGTACTGTACACTTTCAGTGTCTCTCTGTGACCTGCGATCTGGCCAGAAATCATGTCCGAAGCTGAGTCCAC
This sequence comes from Glandirana rugosa, assembly GCA_018402905.1. Lineage (NCBI taxonomy): Eukaryota > Metazoa > Chordata > Amphibia > Anura > Ranidae > Glandirana > Glandirana rugosa. The sequence goes on along the minus strand of BLSH010337758.1, from coordinate 70,949 downwards.
AAACCGAAGTAAATTTTGTGAACTCTTCTGTTCGTTAACCGAGATGTTCGTAAACAGAAGCGTTTGTGAACCAAAATACCCCTTTATACACTTCTCTCTCTCTTCTCTCCAGCACAAAGACTTGCTGCAGACTGTTACTCTTCCTACAGCACTTCCTTTGCTGCAAACTATCACTCCTCCAGACTAGCTAGCATTGCATGGTTAGGCCTGACACACTAACTCAGCCAGGCCTCAGTGAATTGCCTTTTTTTTGTTTACAAACATTTATTAAAAAATTTAAAAGACATAGTAAAGCAGAAGACGTACAGATGTTATGACAGTCAGTCAAAAAAGTACAGTTTGATCTAAGCAATGGTGCATACATTCTTAAATGAACAATAAATCATCTTGCATAGTTAGCGTTACAGAGTATAGTAGTACATGCTTTTTATCTCCGAAAATAGATACAGGAAATTTCACTAACAGCAGGAGGGTCTTAACAGGGCCATTAAATACCAGGAGTGCATTATGTACAGAGCGCAGAATTCGGGGAGGTTACACACAGACTGCAGAGTTTGGGGTGTGCCATGTAAATAGTGCAGAGTTCAGGGGTACACTGCATACAGAGTTTAGGGGTGTGCTACACACAGGGTTCAGAATTCAGCCTTCTTTCACAGCTGCTTTCCTCTGAACCCCCCATCCACATCTCATTCTCTACTGCCCCATCTCCTTAAAAACTCCACCATCTTCCACATCTCTTTTTTTTCATTGCTGTATTAACCGGAAGCACCCAGTCGATTCTACCACTTGCGGGAAGATCATCCAGTGGTGATATTGGCATTTGCACTGCACCTCCTTTGTCCCCTTCCTACTTAGTGGGAGCCACACAGGAGATCTGACCCGTGGGCGCTGTTGGGGAACAGGCTGTCACTTGTAAGCATAGAAGCCGGACTTTTGTGTTTTCAAGTAATAGTGGTGAGCAGGGAGCAGAAGGTCTGAGCCAGAAATGGTAGAACTGAGTTCCACCAAGTTCCAGCTGAAAAAAAGCCCTGAGTACATGTACCCAATTTTATAGATCCTGGCATATCATATACTATAATGCTAAACCGCCAAAAAATCTGCCATTAAATGGAGAGTGAAAAAAGGGAAGAGAAAAAAATAAGAGGGAACTTAAAGAACAAAAGAAAGAAAAATAACAAATTGTGCATCCATATAGTATGTGTGTCTATTATTAACCTTGAAGTATCAAGCCATCAGTTGGTTTGATGGCACAATCCTGGCTACCCCAGCCCTACAGGGGGCCAGTGAGTCCATTTTTTGTCGTAATTGTGCATGGTGTCCATCAACGTGTGATACATCTTTTCCATCAACCTGACAAACTCTATTCTAGGGATTACCTGTGTCCATGGAACCGAAGGGGAGCGCCAGTTCAATGCAACTGCCCATTGTATGGTTGAAAACAATGTATGTATCAGTCTTTCAGTGAATTGCCTTTTGCTGGCTGAAGCCTCTGGCCTCTTTTGTGTAGAAAAGTTCAGGTGCTAGCTGTCCTCTCTTCTGCTACCACTCCTAGATAGCTCTCTTCAGGCCCTGCCAGACGGCATGGCTGCAATGACCTCTCTCCAATGCCCTTTTTACAGCCCTCTCTTCTGGTTATACATCCATCTCTCAAACTGCAATCTCCCAGTTCTCTCAGGCGTACCTCCCCAGTCCTCCCAATTGTGCTCACTCACCAACCCTCCTGGCCAGTAGTCCTGCTGGAGACTCTTAGAGTGCTCTCTCTTCTGCTGTCCTCTTTTCTGCTCTCTCATCTTCATCTCCTTCCAGGATCTCTCACTCCTCCCGAATGCACCCAAGCCCCAGCCCAGGGTCACTCCCCCCCCCAGACTGGGGAGCTCCCTGTGGGCCCGACAGCCTCCACACCAGGACTTCCACCCGACAACTCCTCCCCAGCTGGGCTGACCCCAGGTATTTAAGGAGGGCTGCCCCCTGCCAATCCAAGTAGGGGGTTGGTCAATGCTCCTTAAAATACCCCGGGTAGCTCAACCTCTCTTCTCCACCCTTCCTTCTAGCACCTTCTAGAAGAAAAGGGGAGGTAACCGAGAAGTGACACCACCTGTGAGTCACCAGCTGCTACCCTGAGCCCCTCCCAGCCCAGAATGAATACAAACAGGCCTAGCAACCAGCTAGGCCTGCCTAAATTTACCTACACTGCCAGAGAAAAACCTCACTCTAGCACCTCACTACTTAGAGGGTGCTACAACCCCTTTGTGCCATTTTTACATACAGGTAAGCTTATAATAAAGCTTACCTATAGGAAAAATTAATATCTACTAAGCAAGAACCATTTAGGAGATATTCCAAAGAGCAGCAGCTGGAGAACATCACAGGCGCATGTGCTCTGAAGGAACAGCATACCCATGCCACTCCTTCAGAACTGTGCTGTGCCCAATCAGATGGCCGGAGCTTGCCAACCCTGAAGAAGGCTGGGGGAAGATGAAACCCCTGTCAGCGGTGACAGAGCGCCACTGGAAGAATATATTCTAAAGGTAAGTCTAACATAATGTGCTAGTATGCAGTGCATACTAGCACATTATGGATTAAAACTGCAGGAGGGACCCTTTTTTTAAAATGTAGGTTCACTTTACTACCACTTTAATGGGGGCACGCATGAGGTCCGTTCTAGGTGCACAGCGGGACCCCATTCTCTTACTGGGACTGCCTGGACTTCTGTAAGGGCTTTCTGTTCGAAAGCTGTAGAAAGTGTCAATGAGCGCTTGTCAGAGCCCCTCGCAGTTCATTGAAAACTACAAGTCATCTGCTGCAGTGGCAGACAGAACTTATAGTTCATTCATTTACAGATACCTGTGAATAAATGACACTGCTGTACTGGCAGAGCTTCACACAAGCGCACTGTATATTATATCTAAAGGGAGGGGATTGAGGGTGTCGGATGAGGTTGCTTAACATGTTACACGTCGCACACAAAATACAGGTGTAACATGCAACATGTTCAGAATTGAAGAGCAAATTGTCAGGAACATGCAGGGCAGCCAGTATACCTGTTGGTGGCACTGTCCTTCAGAATAGTGTAATTACATTGGTCTCATTGTTTACCAGTAGGTGCCTCCCACCAGCCAGAAGAGTTTAGGGATTAGTCTTCACCTGATGCTGGCTGCTGGGAGGCTATTTAGCTCAATTTCACCTAACCTTGCCTTAGCATTCTGCCTGTATCATCCTGAATTACCCTACGTTCTGACCTTTATACCTGTAATCATGATTTCGCTAGAATTTATATAGGATTGCTGTTTTATATGTTTATTGTCATTTGTGTTTGTGTGCTGTCTTTGTAGAATACCTTTCCATAATACCGCATTTTGAAGATGCATACAATTGGAAAAAGCCTTACATACAGGGCTCTTGTAGAGCCCCATTTCCTCATTGTGCCTTGAGTAGGGTTGGTTCCGATGTTCGAGTGGAACGTAAATTTGACTTGATCATCAGGTGTTCGTTTGTTCGCAGAACAAACGTACATATGGGGCATCCGCGATAAATTTGAGCGCCGCGGAGAGCCCCGTAATGCACTGCGAGATCGCAGTGCATTGACGGCTGCTGATTGGCCAAAGCATGCACCTGACCTGCATTCTTTGGCCAATGACAGCGTGATGTGCTGTGAGAACCATGATTGGCCAAAGGCAGGGTGCCTTTGGCCAATCATGGCTCAGGGGCTAAGTCCATGCCCCACACTATATAAGGCTACTGCTTACATGGCGGACGTATATAGTGAATGAATGAAGATTAGGCAGGTATCGTAGTGTAGTGTGCAGTCAGTCAGTGTAGTATTTATATAAAACAGTTCAGAGTATATAGTCAGTTAGTGTAGTATATATATAATACAGTTCAGAGTATATAGTCAGTTAGTGTGGTGTATATATATATATAAAAAAGTTCAGAGTATATATATATATATATATATATATATAGTATAGTATATAGTGCAATCTATATAGTATATATAATGCAGTTCAGAGTATATAGTGCAGTCCGTATAGTATACAGTGCCTTGCGAAAGTATTCGCGACCTTTTGCCACATTTCAGGCTTCAAACATAAAGATATAAAACTGTAATTTTTTGTGAAGAATCAACAACAAGTGGGACACAATCATGAAGTGGAACGAAATTTATTGGATATTTCAAACTTTTTTAACAAATAAAAAACTGAAAATTTGGGCGTGCAAAATTATTCAACCCCTTTACTTTCAGTGCAGCAAACTCTCTCCAGAAGTTCAGTGAGGATCTCTGAATGATCCAATGTTGACCTCAATGACTAATGATGATAAATAGAATCCACCTGTGTGTAATCAAGTCTCCGTATAAATGCACCTGCACTGTGATAGTCTCAGAGGTCCGTTTAAAGCGCAGAGAGCATCATGAAGAACAAGGAACACACCAGGCAGGTCCGAGATACTGTTGTGGAGAAGTTTAAAGCCGGATTTGTATACAAAAAGATTTCCCAAGCTTTTAACATCCCAAGGAGCACTGTGCAAGCGATAATATTGAAATGGAAGGAGTATCAGACCACTGCAAATCTACCAAGACCTGGCCGTCCCTCTAAACTTTCAGCTCATACAAGGAGAAGACTGATCAGAGATGCAGCCAAGAGGCCCATGATCACTCTGGATGAACTGCAGACATCTACAGCACAAGGTGGGAGACTCTATCCATAGGACAACAATCAGTTGTATACTGCACAAATCTGGCCTTTATGGAAGAGTGGCAAGAAGAAAGCCATTTCTTTAAGATATCCATAAAAAGTGTTGTTTAAAGTTTGCCACAAGCCACCTGGGAGACACACCAAACCTGTGGAAGAAGGTGCTCTGGTCAGATGAAACCAAAATCAAACTTTTTGGCAACAATGCAAAACATTATGTTTGGCGTAAAAGCAACACAGCTCATCACCCTGAACACACCATCCCCACTGTCAAACATGGTGGTGGCAGCATCATGGTTTGGGCCTGCTTTTCTTCAGCAGGGACAGGGAAGATGGTTAAAATTGATGGGAAGATGGATGGAGCCAAATACAGGACCATTCTGGAAGGAAACCTGATGGAGTCTGCAAAAGGCCTGAGACTTGGACGGAGATTTGTCTTCCAACAAGACAATGATCCAGAACATAAAGCAAAATCTACAATGGAATCCCGGTGTTAGAATGGCCAAGTCAAAGTCCAGACCTGAATCCAATCGAGAATCTGAGGAAAGAACTGAAAACTGCTGTTCACAAACGCTCTCCATAAAACCTCACTGAGCTCGAGCTGTTTTGCAAGGAGGAATGGGCAAAAATTTCAGTCTCTCGATGTGCAAGACTGATAGAGACTTCCCCAAGCAACTTACAGATGTAATCGCAGCAAAAGGTGGCGCTACAAAGTATTAACTTAAGGGGGCTGAATAATTTTGCAGTTGCAGTCAGTGTAGTATATATAATACAGTGGAGAATATATAGTGCAGCCAGTGTAGTATATATAATACAGTGCAGGGTATTTAGTGCAGTGCAGAGTATATCCACGTAAGGTTTTTTGCTATAAAATTACTTAGAACCCCCAAACATTATATATTTTTTTCAGACACCCTAGAGAATAAAATGGCGGCCGTTGCAATACTTTATGTCACACCGCATTTGCGCAGCGGTCTTCGAAACTCATTTTTTTTTTAAATACACTTTATTGAATTAAAAAATATCGGATCATCTCCACTGGTTCTGGTAAGCGGCGGAGATGACCGAATCGCGGTCGGAGGGGGGTGGGCACATCTCCCGGCCCCGACAAAAGTGATCTCACGGTGTATCCGCTGCGGAGACCACTTTTATCTTAAAGTGGACCACCCGCAGTTTCAGAAAATACTTATGGCAACTATCTGCTGCCATAACACCGGTATTCTACATCAAAGTACCAACGTATAACGACGACAGGCAGTCCGGAAGTGGTTAAAATACAGTGTATTGAAGTGGTTAAGGGGAACCCCTATGACAGAATTAAGAAAAAAACTGCGTGGGGTCCCCCCCAAAATCCATACTAGGCCCTTTGGGTTTGGTATAGATTTTAAGGGGAGCTCCACGCCAATTTTTTAAAAAAAAAAGCGTAGGGTCCCCCCAAAATCCATATCAGGCCCTCTGGGTCTGGCATAGATTTTAAGGGGAACTCCACGCCAAAATTAAAAAAAAAAATTTGCCTAGGGTCCTCCCCAAAATCCATACCAGACCCTTATCCAAGCAAGCAGCCTGGCAGGCCAGGAAAGGGCGGGCTAGCGAGCACCCCTCCAACCATACCAGGCCGCTTGTCCTTAACATGGGAAAGGTGCTTTGATGGGGACAAGGGCTTCTTCCCCACAACCCTGGCCGGTGGTTGTCGGGGTCTGTGGGTGGGGGGATTATCAGAATCTGGAAGCCCTCTTTAACAAGGGGGCCCCCAGATCCCGGCCTCCCCCCTATGTGAATGGGTACATTGTACCCCTACCCATTCACCATAAAACGTGTAAAAAAGTGAAAACCACAACAGACAGTTTTTGACAATTCCTTTATTAAAAAAGAAAAAAAAAGTGTCCCGCAATGTCCATCCATCTTCAATCACATGGCCCGACAGACCCAAAAAATTGAAAAAAACGAAAAAGCTACGCCTCCATGGGAGGGCACCCACTGACTGCTGTCTTTTGGATTTGACAGTTGTTATATAGGCAAGGGCAGGGCCACCCGGTGGTGTAAGTAGGTGACCCCGCCCCCTTTCTGACATCATGTGATGTCAGAGGGGAGTGGGGTTATCCGGTTACGTCAGCAGGTGGCCCCACCCTTGCCTATATACGAGCTGTCAAAGCGAAAAGACAGCAGTCGCCGGGAGGCCTCCCATGGAGGCAGAGCTTTTTCGGTTCTTTTTTCTTTTTTTCAGGTCTGTCGGGCGGCGTGATTAACAATGGATTTACATTGTGGGACACTTTTTTCTTTTTTAATAAAGGAATTGTCAAAAACTGGCTGTTGTGGTTTTTATTTTTGACACTTTTTTGGTGAATGGGTATGGTTACAATGTATCCGATACCCATTCATGCGGGGGGGATTGGGATCTGGGGGCCCCCTGGTTAAAAGGGGTTTCCAGATTCCAATAAATCCCCTGCAGGGCCTGGTATGGACTGGGGGGGGACCCTACGCTGTTTTTTTCCTTAATTTTTCATCTATATTGCGGAAGCCAGCAATATATTACAGCCACTAGCAAGTTTAAATTACATTTTTTCCTTTAGAAATATCCTTATTGCTGCGGCACTGTTCTACACATCACACAGATGCCCCACTTTACAGGCAGACTAAGGGAACCCCCAGGCATGATATGTAAAGGATAATTTCATTTTTATTGTTTCACTTTAAGCATTATTAAAATCACTGCTCCTGAAAAAAATGATTGTTTTAAAAACTTTTTTTTGCATTGATACATGTCCCCTAGGACAGTACCCAGGTCCCTATACACTTTTTATGGCAATAACTTGCATATAAGCTTTTAAAATGAGCACTTTTGATTTTTCATGTTCGTGTCCCATAGACTTTAATGAGGTTTGCATGCTCGCTAGAACTTTTTTGCCCGTTTGCGTGTTCTGGTGCGAATCGAACCAGGAGGTGTTCGGCTAATCCCTAGCCTTGACCAAGTGCGCCCTTTCAAAAATCCTGCTGGCCATATTGGGATACAGTTTGGGAAGCATAGGATGGAACCTAAACATTTTCAAGATTTCTTTCATAAAATTTGTTATCCAAGTTTTTATTTTGAACAATTTTGAACTTAGTTGGATGCTTTTCACTGTACTTTTTCACTTGTTTCCAGTGAACTGATTATGACATGCCATTTTGAAAATAAATTGTGCTTACATTGTGGTTTCTGTTTAGTACATTGGTGGTCTAAATGTTTTTTATTTGAAAATCTAACCGCAACATAATAGTCCCAACACAAGGAAACACTTAGTAGGCTCATACGCAAAGATTACTAGATAGCAGCAGGTATAACCTGATCTTACCTGTTCTTTATTAGACTTTGCACATCAACAGTCGTATTCAACCAGCAGCAGCTCTATTTGTCACGAAGGAGGGTGACTACTGAAGCTTGCCATGTAAGGCACTTCCTACTTGAAAGTAATCCAATGTTTGTGGATTGTGGGAAGCTTACACCTTTCACCTGATTGCAAAGCACTTTCAGCTTTTGATGTTGCAACTATTACATGACTCAACCGGAGGCATGAAAACTGACATTTTTGTAGGCATTCTTCTTAATGCCAGCGCCCCTCTGCCATGTTAAGCAATACTTCATGCTTGGATTTACTATTATTACCATTAAGGTTTTGAAGAAACAAAAACTATATTCTATATATATATGTTTTCTTATAATATCAACTTTTACAGTGTGGTTTTTATATTCCCTTTTGCATATTTATACTGTTATAACGTAAATGGCAAATGGAGACTATTCTGCAGTATTTCTTACACCATATCTAGGGGATCAGGAACCTCTGCATAAAATAGAACGGAGATACAAGGGGGAGTTGGCAAGCAGCTTTTGGTCTGCCATTTTACTAGATCTGCTTTTGAACTGAAGTCAGTTTGCTCATTAGACATGAGTACTACATAAGGCCTGATTCACACTTATGCATTTTTAGTGCTTTTTGCATTTTACAGATTTGCACTACAGTCCATTTATCTTGTTCTCCTATAGAACACATTCTGTAGTGCAAATCTGCAAAATGCAAAAATTACTAAAAATGCATAGTTGTGAATCAGGCCTAAAGCCTTGATTGTTTAAACGGGACATACGTGGGCTGAATTTCATTTGGCGGTTGGACATGCTAGTACTATCTGGCTTGACAAAACAAATTTTTAATTGACTTTTGTCAAAGGAGCTGGATGGAGGATTCCTGCACCAAAAAACACTTGCATCCAATTAGATACGGGCATGATTTCAATTCATAATATAGCTCCCAGAATGGAAGTACTATCTTTAAAAAAAGGGTACTGCAATTGTGTAACTTTGTTACCGTGATCCAGATGCATGTAGCCATTACAAAGGGTAGAATGATAACATTGTTGTGTTGCACCAGCATGTTGCTATCACCATCTAATTGTAATAACCCAAAGTTATTGAAAGCAATTAAAAAAGGTTCATTAGCTTACTTTACCAGCCCTTTATGGGGTCACTATCCATAATCCATGATACACCCAACTTTCTAGTCTTGCCAGTGGATTTTTTTTTCATAGTAGTTACATAAGGGAATTTACAATTGCATTTACTTTGGGCACCTGGTGTTACCCAGTTACCTGTGCACCTAATTCACATAGTTCTTATAAGCACCTGTTATTTTTATTAAATAATATGTAGCCCCAACATTTTATATTTCTGATATGTGCCTGCTCTACCATGTACTGGGTGAAAAAGTATCCTGTTCTCTTTGTATTCCTTCCTTTGTGTGAAATACCTGGTGTTCCTACCAGTCCATCTGCTTTCCTATTAAAAACTGTCCACACTAAGCAGGAGAACACACTGTGGTCAGTTCTCTAGCTGTGCTGGGAACTCAGCCTGCTCTCCTCCAATGATCAGACTTGTCCTGACAACCCCCCCCTGCACACCCAGTTCAGTGTGCTGCTGTTTCTCCTCCCTCAGCTGAGAACAGAGGGTATGCGATCACATATAAAAAAAAAGGGGAGGGGGGGATTGTTTATAATGGGTTTTTTTTTATCTACACAAATGTTTTGCCTTTCATTTCTATTTTAAACGGAATAGATTGTTTTACAAAGTGAGGGTTTACTTATATTTTAATGAAAGTCAAATTCACAAAGTTATTGAGACACTTTTCTTTTAAGAAATCTGGAGTCTAAGGCCCCTTTCAGCTCACAGATCCCCTGCTGATCAGAACAGAGCAGGTGGATGACACATCCATGCCCCCCCAGTATATGCAGAGCAGACGCAAACAGAGCATGGGAGTAAATTGACTCAGCTATCCGTTCATACCTGACCGCCCTCCGATCTGATCTGCCTAGATGGAAGAGGACGGATCCCTTCCTGCATTGGACCAAAGGTAGGCTGCTGTAAATGGACACAAGTCCATTTACACCCGCCTGTCCATAGGGGTGAATAGACTGTCTGATCAAATAGATGTTATACTTACCTACTCTGTGCAATAGTAATGCACAGAGCAGCCCCATTCCTCCTTTTCTGGTGTCCCCCACCAGCACTGTCTGCTCCTCCTGTTCTGTGTGTTACACTATAATGAGCCCCTTACACCAGTGTGTTCCTCAGCCAGGCTGTGTTCATTCATAGACACACTCAGTAACGGCTCGGCCTTCCTCATCTCTGGATTTGACTGACGGCAGCAGGAGCCAATGGCTCCCGCTGCTATCAGTATAGCCTGTGAGAGCACGAGGAGGGGAGAGAAGAACTGTAGCCAGGCACAGAGCTGGATCAATACAGGACTCGGGTAAGTGTTTAGGAAGGTAAGTGGGAGAAACAGGCAGTGGAAGATTTTTAAATGAATGCAGAGAATGGTTGGCTTTTAATAATACTTATTTTATATTATTCTTTTTCTAACATATTATGAAAACACTTTTGATATACATTTTTTCAAATAATTGGTATTATTGAAATGCATTTTTTTCTAGATATTTACATTTTATTTTTGACTTCAATTCTGTGAGTTTCAGACAGATTCACAGAGATGTCTGTACTATGTACATGAATCTGGGACTATTATTTCCACTTTTCATAGATAAAAGAAACTGTTCCTGTTAAAATTTAGTACCAATCTTTGTGAATTCCCCATACAGTGTTAAAATGGCATATAGAGCTAAGACCAGAGGCATACCTTCAGGGGACACAGGGGTCTCAATTGTGACCCGACCCCATGCTCTAGGGGGCCTGTGCAGCCTCCCTGTTTTACACCTGGACAGGAGGGACGGCATATACACAAGCCGATCACCTCCATTTTCTTCCTGCAGCCATTGAAAGCCTAGTTCTCCTCTTCTTCCCACCTGCATTCAACAGGAAAATGTAGGAGATCAGTTCATGTATATGCTGCTCCTCCGGCATATGTGTTCCTCTGGCCCCCCTCATCTCCCCTTCCCCGCCAGCTTCCCCCCTTCTCTCTCCTGCCAGCTGCTGCGGGGGATGTGTCAGGATAGAGAGCAGGGGAAGGGGCTGGTAAATCAGTGGAAAGGGTCCTGGGCCTGAAGGGAAAGGACCTGGGTTCAGGAAGAAGGGCCCCAGGACCGATGGGAGGGTGAGCCCTTCATGGTTCCTTGCATGGGGCCCTGAAGGCTCTAGTTGCATATCTGGCTAAGACTATCAATAAAAAATAATAATGTTTACTATTGTATTATATTAACCACTTACCGATTGGCCAGTAGTAATTTTCCTGCTGGTTGGGGGGGGGGTTAAGATTTGTTCTAGGAGGGGAAATTTGGGGGAAGGGAGAGGATTTGTGCTGGGGGGGGGGGGGTGATTTGTAGAGAGTGTGTTAGGAGGGGTGATATTTTGGGATTTGTGCTAGGAAGGGGGTTGGGGGAGGGGATTTGTGCTGGAAGGAGGAATTTGGGTAGTGGCATGCAAATTAGTGCTTTATTTTTTTGGGGGGGGAGGGGGGTTAGCAGGGGATTTTTGCTGACTTGGCATTTAGCATCTTTACCCTGGGTGCTAGATGACCTTGTCCCGGTACTGAGTACAGTGTCAGTGTACAGTATTATCTCTGATCACTGTATTAGTGTCACTAACAACGTTAGGTAATGTCAGCTAGAGTTAGTTAGCGTCCCTCCCAGCCAGTGTCAGTTAGTGCTGCCAAACTATCACAGTCACACTATAAGTCGCTGATCACCACCATTGCTTGTATAGTGTTTACTCTGAATATTAAAAATGAATCAAAGGGGTTGTAACCCCTCATTTTTTTTTTATAAAAATAACAAACATGCCTATACGTGCATGCTCGTTTTGCACAAAGCAGCCCCGATCCACTTCTTCTGGGGTGCCCGCCTGTACTCCTGGCTCCTTCTCTTCATTGGGTGCCCCCTCAGAAAGCTGCTTTCCCTAGGGGCACCCCTGCAGGCTCGCTCCACCGCCTGCTCCTGTGTCACTGAATTTGACTGACAATAGTGGGACAATGGTTCCCACTGCTATCAATATGTCCAGGGGCAGACATTGCAGGCTCTCAGGACAGGTAAGTGTACTTATATTAATAGTCAGCACCTACAGTATGTGTTTTTTTTTTTCACCCGGACGGAACTCCGCTTGATTGCATAGAATACATTAAGGTGAAAAACCTTGAGGTGTTACAATAGGGTTTTCAATAGCGTTTTCAGTTTTTGGTACTCACAGTGGCAGCACGTCTATAGGGACACATGGGCATTGCCCCCCTATCCATGTAGCCAGCCACTAATCTACATGCAGGGCGCTGGATGTATGGATTTCAATAGGGTTTTTTTTTTAGAAGCACATCATTAGACCCTAAGGCACTAATTGGCTTCAAAAAAGGGTGGGCACTGCACCCCGAGCCCACCCACTTGTGTGACATTACCAAATTAATATTCGCTAATGTCTACCTGTTTCTCCTCCCGGCCAATCAGAAAGTGGCTCCTGAGACTCCATTGGCCGGAAGTCCGAAGACCTGATTGGCTGGGAGAAGAAGACGGAGGGGGGACACGGAGGCCGGGACACAGAGAAGACCGGGAGGGGGGAGGTGCCGCCAATGGATTCAAACACGGGAGAGAGCCACTCTCCTCCTTCCTGCTCTGCCCGGCTCAGTTCATTCTCCACCAACAGTAGGCATTCCCGCTCCTCACACCTTCCCTGTGTGTTTGCTGAGCCGTGACCTGCAGAGGTCAAGTGAGACGTCGACCTGGGGGTATGGTGTGCGGTGGTGGGCTGGAGAGACGGGGGGTTCCATGGTCAGGTCCATCTCCTGCCCCCCCCACCGATGGAGCACCAGCCACCACTGGGTGCTCAGATACAGGGGTGATCAGTGCAGCGGGGAATAATTACTGGAACCGGCCCACAGTATGGCCCTCCCTGCAGCAGCTGAAAGCCAGCTTCTCTTCTTCTCCCTCCCACTGGCTTTCAGCTGCTGCAGGGAGAGCCATACAGGGGATCAGTTCCAGTAATTGCCCCCCCCCCACCACCACACTGATCACCCCTCCAGTCCATGATTGGATTCCCTCAGCTGTCTGGGCCCCTCTGCCTCCCAGTGTGAATCCAACCCATCCACCCCCCACAGCCCTGACACCTTCACGTTGCTGCAGGAACAAATTACAGGGGATCAATTCCAGTAATTGTCCCCCCTGCTGCATCAATCGCTCCCTCGTCCAGGATTTGATTCCTCCTGCTGCCCAGCCCCCCCCCCTATGTACCCCTGCCCCCTACAGAGCTGTTGGTTTCCACTCCTCTTCCTCCCGCTTCAGCTGCTGGGGGGGGGGGGAACTACAGGTTAATAAGTTCCAATCATCATCTCTTGTCCACGATCCCCTTCTGGCCAAGCCCCCCTATGTGTACTTTTCCTCCCACTGCTGGTTTCCTTCCTCCCCCTCCCAGCTGCTGTGGGCACGCATGGGGGATTGTTTCAGGATGGAGAGCAAAGGAACTGGTAAATATACATATTTACCCCTTCCTTTCCTGAATGAACACAGTGAGTGATTGGTGCCCCCCCGACCCGTCGTCCTCCTTAGT
>BLSH010337758.1:25285-41445 GCA_018402905.1 Glandirana rugosa | reverse complement strand
AATCTGCGGGTGGAATTTCTAAAGAAGTGCTCAAAGAGTTATCAGTTCTAATGCTTCAGGCCGTCATGCCAGACATCTCCCTTACCAACTGGGCGCAAGCAGGAATATCTTCATTAGCCCTGTTATATGATAACAACGAACTCCTCTCGTTTCCACATCTGCAAAATAAATTCCAACTCCCTTCTAGAGATCTTTTCAAATACCTCAGAGTTCGCTCCTTTCTCTCCACATGCTCTCGCTCCAGCAACCCGCTTATGAACCATGTCATACGTTTTTTCCTCAATACTCAGCCCACGAAAAAAGGCATCGCTTTCTTCTACAAGCTACTGACGGATAAATATACTGACACAAAGCCAAGCAGCTTCCTTAAATGGGAACACCAGCTACAATGCACGTACACTCTCCAGGAGTGGCTTAGTTCCTTGCGATTCCCACTAAAAGTCTCCAAATGTCTCTCACACTGGGAAGGAGTCCAAAAGTTACTGCACAACTGGTATCTTACCCCAGCAAAACTCGCCAATATATATTCAACACAATCAGCTCTTTGCTGGAGATCCTGTGGAATGATAGGTACGTCCATGCACATATGGTGGTCCTGCCCCAAACTGACCAAGTTCTGGTCTGAAGTAGCAAAGTACCTGTCAGACTTGATGAGTTTACCTGTAACCCTCTCTCCTCAACTCATTCTATTTGGATTAGACCTGGAGTCCTGGCCATGCGACACCCATGCTCTTGTAACCCATGTTCTTATTGCCAGCAGACTTTCCGTAGCTAGGAGATGGAAATCAACAGATCCCCCATCTATAGGGGACATACACTCTTCATTAAACAACCAATGTCTCATGGAATTCATGTACGCCAAAGCACACCTGCAAGTCCCACTCTTCCAGAGAAGATGGATCCGTTGGTTACAACACCCCAAGTGTAACCTGCAACATTAAGCAGAGTCACTACTTGAGCGACTGTGAACGGTTTTCAAGAGTTTCATTGTATCTATCTGCTTCCATCAGCTAACGGCTACTTGACATTTTCCATGCTGCGCTGTGCTAGCGGAGGGCGCTGACCCTCTATAGGGGCTGGCGCGCTCCGCTCTCGCAGTAAACCCCTGCTAAGTTGTCTGTGTGTGACCTCCACTGTTATTCTTACACTGCATATACACAAGGTTCTCGATAACTAGTTTGAATAGCAATGTCTGCTACTTTTTCTACATATGTACTCTTTATGCATACTAACGAATGTAAACTATACTATCGTATGTGATGTATTATGATTACTTATCAATAAAAACTTAAGTTGGGAAAAGCCTCCCCTGTGTAGATATCCAAAAGACAGCCCCTGCAGACTCAACCAAGACAGACAGACAGAAAAGTATTCTCCTTCATTACTCCTCCAGCAGCTATAGCTGTAAGGAGGGGAGGGCCTGGAATGCTGAGTCAGCATGGACAGTAATTAGACACTCCCAGAAGAGGAGACAGCTATGACCTGCAAGGGGAGAGAGTTACAAAAGGTTACCTGGACCTGTTATTGTGCCAAAAAAATTAAACCTCCTTTTTTTTAACAGAAATTAAAAAAAAAAATATGAAAAATAGGTAATTTAAAATTTACAAAAATAATCAAATACAAACAGAAAAAGGAAAATGCAAAGAACACCTAACTAAACTACCCTATATACACAAAAAAGAAAAAAGGAAAACAGACCCTTCAAAAAAAAAAAATTTTGCAGCATAATCACTTCTGCCAAAACATTCACTTATCCCTTTTTATGATAAACACTGCTTTAGAAAAGTAAATATCATTCAGCTTTTCAGCTACTTTAATCAATCCAGCTTGTTTGTATATAAAATGTTAAAAATGTACATTTTGTTCAATTTGTTCAGCTAAAAGTGTGTTTGAAATAAAAATAAACAATTTCAAGTACAAAATATTTGTTGCAAATTACTGAAAATAAGGTATTCTGGGTTATATTAAATACAAAAAAAATCACATGGTAATTTTTTTTTGTTTTGCAAGAACATAGAGGGCTCAGTGGATGTCCAAGGGGCCCAGCTGAAATCTTTATGTTTTTGCAGTAAAAGATCACCTGTCTGTCACTTCATAAGGAAGAATCCCTTGTAGGCAGGTGGTGTCTGATGGGGCCATGCCAGTACTGACAATGCACATGAAGCCTATTTAATTGCCTATTGCAATCCTTGTCAATCCCAAAGGGATGGGGGGTGGAAAAGATGCTATTTTGCCCAGGACTCCATTTGCCCCCGGTGCTGACGTTATACAGAAGGCACTATATAAATGCATATGTTTATTACTGTTTGCAGTTAATGTAGACATTTAGGTTTGCTTAGTAAGTAAAATATTGGATGATGGCATGATCTACAATAGAATCCTTAAAGAAGCAGACCTGATTCACACTACAACATACCATGATGGCATTCCACTAGATATGAGAGCATAAACATCACTTGACCTTTACTATGACCTTCACATAGGTAGAAACACTTTAAGCTGTTCAAAGCCAGACATTGCTCACTGTAGTGTAGCCAAAATGTCAGTTCTGTAAACCTTTGATCTCTAACGTCACCAACCATTCAACAGATTACGAACAAAGTTTAAAGATCCTCCAGTGAGGCTGAATAGGTTAAGGCTAAATAAATGAATTAAGAGCATTCTGGGGATTATGGGTGTGTGGGGGAGTTTTGTGTTGTGCATCATATTTTCTTGCAGAGAGGAGATAGATGCTAAAATGGAAGAGTTCATTGTTAATGGTAAGAGTACCAGTCTAGACGACCATGTAATGGAAAATATTGTAATAAAGCAAAATGTAAATAGAAGGCTTCCAAATAAAATGGCAGACAAACACCTGTTTGATAAGGACTAAAGCAAAAGCACAATAGCATAAAGTGAGTTCAAGTGTGTTTATTTAACTAAGTGTACAAGGATGTTTTGGTCCCAGGAGCTATGGGCTTAGCTAAATAGATGATTATTTCACTTAAAAGTTAGATGAAATGTAATTTTCAGAAAATATGCAGCTGTCCCATGTATTAATCAATTACATACTAATCATGTGAGGTTTTTCCAGTTTCCTCTTAACATGCTGATATGTGGGACAGTAGACTATAGAGGCCTCCTGATTCTTTAGAACAGGGGTAGGGAACCTGCAGCTCTCCAGCTCTTGTAGAACTACATTTCCCATGAGGCATTGCAAGGCTGATGGATACAATTACTCCCAGAAGCATGATGGGAAATGTAGTTCTACAACAGCTGGAGAGCCACAGGTTCCCTATCCCTGCTTTAGAAGCTCCACATTTCATTGTGCCTTAGTTCCTCAGTCCTTGGAGGTGGGACTAGGAGTTGGGAGTGTAAGTTGGAGTAAGAGATGGGAACACTTGGAGAAAAAAAACAGAAGAAAAGCAGTCTTTTTCCCTAATTTTCTAAAAATCATTTTTTTTTCGGGGGGAAAAAGTGTGAAATATGTTTGTTTTACAATGATAAATGAAAAAATACTATATCTATGACATGGTATTCAAGCTTGATAACATGAAGACCTTTAGGAAAGATTTGAAGCTTTACATAAAGCCTTAAATTATTGCAAAAAAGTTATGTATGTTCCACGCAAACGGATAAAATATATTTTTCTCTAAGAGCTGCTGCCCCCACTGAACTCCACGATTGTGTAGTTGAATAATATGGTAAAATT
Organism: Glandirana rugosa; assembly: GCA_018402905.1. NCBI lineage: Eukaryota > Metazoa > Chordata > Amphibia > Anura > Ranidae > Glandirana > Glandirana rugosa. The sequence continues at coordinate 37,754 of BLSH010337758.1, read as the reverse complement.
AAGGTGGGTATGGCGCTGCTCTATTATTGTAAAAGGTGGTCCAATTTATTTTGACGCTTAATCATATAATTTCCAGGATGCTGGTAAATGCTGGATTAAAAATACTAAGTTAAAAGTACTGAGGATGACTTACACAGTGATTTTTTCTATGCTACCGTGCTTAAAAAAAAACAATGTGGACAACATTAGAATATTAGAATGTATGGACAGTGATTAAACATGTAAAATGTTGTGCCTGTGAAAAATTATCTAAAAAAATATAAAATGAATTTGTGTTTGTGAAAAATCAATGTGAATTTGAAATGGCACGATAAAAACCATAAAATATAACATATGTGATAAATTCATATAAAACAACTATGTGCAAAAGACAATCATAGAGGTGTATTAATGTGCAGGTGATACAGTACTAATTCAATATTAATCAGATCCTCTCAAATTACTAGACAATATCCATCCAAAAAATTAGAATAAAGTGCAAACGTGCTAAATGGTGCTGGAACCAATTTTTCAAAAATCTTTCCAATGTGCAAAACAGTCTATTAAAGTGCTTCATTCAACATAAATGAGCTTCCATACAAATAAATAGTGACAATCTCCCCACTGGACATGTGGTAAGTGATTCTTAAAAGGTGGGTCTCTACAGTGGCATCAACCTTATCTCCTCCACTACACACTGTGCATCAAGTGTTCAGCACCAATTTAGCGATTTTTCACAAACACAAATTCATTTTATATTTTTTAGATAATTTTTCACAGGCTCAACATTTTACATGTTTAATCACTGTCCATACATTCTAATATTCTAATGTTGTCCACGTTGGCTTTTTTAAGCATGGTAGCATAGAAAAAATCACTTTAAGGCTCCATGCACACTGTATCCCAAAAATGCCACTTTATTTTATCCTATGTGTCCATGCACACATGGTCGTTTATTGTCTTTTATCAGCAGTGGCGTTTTTGGTCTGTTATTTGAACGCCCTGGATTGGCATTCAAAAGTCGTTCTCCCGACCACAAAAAAAGACGCCGGTAAACGCCGGTATATCGGCATCTGGCGTTTTTTGCAGTCAATGGAAGCCAATGACGAAAAAACCCCCCAAAAACGCAGACGCCGAAAAACGCCGGTAAACGCCGGTTTATCAGCGCCTGGCGTTTTTTGCAGTCCTCAATGGAAGCTAATGAAGAAAAAAAACGCCAAAAAACGCAGACGCCGGAAAACGCCGCTAAACGCTGCTTACAAAACACTGCAAATAGAACGTTTTGTTAGCAGCGTCTCCTGTCCGACGCTATAGGAGCCCTATAGCGTCCAGTGTGCATGGAGCCTAAGTGTAAGTCATCCTCTGTACTTTTAACTTAGTATTTTTAATCCAGCATTTACCAGCATCTTGGAAATTATATGATTAAGTGTCAAAATAAATTGGACCCCCTTTACAATAATAGAGCAGCGCCATACAAACCTTAATTTTACCATATTAAATGATTGCAAGTTCTCTCAGTGAAGACAAGCAACTCTTTTTTAACCTTTAAGGCCCCTTTCACACGAGCAGATCGTTTGGGTCTGCCTGTCAGTTTTTCAGGTGGACCTGAATGGACACTCCATTGTCCTCTATGGAGCAACGGATGTCAGCGGTGACATGTCCGCTGACACCCGATCTGCTCCGATCCGCCAAAAACAGACGGATGGAAACCCTATTTTCCATCCGTCCGGTGGATCAGATCGGATGAACGCGGACAGATGGTCCGTGTTCATCCGATCCTCCATAGAGGAGAATGGAGCTATGACAGGACAGTCTCTGCAGAGACTGTCCTGTCATCCGCCGGTTCAGCTGGGATAAACGGATGGATCCCCGCTGAGCAGCAGAGCCCGTCAAAACAGGCTCCGCTCATGTGAAAGGGGCCTAAGATTTATGCACACAGGACTTTAAAAAAAAGTCCACAAACATCAGTAGCTTATCAGGGATGTTTTCAGCTTTTACCAGCGTTATATTACCGCAATTTTTTCACTTTTTTTGCGTTTTTAAAGGTCCACCATTTTTTTTTTTTTTTTCAATTGGTCTAAAACATCCAAAAACGTTGGAGATTAACGTTTTTGAGCATTTTTTTGCGTTTTTGGAGGTTTTAAAGTGGTTGAATGTTTTTACAGCTGAAAAACGTCAAAAAAACCCCTCAGGTCTTGGGTTTTTTTTACAGCTGAAAAACATCACTACTAAAAACAGTTGATAACAGCCTATGTGTGCATGAACACATAGGATAACACGATGGAGAGTTTATTGACTGTAGAAAAAAACGTCTGCAGCTAAAAACAGCTGCTGTAAAACAGTCAAAAAACGTCCTGTGTGCATGAGGCCTAAATGTTTCCAATTAATCTTCTCCACCATCATAGCATAATGTTTACTAAGGCCCCTTTCACACGAGCGGAGCCCGCTTTGACAGGCTCCGCTGCTCAGCGGGGATCCATCCGTTTATCCCCACTGAGCCGGCGGATGACAGGACAGTCTCTGCACTTAGTGCAGAGACTGACCTGTCACCGCTCAATTCGCCTCTATGGAGGCTCGGATGAACACGGACCGTCTGTCTGTGTTCATCCGATCCGATCCGCCAGACGGATGGAAAATAGGGTTTCCATCCGTCTGTTTTTGGCGGATTGGATGTCAGTGGACATGGAGCGTCCGTTTGGGTCCGCCTGAAAAACTGACAAATCTGCTCGTGTGAAAGGGGCCTTATAGTCTGTGCAATAAATTGTTTTTTCTTTTCCTCCTCTCAGTTTAATGGTGAGACCAACATCTAGAGTTTGGAAACATTTCCACAGTGCAATTTCTGCTGAGAGCAAAGCTGCAATTTGCAAATATTGTGAGAAGGAATATTCTTTTCCTAATGCTACAAGGATGACTGTTCTGTTACATGATTTGCATGTAACATAAATATGCAGCTATAGTAATGTTTTTATAGTTGGTTATTACAATGCCATCTTGTGGTTCTTTTGGGTATTACACCTTTCTATTGTATTTTCTAAGTGTGTACCTCCCATCCTCTGTGAGCTAACTTCCTCTTCCTAGTTCACTCTACTTTGTAACTTCCTGTTCCTGGGCACTCTGCTATTCTACTTCCTCTTCCTGTGTCCTCTTTCTCATGAGGTAAAGAATATGGCCACATGCAAGAAGGCCTCACTCAATCTACTCGCATCCTAGGACACATTACTATGTTTTGACCTGCAGTTACCATCTTTCGACCATCTGTCACATTTGTTGTATGCTGTACCTGCTATTCCAATGAATAAACGCTCATGGAAGAAATCGGTAATTGGTGAGTCACTATCTGATAAGAACTGTCTGCGGTGATCATATCTGCTTATACAGGCCAGGCATAGAGGTCTCAACAAGGGATAAGTCGCCATTACAACAGTTAGGAGTCAGAATAATGACAAAACACATCCTGGTATGCAGGGGGCGACTTATAGACATTAAAATACTTTATGGAATTAAAGGATGAGATCCAAAATGAAAGTAAGCGAACAATGGCTTTCCCCCCCCAGAATTCTCATTCCAGAAACACGCTTTCTGCTGCTTCTCGGTCATCATAAAGTGTTTCTTCACCAGCAGCATCTTCAAGTAAGGAAGTGGTACAAACCACGGCCTCCCAAAAATCCTTCATTTATAGATAAAATGACACCTGAAAACCAGGAGAACATTGATCAAGCTCTTGCACAAGCAATATATGCTTCTGGATCAGCTTTGTCAATAACTGAAAAGCATATTGGCAGAAAGCCTTTCAATTATTTCAAGGAAGAGGTGGGTGGTTACCTTTTCTCATGTTCTCATAATTGAAAGGTTCCTAACATATACAGTGTATTCCTTATCTTAGTATATACAGCATAGTCCTTGTTATTGCATTTCTAATAAAAAATAACATTTGGAACAGTTTATTTACTGAATAAGCTATACTTTTATTTCAAGCATAATACTTTTATATACACTGCATTTCAAGTTCCAGTGTAACAAAATGAATTTCAATTTGTAAATCTATTTCAAACTGAATTCTTTTATTTTTTTTACAAAAATGTCAATTTTTTTCTGGAAAAAACAGCTTGGCTTCAAAATTCCCAGAAGTTATATATCTTCTTACAGTCCCGCCTGGATCCAATAGTAATGAGTTTGTGACATTTAAAGATTATAAACAAAATTTGCCCCTCTATAATTAATATGGACAGGTGTTATTTCTACATAAACACTTCATACACTTCACTATATTAATATCCATCACTCCCTTTCACTGTGATTGAAAGTCAAGGGAATTCTACCCAGTAGAGAAACAGACAACAGCTCAGCCCCCAGTCTGGGTTCAGTAATCAGGCTATAAGTCTCTGTAAAATATTGTATTCACAAAAGCGCAGTTGTAAATTATTATATTCATATTATGTATTGACTTCAAGTTTAATATCCAGTTTCTAATCTCATGTCGTACCCAGTTTACTGTTGCCATCATTACATCCTACATCTTATTTTAAAGCCCTTTTAACCACTTCACCCCCCAAAAGATTTACCCCCACTCATGACCAGGCTATTTTTGCGATACAGCACTGCGTTACTTTAACTGACAATTGCGCGGTCGTGCAACGCTGTACCCAAATAAAATGTATGTTCTTTTTTTCCCACAAATAGAGCTTTCTTTTTGGTGGCATTTGTTCACCTCTCTGGTTTTTATTTTTTGTGCTATAAACAATAAAATGCCAACAATTTTGAAAAAAAACACATTTTTTTACCCAATAAGCCTATATCGATTGGTTTGTGCAAAAGTTATAGCGTCTACAATATTTATATTTATGGAATTTTTATTTATTTGTTTTTTTTACTAGTAATGGTGGAGATCAGTGACTTATAGCGGGACTGCAAAATTTTGGGTGGACAAATCGGACACTATGACACTTTTTGGGGACCAGTGACACTAATACAGTGGTCAGTGCTAAAAAATATACACTGTCATTGTACTAATGACACTGGCAGGGAAGGGGTTAACATTAGGGGCGATCAAAGAGTTAATTGTCCTTTTTTCGCACAAATAGAGCTTCTTTTGGTGGTATGTGATCACCTCTGCAGTTTTTATTTTTTGTGCTATAAACAAAAAAAGACCAACAATTTTGAAAAAAAAATAAATATTTTTTACTTTCTGCTATAAAACATATCCAATAAAAAATGTAAAAAATCTAATTTCTTCATCAATTTAGGCCAATATGTATTCTGCTACATATTTTTGGTAAAAAAAAATCCCAATAAGCGTTTATTGATTGGTTTGTGCAAAAGTTACAGCGTCTACAAACTATGGGATATATTTATGGAATTTTTATTTATTTCATATTTTTTACTAGTAATGGCAGCAATCGGTGACTTATAGTGGGACTGTGATATTGCAGTGGACAAATCTGACACTAACTGACTTTCTTGAATCTTTTTTGGGGACCAGGTACACTAATATATCATATCAATATGATCAGTGCTAAAATATGCACTGTCAATGTACTAATGGCACTGGCTGGGAAGGGGTTAACATCAGGGGCGATCTGATTAAAGCGGTAGTCTACCCATTTTGTTTACTTTTACCTACAGGTAAGCCTATAATAAGGCTTACCTGTAGGTAAAATGAATATCTTCTAAACCTGTACAGTTTAGAAGATATTCCCTTTCTAATTCGCTGCGGTGTTACGGCGCATGCGCCGTGTATGTCCCGGCAAAGGCCCGGCATTAGTTCCGGACCTTGCCGGGAAAAACGGGTCCCGCGCGCATGTGCGGGAGTGATGTCTCACGGCTCCGGCCAGTCACAGCGCCGGAGCCGTGTACCCGGAAGCAAGATCTGTGGGAAGATGTCCGCTCCCACAGAGGGGACCGAGCAGCCCGGTCGGATCTTCATTTCAAGGTGAGTATTCATAATGAGCTAGTATGCGGTGCATACTAGCTCATTATGCTATTGTCTTGCTGGTTTTTATTTTTTATTTTTTTTAGGGTAGACAACCGCTTTAAAGGGTTTACAGTGTGCCTAGCATTGTGTTTTCTCACTGTGGGGGAGGTGCTTTTACTATGGGAAGGCATTGATCCATGCTCCTACTTTGCAGGAACACAGGATCAATGCCTTCCCTACTGACCTTTTACATAGTTAGATTGCAGTTCTGGCTCTCTGCCTAAGGATCGGCGAGTACTGGCGGACATCAAGTCCGCAGTACCTGCATATTATTATTACTATACAGGATTTATATAGCGCCAACAGTTTACGCAGCACTTTACAACTTGAGGGTAGACAGTACAAATACAATACATTTAAATACAGTAGGAATCAGAGGGCCCTGCTCGTTAGAGCTTACAATCTAAGAGGGAAGGTCAAGAGATACAAGAGGTTATAACTGTGGGGGATGTGCTGATGGAGAAAATAAATGTACAGTTGTTAGGTGGGAGCCAGGCTCCTCTGAAGAGTCAGGAATCGTCTGAAGGTGGACAAAGTAGGAGAAAGTCAGACAGATTGGGGTAGAGCATTCTAGAGGATGGGAGAGGCTCTGGCGAAGTCCTGGAGGTGAGTATGGGATGAGGTGACAGGGGAGTTAGAGAGCAGGAGGTCTTGGGAGGAGCGAAGAGATTGATTTGGTTGGTATTTTGAGACCAGGTTAGTGATGTAGCTGGGGGCCAGGTTGTGGATGGCTTTATAGGTTATTTTTAGTATCTTGAATTTAATTCTTTGGTTGAGTGACTGATCAGCTCCCACTGTGTCTAATAACAGCAGGAGCAGGTCGCTGGCTTCGCGCATGTGTGCCTCAGACCCGGAAGTGCAGGATCACGTACTAGGTACATGATCCTGCGCAGCAGAGCCCCCTTGCCACTACATAAGCTACACTAAAGCAGTGGGCTACATATACGGGATGAAAGCAGATTTTGTGAAGTGCAATGTGTATTAGTTGCTGGTAGGGTTGCCATCTGTCCGGGATTCACCTGGCCAGTCTAGGTTTTAGATCCTGCACCCGGGTTTCAGTCCACCTGAAATCCGGACACATTAGTGGCAGCCCTGCAGCACCAGTCCTCCTATCCCCCTCTCACCTCCCATCGGCTTCCAGTGCTTTTAATTATATCGGTGGGGGTGCTTTAACTGGGGTACAGACTAGCCTGGGGGAATTATACTGGGGGACAGACTGACCTGGGGGGATTTTACTGGGGGACAGATGGACCTGGGGGGGGGGAGTACTGGGAGACAGACTGACCAAGGAGGGATTATACTGGAGGACAGACTGACCTGGGGGGATTATACTGTGGGACAGATGGACCTGGGGGGGATGTACTGCGAGACAGACTGACCAAGGAGGGATTATACTGGAGGACAGACTGACAAGGGGGTGATGTACTGGGGTACACACTGACCTGGGAAGGACTGTACTGGGGGACAGACTGACCTTGTTTGATTTAACTACGCTCCTTAAGCTTCTCCCATTATTAACACAATTTGGCCACACCCACTGTTCGTCACGGGATGCTACATGCGCTGCAATACTACTCTTCTTAGGGTATCCAAAGGTGTCCGGGGTCTTTTACAATCCTATAGTGTAAACTGCAAAAAAAAAAAATTGCTGTGCACCACTAAAGTGTTCAGGTTTGGCTTGATGAAAAGGTGGCAACCCTAGTTGCTGGTATAGCTGTCATATGTCTAAAGACATTAGAAAGTATAATATGAAGGTCACAATAAAAAAAGAAAATGTAGGGTGGAATCCATGCTTCTTTGTAGTTTGGGACACATTTACCACTGTAAAAAAAAGCTGTGATTCAGTAAACTGGTATCTTAAATGAAGTGATTCAGCTGTATGATTTTCTCAGCTTGTCACTGCTTGAAAAAATGAAGGAGTGTTAACAATGAGTCAACTACAGTGAAAAGCACCGATCAAATAACATAAAAACTCTTCGTGGAACTTGTACATATATTGTATGAGGACTAGAGTCTAGAATAGATAACATTTTTGAAATTATTTTGAACTTCAGTAATAAAGGAGTGATGCAACACAGTGAATGAATCGCCAGCTGAAAGAATTGATTAATGTGTATCTATAACAAAAAACCTCCACTGTATCTATGGAGGGAACCATGGTTGTTACTCTAGGGCAGAACTACAAACATGTCCTTCTCTCTTCATCTCCATTACATGGGGGTAAGGGTTTAGCAGTTTACTGAAGAAAGGAAGATAATCTTGTTTCATACATCAGTTCAATTCACAGAAAACTGCATTTCTGGCAAGTTCAACAGGTATGTACGGTACTTGATGGAAAAATGTCTTAGTATAAAAAATAAATACTGATGCAGCCATTGGATCTAAGGGCTGGTATACTACAACAGGGTTTAAAGTTTATGTTCTGGGGTTTAACCACTTCCTTACCGGCGTATGATAATTATATGACGTCCACTTGTTTTCGCCGCTTCGCGGCGATCGGGGACCGGCCGTGTCCCTCGGTACTCCGGCCTTCCGTGATCGGGGTAAAGAGCCAATAAAATTGACTCTTTACCACGTGACCGGCTGTATCCTATCACAGCCGATCACTTCCGACAACACACACAGCGGCGTGCATGCTGCTCGTGCGCGCCCAAAGGGGCACGCAGCGCGGCGATCGGGGTGCGGGCTTGTCCCTCATACAAAGCCCAACCCCGATCACGGTAAAGAGCCAATGATATTGGCTCTTTACCACGTGACTGGCTGTGTCCAATCACAGCCGGTCACAGAATGACAAGAATCCGCGGTAACGAGCTGTTACCGGGTTCTCCTCTTCACACACCGATCGTGTTTGATGAGGAGATAGCGGTAACAACTCGTTACCGCTTACTGTCAGCACCAAGCACACTGATTGCCCCCCCTTCCAATAAAGAGTACCTGTCACCACCCCATCAAAGTACCTCTCACAGCCCATCAGAGCACCTGTCATCTGTCCATCAGAGTACCCCAGTACCTGTCACCTGCCCATCAAAGTACCCGAGTACATGTCACCTGCCAATCAGAGTACCCAAGTACCTGTCACCTGCCCATCAGAGTACCCAAGTACATGTCACCTGCCCATAAAAGTACCAGAGTACCTGTCACCAGCCCATCAAAGTACCCGAGTACCTGTCACCTGCCCATCAAAGTACCGAGTACCTGTCACCTGCCCATCAGAGTACCTGAGTACCTGTCACCAGACCATCAGAGTACCTGAGTACCTGTCACCAGTCCATCACAGTACCCGTCATCAACACATCTGAGTACCTGAGTACCTGTCACCAACCCACCTGAGTACCCAAGTACTTGTCACCAGCCCATCAGAGTTTCCGAGCACCTGTCATCAACCCATCTGAGTACCCGAATACCTGTCACCAGCCCATCTGAGTACCCGAGTACCTGTCACCAGCCCATCAAGGTACCCGAGTATCTGTCACCAGCCCATCAGAGTATCCGTGTACTTGTCACCAGCCCATCAGAGTACCCGAGCACCTGTCATCAACCCACCAGAGTGCCCGAGTCCCTGTCACCAGCCCATCTGAGCACCCGAGTACCTGTCACCAGCCCATCACAGTACCCGAGTACCTGTCACCAGCCCATCAGAGTACCTGAGTACCTGTCACCAATCCATCACAGTACCCGTCATCCACACATCTGAGTACCTGAGTACCTGTCACCAACCCACCTGAGTACCCAAGTACTTGTCACCAGCCCATCAGAGTTTCCGAGCACCTGTCATCAACCCATCTGAGTACCCGAATACCTGTCACCAGCCCATCTGAGTACACGAGTACCTGTCACCAGCCCATCAAGGTACCCGAGTACCTGTCACCAGCCCATCAGAGTATCCGTGTACTTGTCACCAGCCCATCAGAGTACCCGAGCACCTGTCATCAACCCACCAGAGTGCCCGAGTACCTGTCACCAGCCCATCTGAGCACCCGAGTACCTGTCACCAGCCCATCACAGTACCCGAGTACCTGTCACCAGCCCATCACAGTACCCGAGTACCTGTCATCAACCCATCTGAGTACCCGAGTACCTGTCACCAGCCCATGAGAGTACCTGAGTACTTGTCACCAGCCCATCAGAGTACCCAAGTACCTGTCACCAGCCCATGACAGTACCCGAGTACCTGTCACCATCCCATGAGAGTACCCGAGTACTTGTCACCAGCCCATCAGAGTACCTGAGTACCTGTCACCAGCCCATCAGAGTACCCGAGTATTTGTCACTAACCCATCTGAGTACCCGAGTACCTGTCCCCAATCCATCAGAGTACCCGATCATCTGTCACCAGCCCATCTGAGTACCAAACACCTGTCACCAGACCATCAGAGTACCCGAGCACCTGTCACCAACCCATCAGAGTACCCGAGCATCTGTCAACAGTCCATCTGAGTACCAAACACCTGTCATCAGACCATCAGATTACCCGTGTACCTGTCACCAACCCATCACAGTACCCATGTACCTGTCACCAACCCATCAGAGTACCCGAGCACATGTCACCAACCCATCAGAGTACCCGAGTACCTGTCACCAACCCTTCTGAGTACCTGAGTACCTGTCACCAGCTCATCAGAGTACCTGAGTACCGGTCACCAGTCCATCTGAGTACCTGTCACTAGCCCATCTGAGTACCCTAGTACCTGTCACTAGCCCATCTGAGTACCCGAGTACCTGTCACTAGCCCATCTGAGTACCCTAGTACCTGTTACTAGCCCATCTGAGTACCCAAGTACCTGGCACCAGACCATCTGAGTACTTGAGTACCTGTCACCAGCCCATCAGAGTACCCAAGAACTTTTTACCAGCCCATCAGAGTATCCGAGTACCTTTTACCAGCCCATCAGAGTACCCGAGTACCTTTTACTAATCGAGTACCCGAGTACCTATCTGCAGCCCATAAGAGTACCTGAGTACCTATCTGCAGCCCATGCCTCATAAAATATACATTGGGGTGTTTTCTTTCCAAAATGGGGTAATTTTATGGGTAATTCCACTGTCCTTGTGCTCCAGGACCTTCAAAATTGTGATAGGTAGGAATGAAATTAGATGTGTAATTTATGCTCCTAGAACACCTGAAGGTACTACTTCAATGTTGGACCTCTCTATGTGGCCGGGCTGTGTAAAAGTCTCACACATGTGGTATCACCATACTTGGGACGAGTAGTAGAATATATTTTGGGGGGTCATTTTTGCTATGTACATGCTATGTGTTAGAAATATCATATAAATTGACAACTTTGTGTAAAAAAAATAAGTTTTCATTTTCTTTCCACGTTTTCCAAAGACTTGTGGAAAAAAATGAACCATACAAAAGACTCATAATATACATTGGGGTGTTTGCTTTTCAAAATGGGGTCATTTTGTGGGTAATTCCACTGTCCTGGTGCTCCAGGACCTTCAAAAGTGTAATAGGTCATTAGGATATTTTATGTGTAATTTATGCTCCTAGAACGCATGATGGTGCTCCCTGCATGTTGGACCTCTCTATGTGGCCAGGCTGTTTAAAAGTCTCAAACATGTGGTATCGCCATACTCGGGACGAACAGCAGAATGTATTTTGGGGTGTAATTTCTGCTATGTACATGCTATGTGTTAGAAATATCTTATAAATTGACCACTTTGTGTAAAAAATAATAGTTTTTATCTTCTTTCTTTTGTTTTTCAAAGACTTAACCGTACAAAAGACTCATAATGCCTCATAGAATATACCATGGGGTGTTTGCTTTCCAAAATGGGGTCATTTTGTGGGCAATTCCATTGTCCTGGTGCTCCAGGGCCTTCAAAAGTGTAATAGGTGGTTGAGAAATGAGATGTGTAATGTATGCTCGTAGAACGCCTAAAGGTGCTGCTTCAATGTTGAGCCTCTGTATGTGGCTAGGCTGTGTAAAAGTCTCACACACACGTGGTATCGTCATACTCAGGAGGAGTAGCAGAATGTGTTTTGTGGTGTCATTTGTGCTATGTACATGCTATGTTTTGGAAATATCTTATAAATGGACAGCTTTGTGTAAAGAAAAGCGTTTTCATTTTTTCCCACATTTTCTAAAAACTTCTGGAAAAAAATTACATGTTCAAAAGACTCATTATGCCTCATAGATTATACGTTGGGGTGTTTGCTTTCCAAAATGGGGTCATTTTGTGGAAAATTCCATTGTCCTGTTGCTTCAGGGCCTTCAAAAATGTAATAGGTGGTTGAGAAATGAGGTAAAACCTTTCGTTTGTGGGGTTGCATATTAGATACTCCGTATTACTCAGAAAACTTGTACATTAAAAAAAGGTCTTCAAAAATCTTTTACACCCTTTTTTACTTTTGCGAAAAGAAATGTGTTTCGACAGGTAAATATTCTATAAAGGTTTTGTATCGTACATGTATCGTGTTTACTGTGGTGTTTTGTGTAAGACGATGAGGAGGACTCATACTGCTATGGTGCACACACACTCTGAAAATGTGTCGGATCGGTGTATGTCTCC
>BLSH010337651.1:809346-829245 GCA_018402905.1 Glandirana rugosa | reverse complement strand
AGTTTAATCTGCAAATCTCCAACTCTAAGCAGCGGTATTTGAAATCTCAAATTCCCCCAACAATCTGATCGTTGAGCACGATCGTAGCGATCGTTGTTCTATGCAGAGCTTGATCTGCAACTCAAAGCAGCGGTATGTGAAATCTCTAATTTCTGCTATCTGTCCTCAGAGCAACAGCACAGACAGCAGTAGTAAAGTAATCTATCTCAGGATGCAGGATCAGGTCTTAAAATGTCTCAAATCTCTCCCTCAAGCTTTCAGCTTCCTTTCCCTACACTAACCCAAGGAGCATGTGACTGCAGCACTGTAACTCCAGCTTATAAAGAGGCTGGGTCACATGATGCACTGGCCAATCACAGCCATGCCATTAGTAGGCATGGCTGTGATGGCTCCTAAGGGCAAACCAGTGAAACGCTTGTTGATTGGCTGCCCTGCAGCTTCTCAACACGTGGATTAAAATAGCAGAACCCCGGACCGAACCCGAACGATTTTTGAAATATCCGGGTCCGGGTCCGTGCCACGGACACCCGAAAGTTCGGTACGGACCCGTTCGCTCAACACTATTCCTGTTTGAAACCTGGAATGCTTTTATAATACAAACTCCACCTTAATCTAGGACAGGGGTCTTTAACTTTCTAAACTCCTTTCTCCTTTCAAACTTTCTATAGTCCTTCAGACGTGACCAGTGGGAGTAGAATATGCCCAGCATCAGAGGGAGTAAGCAATGCCCCATCACTGGTTTTAGCGGGAGTAATATTATTATTATTTCAGGTACTTTATAGCGCTGTCAATTTACATAGCGCTTTACACATATATTGTACATTAACATCAGTCCCTACCCTCGAAGAGCTTACAATCTAAGGTCCCTAACTCACATTCATACATACATACTAGGGACAATTTAGACAGGATCTAATTTATCTACCAGCATGTCTTTGGATAGTACCCTATTGTTGGTATCAGTGGTAGGAATAGCACCCCATTGTTGGTAACAGTAAGAGGGACAGTGCCCCATCATTGGTGTCAGTGGGGGAAACAAAGCCCCATCATTGGTATTAATGTGAGGAATATTGCCCCATCATTGATGTCAGTGACAGGAATGGTGCCCCATCATTGGTGTCAGTGGGATAAATGATGCCCCATCATTAGCATTAGTGTGAGGAATAGTACCCCATCATTAATGTCAGTGGGAGGAATAGTGCCCCATCATTGATGTCAGTGGGAGGAATAGTGCCCCATCATTGATGTCAGTGGGAGGAATAGTGCCCCATCATTGATGTCAGTGACAGGAATGGTGCCCCATCATTGGTGTAAAAGCGCCAAGACAACACACGTTGGGTTACAAGATTCGGGACGGACGGATCCTCCTCAGGTATATAGGTGGTCGATGGTAGATCCCCCCGACCACCCTATCAACAAAACCTGAACAAAACCTGATTTAAACAGATGATCAAACGTTTAATTCATCTAAGATATAAGGGCGCACTATGCAATATCTGAGACAAGACAGGCGAAGCCTCAGATGAAAACAACATAAGTACCTTTCCTTCAGACCCACAAGGAACAACTTAGTTGACCTAACAATATATGACACATTGTCTGATAAAAATTGGACGCAGGGTGTTGAAACGGATCAAAAAACAATATATTTAATCACTTCACTACAAAACAAAAGCGACTCCGTTGAACATTTTCCCTGAGGAAGGGTCTATCAAGGACCCGAAACGTTAACGTTGGACACTGGGATAAAAATCACCATCTCCCCGGTTGGACAACGGAAAGCTTGTTTTGATATAAAAGCTATGTATATATATTTGTGATATATCATGTAACGTATTTGCTTGATCACATGATACCAATATATGCTACTCAAGGTGTGCCGAATTGGGCATCCCCTTTTTTAGAATAAATATAATATTCTTTTTAACATATCTGACTTCAGTGTGTGATATTGCTGCCTATAAAGTCCCACCAAGGGGGTCAATCTCTTATCTAATATACCATCATTGGTGTAAGTGGGAAGAATAGTGCCCCATAATCAGTGGGAGGAATGGCGCTCCATCATTGGTGTAAGTGTGAGGAATGGTGCTCCATCATTGGTGTAAGTGGGAGGAATGGTGCTCCATCACTGGTGTAAGTGGGAGGAATGGTGCTCCATCACTGGTTTTTAGTGGGAAGACTAGTGCTCCAACATTGGTGTCAGTGGGAGAGTTGTGCCCCAGGGGTGAATAAAGGCAAGCAAAGGGAATCATTTGAATTATGAGCTGCAGTTTGGAGACCACTAATCTAGGAGGTTGATGCTCTGGTTTATCTCCATAACTCTCACTATCCATCATTTGGAGGAAATGTTCCTCACTGGAACTATGTCTCACTGTCCCTCTTTCCTTCTCAATCGTCCCTCTCTTTTGTATGATAAATGGACCTCTGTAAATGTACTATTAAACCTTTATTCAACCTCTAAATATTTGCATTTTTTCTATTTAAAAAATGGTATAAAAGAAAAAGTAGTGATGAGAAATTGCACCTGATTTAAAACTGAATAGTTAAATTGGTCGATCTTGGACTAGTGTTATTATGTAGATGCCATAACTGTGGGATTCCCATGGAACCTGGAAATCACTGTGGTAGACATTGCTACTTACTACAGGGTTGGCAGCTAGCTTCCAGGTCTTGTGATAAGTGGTTTCTTTACTGCTTACTGAGCACCGGAGGGCGCAGGCTCAGCACAGGCACCATTCAGAGAACACATTACATTTTGTCAATTATTGCAAAGCGTTCTCTGATTGGATGCCACCGCCCCACCGCTCCAGCTCATCCAATCAGAGAATGCTGAACTCCAGGTTAACCGTTAAATGCACAGATGAAATACTTACATAGTTTTACATGCCGATGAATTTGTATTTCTGTCCATTCAATCCTCAGATTTACACTGCTCTGTCATACAGCACATCTCCGTTTGGCAAGGGAAAGGACCTGATTTTTCTCCACTGCGCTTTCATTTACGGATCTCCCCCACCCTGTGATGAGACAGTATCAGGAGAAGCTGCAAATTGATAAGCAGTATCTTCCAATCTTACATCTACATGCTCCTTGCACTGCACCTTACTTGTGCTTCGTCATCCTCCCCCACTCTCAGCTTTACTATACAGACTGTACAATAGACTGCTTGGCTGATACCAAGACAAATTCAAATACTTGCACTGTTTTCCTGCACTGATTACAGAGCTGCATTGTTTTTGTACCTTTTAGGCCTCATGCACACAGGACGTTTTTTGACGCCACTTTTTTGGGCGTTTTTTGCAGCTCTCCATGTTATTTAATGGCCCTCTAAAAGCACTGATGTTTTTGAGCAGTAGAGGGCATCGGCGTTAGTGAGCTGTTTCTAGAACACGAGACCAGTGTGTTCTGAGGCTGTAGCATTTTGGCGTTTTTTGATGCTCACTAACGCTCACTAACGCCGTACCAGCGTTAACCGGCGTTTTTTTGGCGCTGACATTTTTAGGTTGAAAAATAGCAGAGGACTGATTTTTAAAAAGAAAACGCCTATTGACGCCAACGCTCACAAAGGCAGATTTTTCCAAAACGTCGGACGTTTTGCTTATTTTTTCGCAGATGCCCGTGTGTATGAGGATAGTTGCTAGCAGTAGCGGCTGGTGTTTTTTTGTTTGGGGGGGCGGCAAAAAACCACCCCCCCCCCCCCCCGGTGGCACCTCAAACCCCAGGCAGCGGTGGGGTTCGGTCAACGGCGGGCCTCCAGGCATCGGCCAGAGGCTCCTCCTCGCTTCCACCGTGCATCTCCTCCTTTCCTCCTAGGCACCAATAGGATCGCCTGTCCTTTCAGCCAATTGGATAATGGGTATCAAAACCCACTTCCCGACTGGCAGGTAGGAGGATCAGTGTTGCAACTGCGAATATTCATTCACTGAAGTTTCAGAATTGGCCCAGATGGCAAGTGGTTAAGAAAAAAATATTTGGAATACAAATATGCACATTCTCCGTGCATCATTTGGCCAATCTGATGTCCTTATTCTTCTCCTCCAGTGTCACACAGCTCAGCTCTGTTTGGCAGGGGCAGGGACCTGTGCATTGATAAGTTCAGACACTTTGCTTCATCATCCTACCAGTTGCCAACATTTAAAAAAAAAAGGGTGGCCCTTTTAGAGAGGGCAACATTGGGGTTATTCTAAATAATGTTGACTGTTTTAGTGGTTAGGATTTGTAGGGGAGGAATGTGGAGGGTGTGGTGGTGGACAGTATGTGGAGGAAAGGAGTGTAGATCATGTGATGGTGTGCAATATGTATAGAAGAGGTGTGCAGTTGGTATGATGATGAGCAGTGTGTGCAATAGAGCAGAGAAGAAGGCATGACAGTAGGCAGTGCTTGCAGGATAGGTAAGTGGAGGGTATGAAAGCAGGTAGCATGTGTAAGAGAGGAGTGTGGAGCTTATATATATATATATATATATATATATATAAAATTATTATTATACAGGATTTATATAGTGCCAGCAGTTTGCGCAGCGCTTTACAAAAATGAAGGCAGACAGTACAGTTACATCACAATTTGGTACAATAGGAATCAGAAGGCCCTGCTTAGAGCTTACAATCTAAGAGCTTACAATCTCTCTCTCTCTCTCTATATATATATATATATATATATATATATATATATATTCTTTATCTAACCACTTCAGCCCCGGAAGGTTTTCTTACTTTAGAACCAGAGCACTTTTTGTGATTCGCACTGCGTCACTTTAACTGACAATAGCGCGGTGGTGCGACGTTGTACCCAAACTAAATTGGCGTCCTTTTTCCCCAAAATTAGAGCTTTTTTTTACTGGTATTTGATCACCTCTGCATCACTTCTGATCACCGCTATAAACAAAAAAAGAGCGACAATTTTGAAAAAAAAAATATATATTTTTTACTTTTTGCTATAATAAATGTAAAAAAAATAAATAAAAAAACAAATTTATTCATCGATTTTGGCAGATATATTTACTTCTACAAATTAGTGGTAAAAAAAAAAAATTGCAATCGGCGTTTATTGATTAGTTTGCACAAAGTTGCCGCATTTACAAACCATGAAAACTAATTTATGGCATTTTTACAATTTTTTTTTTTTTACTAGTAATGGCGGCAGGATTTATCGGGATTGCGATATTGTGGTGGACATGTCGGACATTTTTGACATTTATACAGCAATCAGAAATTGAAATAGCCACTGATTACTGTATAAATGTCATTGGCAGTGAAGGGGTTAACCTGGGGGGGCGATCTAGAGGTTAACTGTGTTCCCTAGGCGTGTTCTAACTGTATGGGGGCTGGGCTGCCAGGGACATAAGAGATCTAACTGATCTCGATGACAGGGATCAGTAGATCTCTGACATGCCGCCTGACAGAGCGGGAAACCGCCGTGTTTACATTGGCGGTTCCCCGCTTTTCTTCTCTAACAGGCGATCGCGGGTCGCCAGCGGACATCGAGTCTGCCCGAACCGCGGACCTGCTCATGGAGCGTGCGGTGGGCACGAGAACTCTCACCCCCTAGCTCTATAGATGGCGATTTGCGCTACGCTGACACTCTGCAGCAGTAAATGTACGCAACACAGTCCAGAACTGGTTAAGTAAATTTCGCACAATGTGGAGATTATGTTGGTGGGTAGTATGTGCAGGAGAGGTGTGTGAAGGGTATGATGGTGAATTTTGGTATAAGCTGGATGGCGCTACCTTAAGCTGACTTCTCACTAAGCGTAAAGGTATGTATATAAATATAAATAAATAAGTGTGAAATATAACATACGTGATACAAAAATGTGATACAAAAGTGTTGTAGGTTAATGTTCCCCTTAACCTGTGGTATTCAGTGCTCAGAGTATTCTTGGTATCCTAGTGAAATTCTTTAAAATCAATTATTTATACGTGTAAGATGTCCCAAAAAAAAAAAAAAAAAAGATTATTCCATACAGTAAGATGCTAAAATCAATACAATAGATACCAATACATAAAGTGCTCTGTGCTTCCTATATGACGTAGTGACCATAAAGTATTGCAAATAATACATAATAATATCTCAAAACAAATGCAGCGCCAAAGGGTAAAAAATTGGATGAATGAGGAACAGATATAAACAATAACCTATGAAGGGGAGAGGAATGAATAGGCAGTTCTTATAACCAAACTTCTGGAAGAAACCAAAGGGTTGCAAGTATAAACTTGCTAGTTCACCAAATCTGACGCATAATCTTTACAAAAAGTCCAATTCAATGCTTCATATAAGGACTATCAAACCCACAGAACATTCTAAAGGAATCCGGTAAACGAGTAATGGATGTAGGCTTACCAGAATCTGGTAGAAATTGCGCAGAGATCTGGAACACAATATAGGTATGGATGATCCGGTATCCTATGGTCGTGAAGACAGGGATGTGAAGGGGAAGAAGATAGGAGATGAGTTCTTATCCCAATGGATGACTTTGAATCCTCCAGGTAGCGCTTCCCAGGTAGTTCCAGCGTTCATCAAAGGTTTATGAGAAAGGAAGAACCACAATAGTGTAATACTGTTTGGTGGAAATTTTATTGCAGAAGAAGTGATTAAAAATACTCACAATGTAAATGTATAAAAAGAGCTCTTGTAAAAAAAAACGGTGTTACAGGAGGAGTCTGGGAACCCGACGCGTTTCAGCTCAAAAGCCGTCATCTGGGGTATTCCCCCCCTCCTGTCGTTACTCCTATTTATAACAAATGAATCAAAATACAAATCCGGCCCCTAGAGGGCTAAAAAACGGAAGTCACATTCTGTTTCCAAGATGGCGTCATCGGCCTGCGCTCCACGCCTCATGTGTAAAGCCACTGCATATGACCCAGAAATAACTAGTGCAAAGAGTCATATTAGAGGGGCAAAAAAGATTTTTTTAATATATCATAATTGCATCAAAATATAAAGAATATAAATGTGTCTGTCCTGCGTTAGAATATGAGAAAAGATAAAAGTGTTATAAATGCCAAGAGGACTCCAGGAAACGAACGGGGGTGGTTCGAAACGTATGTCCGGTCTGAGTTTCTTATGACTCGGAAGTGGAAAGAGAATTACTCTAAGTAGCGCTGCGTCATGGCGCGAACACGTGGGCATCTCAGGAAGTGGGCGTAAAAGGATACACGCCATCACTTCCTCTCTAGAGCGGTGTCAACAAGGAACGTCTATTTCATCTGGAGATAGATAGGCGTTATAGATAGATGACCCGATCGTGCGTGTAAGCCGATCGTACATGTATGTGCCCTAAAAAAGAACTATGAAGGGAACACAAAAAGTCTGTGGAAGTGTTGCGGTAAAGTGAGGGACCATGTATGGACCCAAGTTGAGGATACAGGTCCGTGATGTGTGGAAAAAAACATTTTTTTTTTTTATTTATTATTATTTATTATTTTAAAAGTTTTTGAAAAAGCATGAATAAAAGACTAAAGGTGAATTATGTGTCATATGTGTCCTGGGTGTGTGTAAAGAAAGTGCAATGAACCATATTAGAAATAAAAAGTTAGTGTTAATAAATATGAAAAACGAGCCGCCCGAAAATGAAAAACTAGGGAATGTTCTGAGATCATGGGTGACCACATAAAATATTAGGCTGAAATATATACTAAAAAGGCCTAGATCAGGCTATGCTAATCATATAAAGTGCAAGGTGTGTAAAAAACGCCAAGTCACAAACAGAAATCAACCTGCGTTGTACATAAATACATGTATTAACGAATCGTAAAAGTTACATTTTAGAATATGAGGGCTACTTAAGAGGCAGTCAATATATACTAATCGAGCTAAAAAGACAGGAAAAATAAAAAATAAAAACTGTGTAGATGGTAGAAATGACAATGGATATCATATATAAAAAATGTTAATAACAAAAAATATCACAGTGTAAAAAGATAATAACCTCAGATCCCTGACTCACAGGTAGTAAAAATGGAGGCCCCTTTCACACACACGGACCGTTTGTCCGTTTTTCATCCATCCGTTGACGGATGAAAAACGGACATTAATGCAACTCTATGGAAAAACTGATGACAACTGATGATCAGCTATTTTCATCAGTTTTCATCCGCTTCCGTCAGCATCCGTTTTTTTGAACGGATGAAAGTCCTATTTTTCATCCGTCAAAAAAACGGATCGGACGAAAAACTGATGTAAACTGACGAACGGTCAGTTTTTCATCCGTTTTTGCATTGGTAGTGAATGTAAAAAAAAACTGATGAAAAACTGATGACCACGGATGAAAAAACGGATGAAAAACTGATGAAAAACGGATGAACTGATGAACTGATAAACTGATGAACTGATGAACGGTCCATGTGTGTGAAAGGACCCTTATACATATACTCATTAATCAGATGAATGTATTAAATCAGATCACCGTCCATGACTTGTATAAATAAATGCCATAAATAAACAAGTGTCTTTCAGTTGTATTAATCAAAGATGTTCCACTGTTTGTGAGTCACACGTGCTCCCCTAGGACCCCTGCATCTGATTAACCACTTCCTTACTGGGCACTTAAACCCCCCTCCTGCCCGGACCAATTTTCAGTTTTTAGCGATGTCGCTCTTTGAATGACAATTGCGCGGTCGTGCAACGTTGTACCCAAACAAAATTGGCGTCCTTTTTTTCCCACAAATAGAGCTTTCTTTTGGTGGTATTTGATCGCCTCTGCGTCATTTCTGATCGCCGCTATAAACAAAAAAAGAGCAACAATTTTGAAAAAAAAAACTATATTTTTTACTATAATAAATATCCAAAAATAAAAAACAAAATTATTCATCAGTTTTGGCTGATATATATTCTTCTACATATTTTTGGTTAAAAAAATCGCAATCAGCGTTTATTGATTGGGTTGCGCAAAAGTTATAGCGCCTACAAACTATGGACATTGATTTATGGCGTTTTTATTATTATTTTTTTTTTTACTGGTAATGGCGGCAATCTGCGATTTTTATCCGTACTGCGATATCGGGTCGGACATGTCGGACGTTTTTGACACTTTTTTGGGACCAATGACATTTATACAGCGATCAGAAATTTAAATGTCCACTGATTACTGTGTAAATGTCATTGGCAGTGAAGGGGTTAACCTGCAGGGGGCAGTGAAGGGGTTAACAATGTTCCCTGGCTGTGTTCTAACTGTGGGGGGGCGGAGTTGGCAGGGGCATGACAGATCTAACTGATCCCAGTGACAGGGATCAGTAGATCTGTCATGCCCCCCCTCACAGAACAGGGAACCGCCGTGTTTACTTCGGCGGTTCCCCGTTCCTCCTGTCTGTAAGGAGATCGCGGGTCTCCGGCGGACATCGGGTCCGCCCGACCCGCGGGCACGCTCCCGCAGTGTGCGGCGGCACGTGCACGCGCCGCTCGCGCCCGCGGGAGCGTGCCCAGCACGAGCCGAATGGGAGGACGTCAATAGACATCCTCCCGGCATTTTAGAGCCGCGCTGTAGCCGTCATTCGGCTATAGCGCGGATAGGAGGTGGTTAATGAGTATATGTATAAGGTAGTTGTGAAATTTGAATGGACTGAAACACCTGAGCTGATAATTCAAAAGGACTGAATTACCTGAGTTGCTAATTAGTGGAACATCCCACACCTGTGGGGGTTGCACACATCTCACCAACTATTATTATTTATTATTTGCAATACTTTATGGTCACTACGTCATATAGGAAGCACAGAGCACTTTATGTATTGGTATCTATTGTATTGATTTTAGCATCTTACTGTATGGAATAATCTTCTTTTTTTTTTTTTTTTGGGACATCTTACACGTATAAATAATTGATTTTAAAGAGTTTCACTAGGATACCAAGAATACTCTGAGCACTGAATACCACAGGTTAAGGGGAACATTAACCTACAACACTTTTGTATCACATTTTTGTATCACGTATGTTATATTTCACACTTATTTATTTATATTTATATACATACCTTTACGCTTAGTGAGAAGTCAGCTTAAGGTAGCGCCATCCAGCTTATACCAAAATCCATACACACCTCCCACTAGGGAAGTAATCACTGGGGGCAGCAAGCCTTTTTTAGTACCTAACATCCTTAAGCGCAATACCCCTATATACTTTTTCAAGGGTATGATGGTCTGTGAATGGTATGACAGTGGGTAGTATGTGCAGGAGAGGTGTGTGAATGGTATGACAGTGGGCAGTATGTGCAGGAGAGGTGTGTGAAGGGTATGACAGTGGGCAGTATGTGCAGGATAGGTGTCTGAAGGGTATGACAGTGGGCAGTATATGCAGGAGAGATGTGTTGAATGGTATGACGGTGGGCAGTATGTGCAGGAGAGGTGTGTGAATGCTATGGCTGTGGGCAGTATGTGCAGGAGAGGTGTGTGAATGGTATGACGGTGGGCAGTATGTGCAGGAGAGGTGTGTGAATGCTATGGCTGTGGGCAGTATGTGCAGGAGAGGTGTGTGAATGCTATGGCTGTGGGCAGTATGTGCAGGAGAGGTGTGTGAAGGGTATGACGGTGGACTGTATGTGCAGGAGAGGTGTGTGAAGGGTATGACGGTGGACTGTATGTGCAGGAGAGGTGTGTAGCCAGGAGCCCAGCTGTGCTTCTCCGGCATATAGACATTTGTGCGCATTTAATGCTGTGAAATATTCCCCCTAGTGTTAATTTGTTCAATAAAAATGGATCTGTGCAGGAGTGATGTCTTGTTGGACTTGTAGTGTGACAAGGGGAAAGAAGTAATCAGACTCTGTTGTGGAGGGACTTCATTTCCCTTCAGGCTGTGCTGCAGTGAGTTAGTGCTTTTGGGGGAAACAGTGCCTTATGGGAGAACCTAGTTAAGTCAAGGGAGGAGCTTGTTGCGTCCTCTTTGGACAGCGTGATTGATCAGCAAGGACTCTGTGTGCCCTTTAAAACGGGACCACGGCCTGAGGCCTGCTTCCAGCGATCCAGCCAGCTGAACTTCTACAGTGTCCCAACCTGATGCGGTGTTACAGTGTTCCAGTGGGTGATCTGCAGAGCCAGCTGACAGTCATCAGAGTCCGTTCCAGAGCAGCAGCAGTCACAGCAGCAGCCGCATTGATCAATCAGGGAGAGCTGCAAGGAGTGCAGTGGAGGCTGTTTTTCCTAGAAGAAAAGAACAAGTGTGTACCATCGGCTCCAGCGCTAGCATCATCATCTGAGCAGCTGGAACGTCAACCACAGTCATTACCTGGTTTGGTGAGCGGGTTTCGGCCCATCCACAAGAGTACTTATCTTGTCCCTGCAGTTCTTATTTAAAGGAATATCCTGATTGCAATTTAGATTACAGTTAAAGTGCACTGGATGGCTGTTAGTTGTCAGTTTATCCTACAAGTCAGTGATCCCTGGGAAGGTTGTTGAATTCAGTGAAGTTTAACCTTTTTGTGCCTCATCTCAAGGATTAGAAGACACAGTGCTATTAGGTACCTAACTTCCAATCAATATAAGCCGGCAGAAGATCTACTGAACTTTGCAATACAGGATTGCTACAATCACAGCTACTCAACCCCCCACTTTATAATATTCAGGGCTGTTTGCTTAGTGCTATTGCATCCCCCTAAGAACTCTCTCAATTAGAGCAAGAGGATTTAGATAGATAATTATTATTACAGCTGCTTTAACATTAAGCTGAATTGTTATTGAGTGGTACTGTTTTATTTGTATTTCATAGAGTGATACTGTTTTATTTGAATTCCATTGCGTGTTAACAATTTACCCTGTACTCACTCATTTCTAAACAATCTTTACATTACATTAATTCACTGCAAATTAATACCCTATTCTAGCACTTACACGTGAACCTACTGGTAGTTGATTAAACTCAATTGGAGGAATTCTATTGTTTCACTTATTATCATTGCTGGTGAGTAGCAGGGAGAGGTAATTTCTGTTTGAGCAACCGCCCTCCTTTTATTCATCAGATTTAACAATGTTAATCTATGTGTGAAGCCTTATTAGTTCCTGACTTAAAGAACCCTGTTAATTGTTGCCTCTTAAAGTAT
The DNA here is from genome assembly GCA_018402905.1 of Glandirana rugosa. NCBI lineage: Eukaryota > Metazoa > Chordata > Amphibia > Anura > Ranidae > Glandirana > Glandirana rugosa. The sequence goes on along the minus strand of BLSH010337651.1, from coordinate 817,219 downwards.
GATCTTTACTATTCAAAAGTTATCTTTTCCTATAAAGAATGAGTTAAGTAAATCTTTTGAACTTAACCTGTGGTGTGGTGTCCATTACTGCAAGGGTGTCAATTCTAATGGAACTTTGCAATATGAGTGAACCCAGAGTGTCAGGGGTGGCGGAGGACTCTCAGGGGACGGAAGGCCAAGGGGGAATCAAATCCTCGAGCAACCCTCAAGGGGGCAGCGCTACAGGAGTGTGAAAGGTATGAAGGTGGGTCGTATGTGCAGGAGAGGTGTGTGAAGGGTATGATTTTGGGCAGTATGTGCAAGAGAGAAGTGCAAGAGTATGACCATGAGCAGTGTGTGCAAGAGAACAGAGAAGAGGCAATCTGATATCGGGGAAGGGAGAATGTAAAGGGGTGTGAGAAAGGATGCCCAAGGCCTGCATAGTCGTGACTGTGGAGAGATTACTTTGGAAACCGAGGAGTGTTAGGATAATTGAGGATGGAAGTTTCTCAGCAGGAGGGAAGGTATGTGAATAAAGGTTGGGCTGAGATGTTGGGCTGAGATGTGAGGGATGTTGGGAAAGTAGTGGAGTGTCCATGTAATGATGTCTGTCAGTTGAGGGTAGACGGTAACTAGGAGTGGTGCCTGTCGGGTGGAGGTGTGAAGTGGCCTGCGGGTGATGAAAGTTGGGTAGAATTGGGGGCTGAAAAGTGGTCAGATAGCTATGTGTGCCAGCTTGAGGTGGAAGTGGGAAGTGACTGAAAAGTGACAGCCTAGGTGGTGGTAGGTGTGGAATAAGTGACGTGTGTCAGCCTTCGGCCCCTTGCACACTGGGGCCTACAATTGCAGTGTGTTCCTGCAGCACCCGGGAGGGACATTTGCCGTATCCAGCTCTGCTGCAGGCAGCCTGCCAAAGTCTATGATAGGCTGCCACTAGACAGGGCTGACCACTATGCCAAATGGTACCACGTTTAGGACCCTGTCCATTCAGAGATGAAGTTTCTGGAATGCAGAAGACCCGAGGAGCAAGCAAACTCAGAGAAAGAGTATCAAATTTACTAAAACAGAACAAAGCACATCCTTCTATAGTGTACACGTGACTCTATCCAAAGCATAGGGGTGGTTTCAGTCTTCTCTCTTGTTCCTCTGCATGAGTCACTTCTACTCAAACAACAGACAATAAGGCAAGATGCCCCCCCCCCCTTTCGTTATACCACAGGTAATTGACAGCCTCAGCTGTTCATGGATCCCTATGAGACTGTAAAGAGGAGAGAAGTGTCCATTCCTTTCACTCAGGTCTCAGATTACACCCAGCTCTCTGCTTTGCAGTGTGTGTGATGTCAACTCCCCAGTCCCCTTTGAATGGCTGTAGAGGAGAGATGAGTTCGATATGAGAAATAATCCTATGAATAATCCCCTTGGACTTTATGGCAGATATAGTAAATTAAGTAATCAAAAAAGGTAAAAAGAAAGGGGGTGGATATATGGTAAAAAAGTTGAACACTTTATTTGTACATAGATATAAAACCAAAATGGATGAGTATATTCATATGTATCAGTCACATAAAGGAACAAATCATGTGTAGTGTTGAGCGAACACCTGGATGTTCGGGTTCGGCGGGTTCGGCCGAACTTCGCGGAAACGTTCGGGTTCGGTACCGAACGTTACCTGAACTTGACCCCGGACCCCGAACCCCATTGAAGTCAATGGGGACCCGAACTTTTCGGCACAAAAATGGCTGTAAAAAAGTCCTGGCAAGTGATAGAGGGCTGCAAAAGGAAGAAAAATGGGAGATGTTATTAGATCTGCAATCTGTCCCTCAAAGCAGTGGTGATCTCTACCTAGTCCAGTATCAGATCGTTCTGTAATCAGATCATTCTGTAATGCAGGATGAGATGTTATAGATCTGCAATCTGTCCCTCAAAGCAGTAGTAGTTGTCTCTACCTAGTTATTATCACTGCAATCTGTCCCTCACAGCAGTAGTAGTAATCTCTACCTAGTTATTAGATCTGCAATCTTTCCCTCTCAATCTGTCCTTCACAGCGCCGGCAGCATCCTCTCCCTAAACTAACCTGAGAGCATGTGACATGCAGCACTGTGACTCCAGCCTCATATAGAGGCTGGGTCACATGATGCACTGGCCAATCACTGGGGGACTAGCCTTTTCCTGATGTAATTGGTAGGGAATGGTGATGGCAGTGGGAGGGTCTTTTTCCTCCTGGGTTGAATCTGGCTTTGGCTTGTCCCCAGTTGTAGGCAAGACTCTCCCTAAGCTGTCTAAATTCCTAGGCCTCCTGATGGGAATGGAGAACCACCGCTGATCTGGCCGATCAGCCGGTTGCAAAAAAGCCTGTGTTGCATGTGCCCTTGGAGTGGCAGTCCAAGGGTGCCAAAAATTCACTGTGTCTGAGGGCTCACTGTGAGTTTAGGCACTTGGTCACTGCACCATTACACGCTTTTTTAGCACCTGACTCCTGGGCCGGGCCTTTTGGCCAGGACCGGAGGAATTTTTATTCCTGGCCGCAAGGCCGGCCTTTGTATTACACAAAGGCACCTTTTGCACTTCCTCCACTATCCTTCCCCCACCTTTTTATGTTTTTTATGTGTTGTTTGTTGTGTTTTTGTCACTTTGGTTGTTGTGGGTACACTCGCACAGTTTGATTAGTAAGGTGTACGGTCTTCGGGCCTACCCTGAACGTCTTGGGTAGGTGGTGGGTATGGGGGAGCCCCACTGAGTATCGGGTGCGGTTGGTTACGGCTAGCCGCCAAGAGAATGGGGGTCGCCTGGCTTTGGCTAGGTGATCCTGGTGCACGATACCTCAATTCCTGTCAGGAGCCTTGCGCCCCGGGGAACCAGGGTATAGGTCCTTCCTCTTCGGAGGAAGACCATGTGTACACCTAGTGCACTTTTTGTGTCTTCACTTTTGTGTTGTGCACTTTTTTATGACCGGGTGAGCATGAGGTGTGTTTCACACCACCACGGGCTTAAAAAAAAAAATTAGTAGGCATGGCTGTGATGGCTTCTAGGGAAAACCAGTGAAACGCTTGTTGATTGGCTGCCCTGCAGCTATTCAACATGCGTGATAAAATACCAGAACCCAGAACCCAAACCCGAACCCAGACTTTTTCTCAAACGTTTGGGTTTGGAACACGGACACCCGAAAGTTCGGTACGGATCCGTACTTTACAGTTCGGGTTCGCTCAACTCTAATCATGTGTAATACAATTTTAAGACATAAAAACAATATGCAGATACAAGGTGCCACAGTAGATTACAACATGGGTGTGGTTGGACTTAATGCATGGAAATTGCACACCTAGGTGACCGCTGGTGCCAGGGGATCCAGGGGCAATTTCACAACCGTCCCAACATGTTTCAGATTTGAATTTTCCTTCTTCAGGGGATATTTGGCATTAAATGCAACAATATATGCAATCTGTAGAGGGATAAAGCATGAATGGCATGAATATATTGTATAGAGATTTTAACAAAATAAAATGGAGTAAGGTAAGTTATAATACGCCTTCCATAGAAAGTGGATGGAACACTTACATCTGAACTAGAGGCACCCAACAAACCAAACTTCTATGTCAGCCCACTGGATCTGGGGCAGATGGAATGAAGCCAATAACACAGATCCTGGTGACCACTGTTGGCGCAGACCCTGGGAAGGGTGTATTAGGAAATGTGCGACCATGAGGAGCACTCGATGGCTGTGCCAGCTGGACCACTGTAAGTGGTGTAAAATGCACTAAATAAAAAGAAAGTATATATGTATATATAAGTAACTATTTGATATATAGCCCAGTTGAAAATTAAGAGGTATCAAGCCCGGAGAGTAGAAAGAGATGCCAGATTAAACAGACATTTTTGTAAAGCAATGGTAGCATGATATGCGAACATTGCGTACAATATGTTTTGTTGTGTTGGAACAGGTGGCCAAAATAAAGGCAATATGCTGCAACCATGATGGCAGAGCTGGGTTCCTAATAAAGTATAGGCATGCTTGGTACCAGGGCAGAAGAGCATAATGGCGTCATGTTACCTGGTCGATAAGGTCGGTGCGAATGTGGGCTGCATAGCAGCACTAAAATACCGACCTGGCTATATATGAAAGTGTCTCTCCCCGGCAGCCAATCCGAAGGGAGGAGAACAGGTGCTGGCCGTTCGTCTGATGGAGGCTGCAAAGCCTGAGTGGCGAACGCCGAGGGTCCCTCCGGAGGAACGGCACGCGGCGTCATGCGTCAGACCCCCGCCGGCGGGTGTGTCGAGGCGAATGGAAGTCCGCCTGGACAGAAAGCTTGCTCCAACAAGGAAGGGCCGAAACGGTCGTTTGGACCATGTTGGCGCCCTCCAGTGGAGCCTACCCGCCGGGTGGTGCACATGGCACCCGACCCAGGGAACAAGTGCGACCTCCAGTGGTCAACAATATGGGCAATGAAACAGAAAGAACGGCGTATGGATAAAAGTACAGTGAATGTGTAAAGAATGAAAGAAGATAGAGGTGAAGGAAGGGGAAAGGAAAATAAAGAATGGGAAAAAGGGAAAATAGGGGAAATGAAAAAGAAGGAAGGAGAAAGGAGAAAAAAGGGGAGAAGAAAAGGTAGGAAGGGAAGATGAAGGGAAGATATTGAAAAAGTGATGGGATGAAAAGAAAAGGAGTAGAATGAAATAAAATGAATCAAGTGAAATAGAATAAAATTAAAAATGAATATAGAGGAATTATAAAAAAGTGTGTATGGAGAATGAGATGGGTGGGAATGAAAATGAATATGATGAAGTGAAAGATGGAAAGTGGAGATATGGAGGGGCAAGAGAAATGGGTGATTTTGCCAATTACTGAAAGAAAGATAGAACAATGGATAAATGAAATATGAAAGGGATGGGGAGTGGAATGAGGATATTTATAAATTTAATTTGCAGCCTCCCGATGTAAAGCCTGGGAGAAAGGTTTTGAAGCTGCAGATTTCATTGAGCCCCGGAGAGGATGTGGCTTGTAAAATATAGATCCACCTTAGCTTGCGCTGGAGGAGCTGTTTGTTAAAATCACCTCCACATGAGCCGAAGTGGACCCGGTCCAAGGCCAAAAATTGGACTCTGGGAAGAGAGGTAGGGTGAGATGCAGCTGTGTGACGACCAATAGGGGTGTCAGGGTCTCGTTTTGTTATTGAAAGAGTGTGCTGATATATCCTCTTTCAAAATTCGTTTTTGGTCTTCCCGACATAGTAACACCCACACTCACAAGAGAGTAGGTATACTATGCCGGGAGTTTTGCAATTGACGAAGTGTTCGGGGGCGAAAAATTTGGTGGTTGGGTAATATAATTCTACTACGTCTGTCCATATATTGGCAATAGTTGCATCCTCCACAGGAGAAAGTGCCATGGCGAATGCATGGATCTCTCCTGTGGGTTTTAAATTCAATGAAGACCAGTCTGTCGCCAACCAAGGGGGCCCTACGGTAGGCGACAGCCGGTACATCAGGAACAAATGGAGATAGTTGGGAGTCCATGGTGAGAAGATGCCAATATTTACCAAGAATACGTTTTATTTGTTTGTGTTGTGTAGAGTATGTAGTTACAATGCGTGAAGTGTGATCTGGGGTAGGTGTTTTTTTGTTTTGAAGTAAATCGGTTTGAGGGATACATCAAACTCTCCTGAATGCACGCTTCAGGGAGATTCTGGAGTATCCACGTTCCAAGAGTCGTGTCTGTAGCTCTTTGGCTTCTTTAAGAAAAGTGGGGTCATTGGAGCAATTCCGGCGTACCCGAAGGTACTGGCTATAGGGAATGGATGCCAGAAGTGTTTTCGGATGGAAACTGCTGGCATGAAGCAGGGAATTTCCCGCAGTGGATTTTCGGAAAAGTTGGCTGAGTAATTGCCCATTAGGGCCTTTTCGAATCGTGACATCCAAAAAGGACAATTCGTGGGTACTGTATGACATGACCTGAAAACATGACCTGTTGGTGGGCCTTGAGGACAGGGTTGGGGAACACTGCTCTAGACAATCCAAGTATAAGGTGTCTGTATACAGTGTTAAGAGTGATGTATTAGTGGCTGGTAACTGGATTTCAGGCAAGTGTCCTCTCACCAATCCCGAGGACCTTTAATGAATTCTTGATGTCAACTCTCCTCACTGCAAGTGGGCTGATATGGCTGTAGTCAGCTGATTCAGTGAGTCATCCGACTCTGATGCTATCAGCGATGCTGCTGAAGATACTCCTGGTGTAGCGAGTGACCGCCTGGGCTGCAGCTGCGAATGCTGTGAGTCATGTGGTAGGCTGCAATCCTCTCACACAGTGGCGAATTGGTGCGCACTAGATGGATCCAAGAAGCAAGAGAGCATGGGCCTGGTCAGCAGATCCCTTTATAGTCTCTCCCATAAGTTTCCCCCGGAGCAGATGGCTTGCTGGGAGGTGTAGTTCATGGATAGTTCTGCAGTTCAGTGATGTCTGTTCAGGAGACTACAGTTGCCACAATGCTCTCCTCTAGGCTCAGAAGTATGATGCATGTAATCCGAGGCCAGCACTAGGGGGATATAGAGACAGGCTGTGAAGGTAGAGGGCAAGTGTGCAGTGTCAGATAACTGGAGATCGCTCCCAGATGCATATGTGAACCGGGGGCTTATATATTTGGTAACAAGTAAGTAGGTAATGCCTCCAACCTGTCCCTGGCAGTCCCAAAATGGCCCTAGTGTTTTTTATTTTAGACAGATCAACCAAACGTGTCAATACAACACACCCTACAACCTACTCTTGAAGAAAAAGCAGTGGACTGTGAAACATGTCGATGCGTTAGTGGTGTTGAAATGAATTACATATGTGCTGTTGATCGGTAATAAAAAGTTATACCAGATTTTATGTGTAGTGCACCCCACGTAGGAGCCATTGGTGAAATGGGATCCCACACCCTGCACAGCCAGGCACACAGAGTCAGAAAACAGTCCAGTGCTTGTTTTTATATTTTTATTGAGGGGATAAAACTTGGATGGGGAGTAGGGGTATTATAGGATGCCCACTTGACTTTAGCAAACTCTTCAGGGACAACTTTCCTATATAAAGTCTATATACACTTCTCTGCTTCCTCCGGCACACTTGATTGCAGATATCCCAGCTGGCACACTGATAGTTAATCCAACAAAAAGGCAACAGTCAGATTTTGAAGCAAAAGCATTTGGTTTGTTTGCAAAGTTCAGTGTGCAACTTACATCCCTGTGACTACTGATCCCAGCACTGCCTGTCTGCAGCTGCCTCTCTCACTAGCCCTCCTGGCTACTTCCCATAGTCCTCCTAGACTGTACACTCACCAGCCACCCGGCTGACTTCTCCTCCTATACATCCAGGACCGGATTCCTCCATGTGTTGTAGAGGATCCCTCCATCACCCGAGCCCCAGGCCTGAGGTCACTCCCCCCATTCTAGGGGGCACCCTCCAGGGCCCCTGACAGCTTCCTCGGCACTCCTCCTCCATCTTCCACCCGACTGCCCCTGCTGGCATGACCCAAGAGTATTTAAGAGGTGCCTGGCATGATGGGAATTGGCTGGGGCCCTCCTCAGTACTCCAAACAGCTCCCCTCCTTAGGCCAGGACCTACATATCCTCCTCTTCAGTCGGCCCACCGACCACTCACATGTCAGATCCTCCTGATACCCTTCATCGGTCCTCCCGATCACTCTCTCCGTCGACGTCTGTCCGTCACGACCCTAGTCATCAGTGTCCCTACATTCAACGTGTGACTTGAAACGTTTGTTTGGTTTACGAAAACGAAGTTTTAGACTGACAACGGAAAAACAACCTAATTGATAGTCACACGGTCGACCCTATAGACGTTAGTTCACACGGCCTCCTTCGTCTCTTCACATATATCTGAAATATATCCTTTCAACAGGGACTT
>BLSH010337651.1:791057-808704 GCA_018402905.1 Glandirana rugosa | reverse complement strand
TTTTGATTTTTTTATGTGATTTTAGCTTAAAAATTATTTTAAGTTATTTCCCTATCCCCATTTCTTTGTAGGGCAGTTGTCCGACTCTTACCCCCATTTTCCTTCCTTTTGCAGACCTCTAGGACTTGCCAGGACTTTGTTACAGCCATTTTTGTGCCTAAAAGTTCGGGTCCCCATTGATTTCAATGGGGTTCGGGGTCCGGGACAAAGTTCGGGTCAAGTCCAGTCCCGAACCCGGACTTTGTCCGGAAGTTCGGCCTAACCTGCCGAACCCGGACTTCCAGAGGTTCAATCAACTCTACTCTTGGGTACATTTAATGCCCCATGTTTCTTGTAGTGGGTACCATTCATTTAGACAAAAATTAGGTGCTCAGCTCTACCCAAAACAAAAAAAAATGGTGCAAGTGATACCAGAAAAGAATGGTACCAAGCAGTGGCGGCCGCTCCATTAGAGGCTCAGGGGTGCCGCCCCACTAATCCATGCGCCCGGCCCCTAATCTACACGCAGGGCGCCGGATGCATGTATTTCAATTGCTTTTTAATTTTTTTTGAAGCATGTGACTAGAGCCTGAGGCTCTAACTGGTTTCAAAAAAGGGTGGGTTCGGGGCGCAGAGCACTGTGCCCTGAGCCCACCCAGTTGTGTGAAAATAGCAAATGAATATTCGCTATTGTCTTTCTGCTTCTCCTCCTGGCCAATCAGGAAGCAGGTCTTAAGACCCGATTGGCCGAGAGGAGAAGCAACCGTATTGGCCGGGAGCAGGGGGGAAGGCGCCGAGGAGGAGACACAGGGGGAAGCCGCCGAAGCTGCCAAAGAGGCCAGCAACCTGGATGGGGTAAGTGTGGGGCTGATGAGTGGAGTGGGGTGTTTGTTCGCCGATCAACTGAGCAATGGGGGTTTGACCAATTGAGCGAACGACGGGGGGGTCGGGTGGTTTGTTTGCCCCCCCCCAAAAAAAAATAGAGCACCAGCCACCACTGATACCAAGAAAATACCAGAGATGGATAGGGTGCACTGTCAATAGTATATTTAACAAATGAAAAAGGAACAAAGAAGAGAAGTTCATAGTTAGGATTAATATACACTTTAAAACCAATTCAGCAAGAACAGCTCTTACAGTCCTATCTTCACAGGTTGTCTTCTGATAAGTTCTGAGTCTTCTAGAACCAAATGATTGTCACAGCTGGGAGTTTTCCATGTAGACTTTTATCATTTTTTCCAAATGTTGATGATAACCTTCGATTCAGCTACAGCAAAATATGTCTTCCAAAAGATACTGGAATAAATCAGCGCTGTGTGAAAGCTTGGAGTGATTTCTCCACATTAGCGGATTATTACAAGCATTCTGTCATTTCGCAGTCTCTGTCACTTTCAGCATATTGCATCCTCATCGCTCTCACTTACTTGGCAGTAATGACTCTTCTTGATTTATGTCGGTGAAGATATTGATGGCTCATGATGTGATGTCCCTGCTGGCACTGATGCAAAGTTGTGAACTAGTAACAGAAATCGGAGCCAAGGCTGGCTGACGTCCAGCAGACTGACTCCCTGCTCTTACCCATTTACTAATGTTGAACGAATACATCAAGATATCATTTGTGACACATTACGCTACAGATAAGTAAAATGGGTAGTTTTACTGACACAGAAACCCAAGAGAAGAGCTTTAGCCAGGAGAGCACTTTTGGGAGGGTAGGGGAAACAGTTACTGGAGAGTTTTTTTACGTTAGGGCAGGGAATGCATGTAAAATCCCAAAAAAATTTTTTACTGACACTTCTACCTTGTACAGGAGAGGATATCATGTCATCTGTGCTCAGTCTTGCCACGAAGAGTTAATCCAGCTCTGAGTAATCCCCTTATCTTTTTTCAGCAAGAGAAAGACTGACTAAGGGAGAAATAGGAGACGTTTCATCCCCATGCTGTGTGAGTGACAGATCATTTCCTTATCGGATAGAGAAAGCTTCATATTCCCCCCTCCAGCTGTCCCAGGATTGGCTGCTCCACACCTCAGCATGATTGGGCATGCTGAAGTCATGTGGGGTCTTTCCTGAGTTTTGACAGGATGTTACTCAAAACTCAAGAATAACAAAGTGTGAGAGTGTAGTGGTGGGTGGGGAGTCTTGTAATATCACAACTCCACCCACCGAGCTCCAGCAAAGAGAGCCAACCATTGATTCCAGTGTTTTGCAAGGCTGCTACTGCTGAAAGGGGTGACATTTGCAAGGTAGGGATACATGGGGGAAGCTTGCATGTACATATACATTAGTACTGTGCCAATAGTTTATAATGGGTGAGTAGTGGGTTTACATCCACTTTAAGGTAAAAAAACTGTAAGACTTTGGAAACACTTTAAAGCAGAACTCTAAGTAGGTTTATTCTTTGCTTAGTTACATTGGTCTAGCTTGGACCAATGTAAGTATATATATATTACACGTGGCCGCTGCAGCTTAGGCATACTGTTTATTTGCAAATGTGTGCAAATTAAACCCCTTGTTTTTAAAGTGAACTTTTAGAGAAGGTTAATTTGTTTTGCTACAGGCCACCTGGTAAGTGACCTGGGAATTTTTGTTTGTTTTTTGACATGCGTCGCCCTTCCATATGCTCCTTGCTGCAAAGGCTATTTATTGTTTGGGATGGTTGTCATTTGTTTTTACAGTTGGCGATCTGGTGAGGGGACACACTGGATACCATCACTTCTATTGTGCTTTTGCTGGTTGTCCAGTGTGTCCCTATACCTTTAAGGAGGGATGGGCTGCCTCCAGGCATACCTGCCCCTATCTATCCAATTTTTTTATATGTGCTTCAACTTGGGGGACTCTTAAAATTATAGAATTAGGACTGCAGTACACTGAGGTGCAGTGATGTGGCAACTGCAGCCTATGCATATATTTGAAATGTGTGCAAGCTAAACCGCTTTTTTTTTTAAGGTGAACTATTAGACAGGACAATTCAGTTTGTTGCAGGCTGGCTGGTAATTGAGCTGGGAATTTTTGTTTGTTTTTTGACATACATATGCCATACCTGGCCAGTTCCCGTGAGGGATGGCGGGGCATCGGATGGTGAGTTCCATCTATTGCAGCAGTGAGAGCTCACTACAGGAGTATGACAGCAGCAGAGAGGAGCAAAGAGCCAGAAGCAGCAGCAGGCTGTGAAGCTGTGAAGCCATGAGAAGCCACAGCTGGCTGCTCACAGAGAAGATGCCCAGGATGTGATTGATTGGCACCTACTCTCGACAATCTGGCAAAATTTATAACATCTTACTTTGTCCGCATAGTAGTAGCAGATAATTGACTTGACTCTCGACGGGTGAGGATGACCAGCCGGTGCATCCTTGGATTCCTAAGAGAAGAGAGAACAACTAAAACTATCTACAAACAAATCTACTGAGAGGGGGGTTATAAACCTCCAGTAGAGTAACAATCAAAGAGTTGAAAATTTTTCTTCTTCTTTCACCTGCCTGCCCTGTCAGTGAGGGATTATGTTCCCACTGCAGGAGCAGAAAAAAGAAAGTCTATGTAGGAGTTCTTCTTTAAGGTTCCTGATGGGAAGAGCCCTTCACCGAACAAACAGTCCTTAAAGAAATTGAAAACAGGAACAAACTTCACCCCAGTGTCCTTGCAGTTAAACAGTCTCCTCCACTATGCACAGGGTGGCAGGCTGGCTTGTCCTGCAACAGTCAGAAATGGAGGAATCATGCTGCGCCATCCAGCAGTCTATGATGGTAGTCTGTGTCATTTCAAACTTCCTCACACATAGTACCGAGGATCCGGCAACTTTCTTTGGCCCTTCCCGCTGTGTATGTGTAGACAAAGTGACTCTGGATCGACCAACCCACTTTCACAATCAGTACTCTGTCTCTGTATATTGATCTCCCAAGTCGCCATTCCTGCTTAATCTCCAAGAACCGGGTCCACAGTTCATTTTCTGGCCCTCTCCATGGCTTTGGGATATGTAGATAATCCCAAATAAGGTTGTCCTTTCACTCTAACCAGGAGTCCTCCACAACATCCATTATTTGGGGTGAGACATAGGGAAAGTCCAGGACCCACTCCAGGACTACCCTCATCTGTACTTCCCTTGCATTTCCTTTCCCTAGGAGAAGCTCAGTTTCAGGTGACCTCACCACCACTTGGCAGTAAGTTGGTGCCCTGGTCTGGGTTATGGATGGCCTGCGATAGAACAACTGATTTACTTGGGTTCCTGCAGGGGGTCTGGATGACAAACTGGGTGTTGGCTCTCTCTCTCCTACTTGGGGTGCAGGAGCACTAATCCCTCCGATTTCCCACTCTGCCTCATCAGAGTTGCTTGACCCAGGAGATGTCCACTCACTAAGTCTTTCTAGGGACCCAAACTCACACTGCAGTCTGGGGTAACCCAAGTCTAAGGCCCGCTCCTCACCTTCCCCGTCCAGCTCACCTGAGGAGTCTCCTCTCTCTGACAGAGGCTCCTTCCGGACAGGTAAGGCGAGAGAGGTTGCGAGCTAACCGGCACATCAGGGACTTTAGTTGGTCCCACCATGACAGTACTTACCGGTCCTGGCCAGGTCATGGGCCTCCACTGTTTCTTCCCTCTTGTCCTCTATCTTCACAGGGGAGTCGCCAGGCTGCAACTCTATCCTGCCTTTGAGTGATGCCTCCAGGCCCGCTCCGGCCTTCCGGAACTTCTGTGGCTGCGGATGACACTGTCCCGTTTGCAGGTCCATGGTATAGTAGCATGGCTCCTGCAGCACCTATACCAGCCGGGTCAATGGTTCATCACAATGGCTGCACCAGGCCCAAGCAGTGACCTCCGCTGTTGGGATCCAACAGTCAGGACTGAAAAGGCACAACCGCTCGGTCCCTCCCGCAAGGCTCCACTCAGACCCCGGTGTCCACCAGGGTCCCCTCCAGCTTTGCCAGCAGCCATGTCAGCGAAGGCAACAGACAACCACCTTCCCCCATCTTGCTCTGTTGAGTTCTTTCTGCTACAGGTTGCAAACGATGAAGCTCTTCCAGGGCTTGGCGCTGCCCCCACGTTACCACATGAACTGGGGCTAAAAGTCCTGATAAGCAAGCCTGCAGCATGTCACATAGCTGTAACCCCTTGTGAACGGGATGCAACTTTGCAGATACGCTGACAGAACTTGTTCTGACATGTTGGCTTCGCCAGTGGCTGCCGGTGGCAACAGCAATTTGTAGTAGCCAATGTTTTGCTGGAAACTCCACTTGAAACACAGTCTTTCCTGTTAAGAGGAAGAACAGTCTCAGGCACACTTTACTGTAACAGGAGTTGTAGCAAAAAGTTCAAGATGCACAGCTTTTGCAGAACACTGGGCATATTTGTAATCAAGTGGGTAATGTCCAGCGTTAGCATGGTGCAGGACATATTTGCGTAGTTACCAAAGGTAACGGCACATGGTAACAAAGTCACTGAATTGCAGGAAGATGCAAGTGCTCATCCCAGTGCCGATTGCGGTGACTGGGCAGGCGAGAGCATCAATTAGTGACAGCTCTCAGCGGTTGCCACGGGCAACGTCACACTTGTAAAGGTTTCGCGGCCTCAAGAGTGGCTGATAGCTGTGGTCCACCTGCCCGCTGCCCTCAATCACACGATTTCCACACATCCGGAGTCACTGAACAGTCCGGTACTTTGTTTTGTTGTTGTATTTAGGGGTTGAACTTGGATAGGGATTAGGGATGACTGTGAGATGTCCAGTAATTGAACATGGGACCTTAGTATATACACCTCCGGTATATACACTTCTCCTCCAGCACACTACTTACTGACCATTACTCTTCCCCTTTCCTCTCTCCAGCTCACACTTGCTGACCGTTACACTACTTTCTCCCTGGTCCAAAAGGAAATTTATCAGACCTCCATGACACTACCTCTTCATCACAGCTAGCACATGGTGAGGCCTACTGCAGCCACTAGCAAGGCCTCAGGACCACCCTTTGTAGGTAAGAGTCGCAGGTTCCCATCCGTGAAACCATGGACCCTCTCTTGTGTAACTATATACATTGGTGCTAGCTGGGCCTTGGATGAACTACATCTCCCAACCCATCCATCTTGGTCTGTCCTGCAGTCTAATTGCTCTCTCTCGCTTTACATTGTCAGGAGATGCAGGGTAAAATTGAAAAATGATCTGGTATGGGAGGAACTCATTAGTATGACCAGTTTTTGGACAAAAGGGAATGTTTACCCCTACCAGTTTTTCTGCCCCCTGCATCCAACTGCGGGTTCATGATTTTTTTTTTTTTTGCCAACATACCTTATTTTAGCTGTGCATGAATAAAAGCTATGTTTTAGTGCTTAGTGGGTTCTGTGCGCAGAGAGAGTGACACACAGCTCTCACATTAATTTATCAGTTGTGACTCCCACAAAGCAGCCCTTGATTCATTTAATTCTGGATAGTCATGCGAATTTATTGGTTTATAGTTATGGAATAAAGGCAACAGCATGTGCATTGTCTGCTATCAGGATTGCACTGGCCAATACTGGAGGCCCATGTCCATGTCTCCATTACATGTCCATGAAGAAATTAGAAGATATTGATAGGCCCATTGCTAGAAAAGGTAAGTAAAGTAAAGGTTAAGGAACACAAGTTTAAGTAAGTCTCTCAATCCTTTACCACAGGGGTGCTCAACCTTTTAACCACTTCAGCCCTGGAAGGATTTACCCCCTTCCTGACCAGAGCACTTTTTGCAATTTGGCTCTGCGTCACTTTAACTGACAATTGCGCGGTCGTGCGACGTTGTACCCAAACAAACTTGATGTCCTTTTTTTCCCACAAATAGAGCTTTCTTTTGGTGGTATTTGATCGCCACTGCAGTTTTTTTTTCCGCTATAAACAAAAAAAGAGCGACAATATTGAAAAAAAAACAATATTTTTTACTTTTTGCTATAATACATATCCAAAAAAAATAGATAAAACGACAAATTTATTCATCAGTTTAGGTCAAAATTCTACATATTTTTGGTAAACAATATCGCAAAAAGTGTTTATTGATTGGTTTGGGCAAAAGTTATCGTGTCTACAAACCATGAGCATTGATTTAACGCGTTTTTATTATTATTCTTTTACTGGCAATGGGGGCGATCTGTGATTTTTATCGAGACTGCGATATTGCGGCAGACATATCGGACACTTTTGACACTTTTTTGGGACCATTGACATTTATACAGCGTTAAGAGCTAAAAATAGCCACTGATTACTGTATAAATGTGATTGGCAGGGAAGGGGTTAAGCTGTAGGGGGCGATCAAGGGGTTAAATATGTTCCCTCACTGTGTTCTAACTGTGTGGGGGCTGAGCTGGCAGGGGCAAAACAGATCTAATTGATCCCGATTACAGGTATCAGTAGATCACTGTCATGGCACCTGACAGAACGGGGAACCGCCGTGTTTACATCAGCGGTTCCCCGTTCTTCCTCTGTAGTAGGTGATCGCGGGTCGCTGGCGCCCACCCACAACTAGGGTTGCGAGTTCACGGTTGATGTGTCAAGCATGTGTGATGGCAACCAGGTGAGGAGTATATAACAAGTGTGTCTTGCCTACAGTCAAGCATGGTGGTGGGAGCGTCATGGTCTGGGGCTGCATGAGTGCTGCTGGCACTGGCTACAGTTCACTAAGGGAACCATGAATGCCAACATGTACTGTGACATACTGAAGCAGGGCATGATCCCTTCACTTCAGAGAATGGACCGCAGGGCAGTATTCCAACATGATAACAACCCCAAACACACCTCCAAGATGACCACTGCCTTGCTAAAGAAGCTGAGGGTAAAAGTGATGGACTGGCCAAGCATTGCTCCAGACCTAAACCCTATTGAGCATCTGTAGGGCAACGGAAGGTGGTGGAGCGCAAGGTCTATAACATACACCAGCTCCATGATATCATCATAGAGGAGTGGAAGAGGACTCCAGTGGCAACCTGTGAAGCTCTGGTGAACTCCATGCCCAAGAGGGTTAAGGCAGTGCTGTAAAATAATGGTGGCCACACAAAATATTGACACTTTGGGCCCAATTTGGACATTTTAACTTAGGGGTGTACTCACTTTTGTTTCCAGCTGTATAGCCAAAAGATGGCTACAGCGCAGACCTGAATTGCAAGGTTGACGTCCATAGACGTCCGCCCCTATGCGCGCTCCCGCGATGTGGCGCCTAATACAGAGGCAGAACGGGGAACCGCCAATGTAAACACCGCGGTTTCCCATTCTGTCAGGGGACATAACAGAGATTTACTGATCCCTGTAATGGGGATCAGTGAGATCTGTTATGTCCCTGCCAGCCCAGCCCCCACACAGTTAGAACAACATGAGGGAACAAATTTAACCCCTTCCCTGCCAGTGACATTTACACAGTATTAAGTGGCAATTTTTAGCTCTGCATAATTGTCATTGGTCCCAAAAAAGTGTCAAAAGCGTCCGATCTGTCGTCCGCAATATTGCAGTCCCAATAAAAATAGCAGATCACCGCCATTACCAGTAAAAAAAATAAAATAATAAAAACTCCGTAAATCTATCCCATAGTTTGTAGATGCTATAACTTATGCGCAACCCAACCAATATTCGCCTATTGCGATTTTTTCCCCCTAAAAATATGTAGAAGAATATATATCGGCCTAAACTGATAAATAAATTAGTTCTTTATATTTTTTGGGGGATATTTATTATAGCAAAAAGTAAAAATATTTTTTTTCTCTTTTTGTTTGTTTATAGTGCAAAAAATAAAAACTGCAGAGGTGATCAAATACCACCAAGAGAGAGGACTATTTGTGGGTAAAAAATGATAAAAATGTTGTTTGGGTACAACGTCCCGCGACCGCACAATTGTCATTCAAAATACGACAGCGCTGAAAGCTGAAAATTAGTCTGGGCAGGAGGAGGGTTTAAATGCCCAGTAAGCAAGAGGTTAATGGCTGTGTGTTGAGTTATTTTGAGGGGACAGCAAACTTACACTGTTATACAAGCTGTACACTCACTACTTTACATTGTAGCAAAGCGTCATTTCTTCAGTGTTGTCACATGAAATGTGAGGGGTGTACTCACTTTTGTGAGATACTGTATATAGTGATATAAATATAATTTAATAACAGTTTGGAGACTGGGATGCCAGAAGAAGAAGAGTAAACATCTTCCTAATATTTTTCTCTAATTGTGTTAGTAATTACAAGTTCAATAGTGCCAGGTTCTATCAGAGGAAAATCACATCCAATCAGAAATGCTATCGGTGATCAATACACCTAGACCAGGGCATTGTGAGCTGCTATGACGGGAAAGCAGAACGCAGTGTCTTTGTATTAACAAGTAACAAAGACAAATAAACACAAAGTTCACATGGTAAACCATGCACACCGTGCACAGCACACAGTCCAAGGACAGCACGTCTATCCATAGATTACAGGCAGGAGAGGTCTCAGCCAATCACAGGGAACAGGAAGGAAGTCACCGTGCGCTGCATCCAATGAGCATTCAGCTTTATCTGGCAGCAGAGAGGAAGTAGGAAGTGCTCTGAACACAGCTGTGCATGGAGGATAACTGAGCATCACAGTGCAGGTAATACTGAGCTCTATAGAGGGGGAGGTGTCATGTATAGAGATCACTGAGCTCTATAGAGGAGAGGTGTCATGTATAGAGATCACTGAGCTCCATAGAGGGGAGGTGTCATGTATAGAGATCACTGAGCTCTATAGAGGAGAGGTGTCATGTATAGAGATCACTGAGCTCTATAGAGGAGAGGTGTCATGTATAGAGATCACTGAGCTCTATAGAGGGGAGGTGTCATGTATAGAGATCACTGAGCTCTATAGAGGAGAGGTGTCATGTATAGAGATCACTGAGCTCTATAGAGAAGAGGTGTCATGTATAGAGATCACTGAGTTCTATAGAGGTGAGGTGTCATGTATAGAGATCACTGAGCTCTATAGAGGAGAGGTGTCATGTATAGAGATCACTGAGCTCTATAGAGGGGAGGTGTCATGTATAGAGATCCCTGAGCTCTATAGAGGATAGGTGTGATGTATAGAGATCACTGAGCTCTATAGAGGAGAGGTATCATGTATAGAGATCACTGAGCTCTATAGAGGGGAGGTGTCATGTAGAGAGATCACAGAGCTCTATAGAGGAGAGGTGTCCTGTATAGAGATCACTGAGCTCTATAGAGGGGAGGTGTCATGTATAGAGATCACTGAGCTCTATAGAGGGGAGGTGTCATGTATAGAGATCAATGAGCTCAATAGAGGGCAGGTGTCATGTATAGAGATCACTGAGCTCTATAGAGGGGAGGTGTCATGTATAGAGATCACTGAGCTCAATAGAGGGCAGGTGTCATGTATAGAGATCACTGAGCTCTATAGAGGAGGTGTCATGTATAGAGATCACTGAGCTCTATAGAGGGGAGGTGTCATGTATAGAGATCACTGAGCTCTATAGAGGGGAGGTGTCATGTATAGAGATCAATGAGCTCAATAGAGGGCAGGTGTCATGTATAGAGATCACTGAGCTCTATAGAGGGGAGGTGTCATGTATAGAGATCACTGAGCTCAATAGAGGGCAGGTGTCATGTATAGAGATCACTGAGCTCTATAGAGGAGGTGTCATGTATAGAGATCACTGAGCTCTATAGAGGAGGTGTCATGTATAGAGATCACTGAGTTCTATAGAGGGGAGGTGTCATGTATAGAGATCACTGAGCTCTATAGAGGAGATGTGTCCTGTATAGAGATCACTGTGCTCTATAGAGGATAGGTGTGATGTATAGAGATCACTGAGCTCTATAGAGAAGAGGTGTCATGTATAGAGATCACTGAGTTCTATAGAGGGGAGGTGTCATGTATAGAGATCACTGAGCTCTATAGAGGAGAGGTGTCATGTATAGAGATCACTGAGCTCTTTAGAGGGGAGGTGTCATGTATAGAGATCACTGAGCTCTATAGAGGGGGAGGTGTCATGTAGAGAGATCACTGAGCTCTATAGAGGAGAGGTGTCATGTATAGAGATCAATGAGCTCTATAGAGGAGATGTGTCATGTAGAGAGATCACTGAGCTCTATAGAGGAGAGGTGTCATGTATAGAGATCACTGAGCTCTATAGAGGGGAGGTGTCATGTATAGAGATCACTGAGCTCTATAGAGGAGATGTGTCCTGTATAGAGATCACTGTGCTCTATAGAGGATAGGTGTGATGTATAGAGATCACTGAGCTCTATAGAGGGAAGGTGTCATGTAGAGAGATCACAGAGCTCTATAGAGTGGAGGTGTCATGTATAGAGATCACTGAGCTCTATAGAGGGGAGGTGTCATGTATAGAGATCACTGAGCTCTATAGAGGGGGTGGTGTCATGTATAGAGATCACTGAGCTCTATAGAGGAGAGGTGTCATGTATAGAGATCACTGAGCTCTATAGAGGAGGTGTCATGTATAGAGATCACTGAGCTCTATAGAGGGGAGGTGTCATGTATAGAGATCACTGAGCTCTATAGAGGGGAGGTGTCATGTATAGAGATCACTGAGCTCTATAGAGGAGAGGTGTCATGTATAGAGATCACTGAGCTCTATAGAGGAGAGGTGTCATGTATAGAGATCACTGAGCTCTATAGAGGATAGGTGTGATGTATAGAGATCCCTGAGCTCTATAGAGGAGAGGTGTCATGTATAGAGATCACTAAGCTCTATAGAGGAGAGGTGTCATGTATAGAGATCACTGAGCTCTATAGAGGAGAGGTGTCATGTATAGAGATCACTGAGCTCTATAGAGGGGAGGTGTCATGTATAGAGATCACTGAACTCTATAGAGGGGAGGTGTCATGTATAGAGATCACTGAACTCTATAGAGGGGAGGTGTCATGTATAGAGATCACTGAGCTCTATAGAGAAGAGGTGTCATGTATAGAGATCACTGAGCTCTATAGAGGAGAGGTGTCATGTATAGAGATCACTGAGCTCTATGGAGAGGAGGTGTCATGTATAGAGATCACTGAGCTCTATAGAGGATAGGTGTGATGTATAGAGATCCCTGAGCTCTATAGAGGGGAGGTGTCATGTAGCGAGATCACTGAGCTCTATAGATGGGGAGGTGTCATGTAGCGAGATCACTGAGCTCTATAGAGGATAGGTGTGATGTATAGAGATCACTGAGCTCTATAGAGGATAGGTGTGATGTATAGAGATCACTGAGCTCTATAGAGGGGAGGTGTCATGTAGAGAGATCACAGAGCTCTATAGAAAGGAGGTGTCATGTATAGAGATCACTGAGCTCTATAGAGGGGAGGTGTCATGTATAGAGATCACTGATCTCTATAGAGGAGAGGTGTCATGTAGAGAGATCACTGAGCTCTATAGAGGAGAGGTGTCATGTATAGAGATCACTGAGCTCTATAGAGGATAGGTGTGATGTATAGAGATCACTGAGCTTTATAGAGGGGAGGTGTCATGTATAGAGATCACTGAGCTCTATAGAGGGGAGGTGTCATGTATAGAGATCACTGAGCTCTATAGAGGGGAGGTGTCATGTATAGAGATCACTGAGCTCTATAGAGGGGGAGGTGTCATGTATAGAGATCACTGTGCTCTATAGAGGATAGGTGTGATGTATAGAGATCACTGAGCTCTATAGAGGAGATGTGTCCTGTATAGAGATCACTGTGCTCTATAGAGGATAGGTGTGATGTATAGAGATCACTGAGCTCTATAGAGGATAGGTGTGATGTATAGAGATCCCTGAGCTCTATAGAGGGGAGGTGTCATGTATAGAGATCACTGAGCTCTATAGAGGATAGGTGTGATGTATAGAGATCACTGAGCTCTATAGAGGAGAAGTGTCATGTATAGAGATCACTGAGCTCTATAGAGGGGAGGTGTCATGTAGAGAGATCACAGAGCTCTATAGAGGAGAGGTGTCCTGTATAGAGATCACTAAGCTCTATAGAGGGGAGGTGTCATGTATAGAGATCACTGAGCTCTATAGAGGGGAGTTGTCATGTATAGAGATTGCTGAGCTCTATAGAGGGGAGGTGTCATGTATAGAGATCACTGAGCTCTATAGAGGGGGAGGTGTCATGTATAGAGATCACTGAGCTCTATAGAGGGGGAGGTGTCATGTATAGAGATCACTGAGCTCTATAGAGGAGATGTGCCATGTATAGAGATTACTGCGCTCTATAGAGGATAGGTGTGATGTATAGAGATCACTGAGCTCTATAGAGGGGAGGTGTCATGTAGAGAGATCACAGAGCTTTATAGAGAGGAGGTGTCATGTATAGAGATCACTGAGCTCTATAGAGGGGAGGTGTCATGTATAGAGATCACTGAGCTTTATAGAGAGGAGGTGTCATGTATAGAGATCACTGAGCTCTATAGAGGAGAGGTGTCATGTATAGAGATCACTGAGCTCTATAGAGGGGAGGTGTCATGTATAGAGATCGCTGAGCTCTATAGAGGAGAGGTGTCATGTATAGAGATCACTGAGCTCTATAGAGGGGAGGTGTCATGTATAGAGATCACTGAGCTCTATAGAGGATAGGTGTGATGTATAGAGATCACTGAGCTCTATAGAGGGGAGGTGTCATATATATAGAGATCACAGAGCTCTATAGAGGAGAGGTGTCATGTAGAGAGATCACTGAGCTCTATAGAGGAGAGGTGTCATGTATAGAGATCACTGAACTCTATAGAGGGGGAGGTGTCATGTAGAGAGATCACTGAGCTCTATAGAGGAGAGGTGTCATGTATAGAGATCACTGAGCTCTATAGAGGAGAGGTGTCATGTAGAGAGATCACTGAGCTCTATAGAGGAGAGGTGTCATGTATAGAGATCACTGAGCTCTATAGAGGGGGAGGTGTCATGTAGAGAGATCACTGAGCTCTATAGAGGAGAGGTGTCATGTATAGAGATCAATGAGCTCTATAGAGGGGAGGTGTCATGTATAGAGATCACTGAGCTCTTTAGCTAGGGATGTGTATTAAGGTTAGAGATATGTTACATGACACCAATAGAAATCACTGAGGTCGTGATACCAGAGATGATCAGAGACTGAGGTCATGATAGCAGAGATGATCAGAGACTGAGGTCATGATAGCAGAGATGATCAGAGACTGAGGTCATGATAGCAGAGATGATCAGAGACTGAGGTCATGATAGCAGAGATGATCAGAGATGGAGGTCATGATAGCAGAGATGATCAGAGACGGAGGTCATGATAGCAGAGATGATCAGAGACGGAGGTCATGATAGCAGAGATGATCAGAGGCGGAGGTCATGATAGCAGAGATGATCAGAGACTGAGGTCATGATAGCAGAGATGATCAGAGACTGAGGTCATGATAGCAGAGATGATCAGAGACTGAGGTCATGATAGCAGAGATGATCAGAGACTGAGGTTATGATACCAGAGATGATCAGAGACTGAGGTCATGATACCAGAGATGATCAGAGACTAAAAATATAAAACTGCCAAGCTTGCCAACAGCATTGCCTTGTTATCATGCATCAGATTTTAAAGTAGTTGTAAACTCTCACATATACTCGATAAAGTGACTGATCTCAGGTGATACACAGATGAAACAAAGCCTCCTACGTAAGAAGGAGAGGTTATTCAATGCCTCCTCACCACCTTGCAAAAGCTCTTTGAAGTGCGATCCAAATCTAGATCGCTCTTTGAGAATTGGAGAAAAAAGTTAGGCTACATTGTCACAACTCCTGAGGGCTGGTAAAAGGGGCGCACCACTGGAGTGCGCATTGCACCAAGGGTTGTATAGCGCACCACAAGGTTGTGGACCTACGGCTGACTGCTGCTAAAGAGTTCTGGCTGATATGGGTAGAGGGCCCCCTGGAGCATGGACACTGAAACACAGGGAGCTAGTGCTTCGGTTTCCCCAGGGTGCGGAGTCTAAGAGCCAGTGGGTGTTCACCAGAGCCTCTAGTGGTGAGGATGGGTTTGGCTGCAACTGGATCCGGGTCGCAGCCCCTGGGGTCTCTTAACTCACGCTCAGGCTGGCTACAGGTGGAAGAGAGGAAGTCGGGAATCGTTGTTTTTGTGATGTAATGCGACTTGTGCTCCTAATGTCGGTCCGAGAATTGGACTAGTGTGAAACATGCCTAGGTGTTAATGAGCTTAAAGTGATTGTAAACGATCACCTTGTAAAACAACCCATTCAGTTTAAAATAGAAATGAAAGGCAAAACATTTTATATAGATATAAAAAAAATGATAAATCCCCTTTTTAACCATTTTTTTTTTTATAAGTGATCTCATTCCCTCCATTCTCAGCTGCATACGCGCTGGGGGGAGGAGAATCAACAGCACACTGATCCTCCCAGTGAATGGCTGTGCAGCGGGCGCATGTCAGGACAAGTCTGTTCATTGGAGGAGAGTACACTGAGCTCCCAGCATAGCTAGAGAACTGACCACGATGTGCTCTCCTGCTTAGTTTATAACAGAAAAGCAGGAACACCTGGGATTTCACACAAAGGAAGCAATACAAAGAGAACAGGAGACTTTCTCATACCAGTACATGGTACAGCAGCCACATATCAGGAATATGAAGTGTTGGGGTAACAAACGCTTTAAATCTTTTTTTTAATTTATTTATTTTTCATGTAGATAGCCTTTTTAATCATGTACTGTCCTGAGGCCCGCATGTGGTCCATCGGGTGAAGAATTCCGGCTCAGATAGACTGCAGTATTTCGTATAAAGAGTTGCTTTATAGAGTAGTTAGAAGGGATTATTATGCAAAGTGCTCTTATTGCTGTACTAAAAAAAACTTGTCATGAAGCATTTAAATATCATCCTGTTAAGTGAAAGTGCTTTTCATTCCTTATGGCTTATTACAACTTGGCATGCTGCTATTTTCAAGCAAAAAAAAAAAATATATGTATATTATTTTTATATACATTTTAAATGCTAAAGTACTCTGCTTTACAAACCTGAACAAGTACAAAATTATAAAGTAAATGGCCTGCTAAGGAAGAAAAGTGAAAGAAACAAAATAATTACCAAAAAAAAAAGACTTTAGGCACTTAAGATGATTATGCATGGTTAGGCAGAACTTCGGGGAGTTAGCAAAAAAAAAAAAAAAAAATTGAAATTTGCATGTGAACAGTCTTGCGTGCTAAAAGATTTAATTCTGATAAGTTGTTCTTGAGATCCTGACACCCCTGCCAGACAGAACAGTTAGGCCTCATTTACACTGCTGCTGGTAAACGGACGTTTAGAGGCCTTTGGGCATTTTTTTCAGCTGCCCCTGCCCTCTATGTTATCTTATCAGTACATTTGCACAGGGTCGTTTTAACCACTTCAGATCCGCTCTATAGCTGATTGACGGCTACAGCGCGGATCTGAATTGACGTCAATAGACGTCCGCCCCTTTGCGCGCTCCAGGCTCGCTCTCGCAGCCGCCGCACTCTGCGTGTGCGTGCCCGCGGGTCAGACGGGCTCGATGTCCACCGGAGACCCGCAATCTCTTCACAGAGAGCCAGAACGGGGAACTGCCGATGTAAACACGGCGGGTTCCCCGCTCTGTGAGGGGGGGGGGGCATGACAGATCTACTGATCCCTGTGATCAGGATCAGTTAGATCTGTTATGTCCTTGTTAGCCCCGCCCCCACACAGTTAGAACACATACAGGGAACACATTTAACCCCTTGATCGCCCCCTTAGTTTTAACCCCTTCGCTGCCAATGACATTTATACAGTAATCCGTGTCTATTTTTAGATCTGATCGCTGTATAAATGTCAATGGTCCCAAAAAAGTGTCAAAAATGTCCGACATGTCCGCCGCAATATCACAGTCCCGATAAAAATCGCAGATCGTCGCCATTACTAGTAAAAAAATTAAATAATAAAAACATCATAAACCAATTTCCATAGTTTGTAGACGCTATAACTTTTGCACAACCCAATCAAAATATGCTTATTGCAATTTTTTTTTTTTTTTACCAAAAATATGCAGAAGAATATATATCGGCCTAAACTGAGGAATAAATTAGTTTTTTTATATTTTATTTCGCACGACCACGCAATTGTTATTCAAAGAGTGACAGTGCTGAAAACTGAAAATTGGTCCAGGCAGGAGGGGGGTTTAAGTGCCCAGTAAGCAAGTGGTTAAGGTTGTTTCCAGGCAGTTGAGTTTTGTTTTGGAACGCAAAAAAATGGGTTCAGACGCCAGTTCAGCAGCATTTGAAACGCCAAACAGCTTGTAAACGTGCTTAAACGCATTAACTTGCATCATTTACAGGCGTTTACATTGTAAAAAAAAAAATATATATACAGGGAGTGCAGAATTATTAGGCAAGTTGTATTTTTGAGGAATAATTTTATTATTGAACAACAACCATGTTCTCAATGATTCCAAAAACTCATGTTGAACGGATTATTAAGACGTGAGGGACATATATATAAAAAAAAAAATGTTACATTTGCGGACATTTACTACGTTCAATTACGCAAATTCGTGCAAATGTTCGACAAACCGCAAAGTTTACGACGACTTGACCGCAGACTTGGGTAAAAAAACGCAAGGTTTTGTTTTGAGTTGACGGACCTTTGTTGGAATTGGTGAACGAATGACCCGTGAATTTGGGGGGAGGACGGACCTGGTTAAAAGTCAAAAGTCGTGACAGTGAGAAACTTATTGTTAACGCACCAGCACGCTTTATTTTATATTTTTTTG
>BLSH010337651.1:770129-790692 GCA_018402905.1 Glandirana rugosa | reverse complement strand
TTGGTTTTTCCACACGCTTCTTGCGACCCTGTTGGCTATTTTGAATGAAACGCTTGATTGTTCGATGATCACGCTTCAGAAGCTTGGCAATTTTAAGAGTGCTGCATCCCTCTGCAAGATATCTCACTATTTTTGACTTTTCGGAGCCTGTCAAGTCCTTCTTTTGACCCATTTTGCCAAAGGAAAGGAAGTTGCCTAATAATTATGCACACCTGATATAGGGTGTTGATGTCATTAAACCACACCCCTTCTCATTACTGAGATGCACATCACCTAATATGCTTAATTGGTAGTAGGCTTTCGAGCCTATACAGCTTGGAGTAAGACAACATGCATAAAGAGGATGATGTGGTCAAAATACTCATTTGCCTAATAATTCTGCACACAGTGTGTATATATATATATATATATATATATATATATATATATATATATATATTTTTTTTTTTTTTTTTTTTTTTTTTTTTTTCAAAAACGTTCCTAGACGCGAACGCGACATGCAAAATGGATGTTTTAGACGCTGGTTTCTAGCTGTCAAGATAAAACGTTCAGGGGAGGTTGAAACCGCGTCCCGTGTAATGGAGCATTAGATCCCAGATCTCCTCAGTGGTCCAAGACCTTCAATGTTCCAGGATACAGCTCAACCTCCTGATTTGACTGAAATACACTAAAGGGGAGGTTGAAAAAAGTTTGAGAACCCAGCGAATCCAGTGCGGGTTCCTTCATCGCACCTGACTCGCATGCGAGTTGACACTGCCATAAGCGAACTGTAGGGAGTGTCAATACAAAGTTAACATCATCCCCATTTCAGCTCCCATATCGCAGTGCAAACTGACAGTTCAGACATGAATCGGATCGCATAAGTGTGAACACCCATGCGATCCGATTTCTGGTTTGATGCAAAAAAGGGTCCCGTGCGAGCTTGGTCCGAATGTGATGCAATTTCAGCCATACTATATCTGTATGGCTGAAATCGCATCGCACAGACATCGCATGTGATGTGAACAGCAATTCGCTGCGAATCACATCATCACACTGGTGTGAACCAGCACTCCGACACTACATGTAGCCTAATCAGGGCTCATTATATTCCCTGTTAAGCTGCATGTTAGCACACAAAATCAAATGTCATGCCTTCAGTGCCGGTTCACACTAGTGCGATGACAGACATCACATGTGATTCGCAGCATGGGACCCTTTTTTTGCGTCAAAAATGGCTATTGCTGTGCATCAAACATCAAAGGAGGAGGGTCTACCCACATCCCTATGATACAGATGAGAGGAAAACCCCACTGGGGACTTTTAAGGGGAGAACCACTCCATGAGAGTAAGCCAGTATAATCATAAAAATTACAATTTTTATTTCATGTTTAAACTGCCCAAACATAGGGCTACACATAGACAAAAACGATACATACAGGTACATACATGGGAAGCATAATGGTTACAACATACATTTAAAATACAGAAACAGTAATATTGATACAACCACCACTCTCTGTTTCAAAGAAAACAGAGGCAACCCGACGCGTTTCGAAAAAGTTCTTCCTCGGGGTAAGTGGTCATATGATTTGGCAATATCGTGAAAGAAGACATTTGCATCTAGAGCTGCCCGATTCTGGCCAAAATGAGAATAACGATTTTTTTGCTTAGAATAAAGATCACGATTCTCTTGGTGTAGCATCTTGCATATACAAAAAAATTGGGCTAACGGCACTGTTTAGTTTTTTTTTTTTTTTGAAAGTGTAATTTTTCCCAAAAAATTGCATTTGAAAGACCACTGCGCAAACATTGTGTGACATAAAGTATTGCAACAACCGCCATTTTATTCTCTAGGGTCTCTGCAAAAAAAAAAAAATATCATGTTTGAGGGTTCTAAGTTATTTTCTACCAGAAAATACTGGATTTTTACTTGTAAACAACAAATGTCAGAAAAGATTTAGTCTTTAAATGGTTTAACTGAACTCTTCTATACGCCGTGGAGTTCATTCCTTTGAAGTAATTACATTGTATCTCTTCTAGCTTCTTTTATCAGCAGTGACCTCAGAACTTGGCTCTCTGCCCAGACTTGACAGTCTGCCCAAAGACTCAAGTCGCTAGGGGACTTGCATTTACTTTTATTACAGTCAAGTCACGCTGAGTCGCCCCACAAGTCGGACTCCATTAAGGCCCCTTTCACACTGGGGCGCTTTACAGGCAATATTGTGCTAAAAATGGCGCCTGTAAAGCGTCTCCCCATTAAACCCAGTGTGTCCTTTCACACTGGGGCGGCTCAGGGCGGTGCGCTTGCGGGAGAAAAATTAAACTCCTGCAAGCATGATTTTTCAGCAATGTGTCCACCGCCCCCACCATTGGATTGAATGGGCTGCGCTCCCGAAGCGGCTGTACACTGCTCCGGGATCGCTGAGCGCCGGCACTTTTAACTCCTGTTTAATCCCTTGGGGGGGTTAAAAGTGCCGTGCTGCCGCCCGAATAGAGGCGCCATATCACTGCTATTACAGAGGTAGATCGCCGCTAAATTAGCAGCGGTTTACCGCTAATGATCGGGCGGTCCCAGTGTGAAAGGGGCCTAACTGCACTGAAAATCATGGTAATGCCTGATGGAGATCGCGGGGGGGGTGAATCGAGATCGCAATTCTATTATAATTAATTGTGCAGTTCTATTTGCATCCAAAACGAATCAATCTAAAAGCATCCAAAGATTCCAAAAACAGGCTACCCGCTGTTCATCTGTATCCCCGTGGGACCAATGATAGGTGAAAGGGGGGAGAGGAAGGGCAGAGAAATAGATATTCCACCCTATCCCCATACAGTGCCCCACTAGATCATCCTCAACAAAGGGAGTGATCTCCCTGGCAAGGAGCCAGTCATATATTGAAGTTCTGCACTTTTACAAGGAAGTATTTGATGACTCCAGTGAACAAACAAAATAAATAAGTATCATGTGGCATCTAGGGAGGGTATTGCCATACTGTCCCGCAGCCCAGTGAGACAGCGGGAAAAGACATCAGTGGAGGAGGGAGAAGACACGTTGGAGCTGCTTTAATAAAGCAACATGGGGACAAGGTGCTTTAGGGTGGGGGGCACAGAGCTCCCCTGCCCCAAAGCACCCACCCGCCCCCCCATGTTGAGGGCCTGTGGTCTGGTATGGTACAGGAGGGGGGAGCTCTCTCGCCCCCCCCCCGACCTTCCAGGCTGCATGCTTGGAACAGGGTTTGGTATGTATTTTGGGGGGGGGGGGCTACGCCATTTTTTTTTTTTCATGCGGTGGGGGTTCCCCTCAAAATCCATACCAGACCTAAGGGTGAGACAGTGATGTGTATAGGGATCACTCGTTTTAGTATCCAGATCTGCAATCATTGCAGTTGAACCACATCAGCTGTCTGAAAATCCATGTCTATCTACTCACTGGAGTCATCGTTGTGATAGCCCACATTTTTTGTGTCAAACCAGAATCGGATCGCCTGGGTGGTCACACCTATGCGATCCTATTCATGTCCGAACTGTCAGTTCGCAGTGCGATATGTGAGCAGAAATGGGGGTGTCGTTAAAATTGTATTGACACCCCCCCTCAGTTCGCATATGGCAGTGTGAACGTCCGTGCGAGTCGGGTGTGGATTCGCATGGTTCTCGCATTGCACCAATGTGGTCCGGGCCTTCAGTGCTATTCATTGGTCATGGCAACTAAAAACACAGCAGAGAAAGTGTTTTGCGCAAAAAAACTGCTCAGGAAACAATGAAAGAAAAATGCGCGAAACTCAATGCTCAAAAAGGTGCATGAACTACTTTTCTGCTTTTGCGCTGCTTAGAGCAATACATATTTTTTTTTTTACTATTTATCACCGGCACTAAGGCTTCATGTACACTTAAACTACTTTGACCCCTGGCCTCAGGAAAACGCAAAACGCAGCAAAATCGCGCCACGATTTGCGGCCGGCAGTCAAAATGTTCCAATCCTGAACGTGATTCTTCCGCGTTCACGAGAGGGAGGTTGAACCTCACCTAACCACAGTAGCTCCTAAACGATCCTGAAAGCCTATGTATACATGGACACATAGGCTTCTATGGAGTTGTGTTTAGGAGCTATGGCAAAAAAAAACACCAAAAGCTCAGCAAATCAAGTTTAGGAGCCGTAATGTACATGAGGCCTTGCGCTGCATGGTTGGTTTATTTTTTTCTCACACAAAGATGGAGAGTGCAGGAAATCGAGGACTGCTCTGAAGTCAGGGAGAGAATTTCAGGCCTCCTGTTTTTTTTTTGTCTCCCCAACCATAGAGGTCTCTTTTCAGGAGAGCTCCCCACCAAGTACTTGTAGGATTGGCTTCAGCAGGTGCCTAAGGAGTGGGGTCCACCTGGTTAGGTAGACCAAAGAGTGCCTTGCCCCCGTCAGAAGCTTTGCACCCGGGGGGGGGGGGGGGGGCTCAGGAATTGATGCCCATGCTCATTGGAGGTCGGACGAGTGTAATCTTGTCTGCTGTGTTCATTTTTTTCCTTATATGGTTTTAACAAGCACTGCAGATTTCTGGAAAAATACACATATGCTCCAACCTTGTGTCCACTGGGGCAATTAGAGAAGCCCCAGTGTTAAAAGTATAATACTAAAGTATAGCTAAAGACAAATCATTTTTTGTTTTGGGATGGGCATTTATTTTAAATCCCTGAACAGTAAAGGCATAATGTGCTAGTATGCATCGCATACTAGCACATTATGCAAGACTTACCTTAAAACGAAGCCCTCCATCGCCGTGCTGTCACTTCTGACAGGCACCTCCATCTTCACCCAGTCTTCCTTCTGGGTCATTCGGCCATGCCGCAATGTCACTCCCACGGACTGCGGCACGGAGCTCTGAAAGGACCGCATGTGCCTTCAGAGAGCATGCACTGGTGACGCCACCGGCTTCATGCAGTGTGAGTATCTCCTAAGCTGTACAGGTTTAGGAGATATTCACTGTACCTACAGGTACTTATTATAGGGTTATATATAATCCTCCTAAAAATGCACACTGTAATAGAGCCTATGGCATTTTTCAGCTATAAGGCTTCATGCACATGGGGTGTTAGAAAAAAATGAGCTGCAAAGCCACTACCAACGTCAGGAAAAGCGGCTGTAAAATTGTGCTTTCAGTAGCTTTTTGCATTGGCGTCAATGCGTGTTTAGCCGCGCTAGCTTTTAGGAGTGTTTCTCTGCCTCTATTCAAAATCAATAGTTCCCTAGGGGAGCCCATTGACTTAACTAGAAGTCACATCCAAGTCAAATCATGATGATCCGACTTGGGTGCTGAGGATCTTGCTCATGCCCTGGGCGGTGATGTCACAAGGGCACGGGGTCTCCGGATGATGTCACCGGATGGCCACGCCCCATGGCTATATAAGTAACGGCACACACTGGACCTAACACAACAGTGGGAGCTAGCGTCAGGAGAAGACATCAGAGGAAGAAGAACCGGAGGCAGCAGAAGAACCAAAGGAAGAAGACAGCGGGAAAAGACATCAGCGGAGCAGGGAGAAGACATCACCGCAGAGGGAAGAAGAACGGAGGGAGAAGACACGTTGGAGCTGCTTTAATAAAGCAACATGGGGACAAAGTGCTTTAGGGTGGGGGGCACAGAGCCCCCCTGCCCCAAAGCACTCATCCCCCCATGTTGAGGGCCTGTGGTCTGGTATGGTACAGGAGGGGGGAGCTCGCTCGTCCCCCTCCCCTTCCTGACCTTCCGGGCTGCATGCTTGGAACAGGGTTTGGTATGTATTTTGGGGGGGACCCTACTCCATTTTTTTTTCTTGACGTGGGGGTTCCCCTCAAAATCCATACCAGACCTAAGGGTCTGGTATGGATCTTGGGGGGACCCCATGCTGTTTTTTTTTTTTTTTTTTTTTTCATTTTGGCATGAGGTTTTCTTTCAAGATCCATACCAAAATCAAAGGGCCTTGTATGGATCTTGGGGGGGTGGACCCCACACCATTTTTTTTTTTTCATTTTGGTGTAGGGTTCCCCTTCAGAGCACAAGTCACCACACAAGTTGGATCATCGTGATCCGACTTGGATGCGACTTCTTTTCAAATCAATGGGCTCTCATAGGGAACCATTGATTTTGACATGTTAAAAAAAAAAAAAAAAAACCCTTGATGCGGCTTAACGCTGTATCCAGCATTAAGCCACATCAGCCGATTTTACAGCTGTAATGCCAGTCCTCAGAATGCGCTGGCCTTGGGGTTTTTTTGCAGCTTGAAAACGCCTATGCCCCTTACAGCTCCTAAAGTCCTGTGTGTGCATGAGGCCATAGAATAACATGGAGAGGCGTCTGACGCTGGTAAAAGCAGCTGCAAAAATGCCCTGTGTGCATGAGGCCTAATAATGTATGCTGTTGGTTAATTCAGCTTTCACAAAACCACACAGCCTCCCTTCCCGTCCCTCTTCCCTGTGTCTATATATCACCAGTGTAGCATACATCTCTGAATGTTGCAGGTGACAAAGCTAAAGAAACTGAGTGGCCATGTTAGGGTGTTGTCATCTGTCTACCGTAATGCCTGCCATGGCAGTGATTCTGGAAAGGTCACCAGGTATATCTTACATCAATGCAATGTTTTAAAAAAATCAATGTGGAACATTACTTCAAAACTTCTGATGCACCTCAAGAGATGCAAAATTAAAACATATGGAACACCTCTAAATGAAAAATCCTTCTGAAATAATTTTTCTCCCTCTTTAATAGTGATGTGATGGCTCTAGCTGGTGTTAAGGTGTTGGAGCTGGCAGGACTGGCCCCTGCGCCCTTCTGTGGAATGATACTTGCTGACTTTGGGGCCAAAGTGATTCGGGTGGATAAAGCCAAAAGCTCTGTTGCAAGTGACACTATGGCACGTGGTAAAAGGTCTATAGCGTTGGATCTCAAGAGCCCAGGAGGAGTCAGTGTGCTGAAGAAGTTGTGCAAACAGTCAGATGTCCTTATTGAGCCATTCCGCCATGGTAAGTGATCGTAAAATATAACTGAGCTAAACAGCATCTAGGTCAGGGGTCTCCACACTATTGTCTGAGGGCCACATCTGGCCCGCTACAAGATTTTACTCAGCCAACTTGTTCTGTGTATGCACCATGTGTTTCCATGATGCAGGTGGGCTGGCCACCAGCACCAAAACAACTAATTACAATGAGTGGCCAGGACATGAGGCATCATTTGTTGCTATGGTGCTGGTCTCCGGCCCAACCACACCATAGAAATACATGATGCAGATCCTGGGCAGCAACATCCGAGGCCACTAAAGCATTCAAAGGAGGACCTGCTCCACCTCCCACTCATCATTCAGACCTACTCCACCTCCCTGTGCCAGGCTACTGCTGTGGTGAGGATCATAAGATAGGATAGGGGTACTGAGAACTCTGATGTGAAAGGGGGGCATCTGATGTACAGGGTGGGGAGTTCTGATATGTGAGGGGTTCTAATATGTGGGGAGGGGGACCTCTGATGTAAAAAAGGATCTGATGTGAAATAGGACTTTAATTTGATGGGGGGCTTTGCGTATTCAAGGTAATTTACGACTGCAAACAAGAGAGGAGAGAAGTGAAAGATGGTATGTAATCCTACTTATACTGCACCAGCAAGCCCTGACTGAAAGGAAAAATTCTAAAGTTCTGCCAAATATATTCATCTGAGGAAAACACTTCATGACTCACTTAATTATAGGAGGTTTAAGTTTTAGTTAGGAATAGCATGAACTTACAATTTTGTATTGTTCACAACTGTTCCTATTGTTTTGTGTGCCAGGATAGAGCCATGTCATGATATACATTTGGAGCCCTCCTCTGTCCCCTGAGAGGAGCCCTCCTTTGTCTCCGGGTGGAGCCTTCCTCTGTCTCCCGGGTGGAGCCTTCCTCTGTCTCCCGGGCGGAGCCCTCCTCTGTCTCCCGGGCGGAGCCCTCCTCTGTCTCCCGGGCGGAGCCCTCCTCTGTCTCCCGGGCGGAGCCCTCCTCTGTCTCCCGGGTGGAGCCCTCCTCTGTCTCCCGGGTGGAGCCTTCCTCTGTCTCCCGGGCGGAGCCCTCCTCTGTCTCCCGGGTAGAGCCCTCCTCTGTCTCCCGGGTAGAGCCCTCCTCTGTCTCCCGGGTAGAGCCCTCCTCTGTCTCCCGGGTAGAGCCCTCCTCTGTCTCCCGGGTAGAGCCCTCCTCTGTCTCCCGGGTAGAGCCTTCTTGTGTCTCCCTGGCGAAGCCCTCCTCTGTCTCCCTGGCGGGGCCCTCCTCTGTCTCCCTGGCGGGGCCCTCCTCTGTCTCCCTGGCGGGGCCCTCCTCTGTCTCCCTGGCGAGGCCCTCCTCTGTCTCCTAGGGTCAGAGGCTTAATCTTACCCAAGACTCTACAAAACCTCCGGACTCGAGGACCCTGAACAGAACTTACAATTCCCAGTAGGAACAGCAAAACCAGTTTTCTCCCTGTGAGACAAACATCACAAAGCTCCTTACCCTGTATGGCTGAGAACCCTAGGTATCACTAGCACTTACCTACAACTTGAAATTCATTCCATCCTCTGGCGCAGCCTGAACTGCATTCTTAATGTGTATCATGGCATGGTGCTGTCCTGGCAAACGTAACAATAGGAACAGTTGTGGACACACAGAGAAGGATTCTTCTTGTGAATGAGCTACCTTTCCCAACTGATTGATGTGCAAGTAAATATCCCTAAGGTGGATTTGTTTGCTCCCCATAAGTGGAAATAATAGTAAGCCGTAATTATTAGTCCTTAGAGCTGGGAAAGATTACAGTTTTGAAATAAACAAATGCAACAGATAATGCAAACGTCATTGTATGTCCTGCAGTTCATCTGCTTCACATCTCAAGGTTATAATATATTATCGTGAGCACAAGAGATGGGAAGATGAGATATCAATATGTTAAGAGTTCAATGACCTTGCAGGTGCTGTTCTATCATCACTGTTTTACGGAAATTTTCTCTACAAGCTTCACGTGGTTGTAAACGATCACCTTGTAAAACAACCCACTCAGTTTGAAATAGAAATGAAAGGCAAAAGATTTATGTATAGATGAAAACAAAAATCATAAATGCTGGTTTTCCCCTTTTTTATAAATGATCACATTCCCTCTGTTCTCATCTGCATAAGAGCTGAGGGAGGAGAAGCAGCATCACACTGCGCTTCCCAGTGAAAGGCTGTGAAGGAGGGAAGCATCAGGACAACTCTGATCATTGGAGGAGAGCAGGCTGTGTTCCCAGCATATCTAGAGAACTGACCACAGTGTGTTCTCCTGCTTAGTGTGGTCAGTTTTAGTTCAATCTTATTTTATTGAAAAGTAACACATGTTGAATACATATCCAGTCAACAAAAGATGTACAGAAACAAAATGGATACACATACATCATCTTGTGATCATAATATACATACCGGCAGTCATTTTCAGTGGGAATTGCTATTTAGGCAAGCCAATATGGTATGTTAACGGTGTGCAGGGTGTATCTGATCTTAGTGGACACAACTATATTCTCTATGAGAAGTGTCCACTTATGTATAGACTATAGAGGCTCGTAGTTATTTATTGTGTTGTCACATTAGAGGGTATATCATTTAGATCATATCATAGAACCGGAAGAGTGTTTGTGTAGAAACTGGCAAAGAGGCGAGGTTGTGGAAGGGTAAAGGTTAAGTGGGAAACACCTATATAAGGAGCCCAAAAGGTACTAAGGTGCCTGCGTAGGCAAAGCACCACGTGCAAAAACATGTATAAGGCACAGACCGTGGCAATCCTAGTGTGGGTGAGTGGTTGGGATGGAAGGGTCCAAGCTGTGTGCCCGGTGGCAAGCAGGCATAGTTAGCTTAGTGAAAACACATCAATATATTGCTTCACACTCGGTGTGTGGCACACAATTATTCCAAAAGAGTGGCCCGTGCGGACAATAATCTTGCACAAAACTGCCTGTTTTCTCTTTCAGAAGAGCTGCCCATGTGTGCTGCTGCATTCTAGAAAAGAGGCTGTCAGATATAGTCCAAAATGCATACTTATCAACAATTACCGTAAAACATAAAAAAATGGTAGCATCAATATTAATAGAAGGAGGGATAACAGAGTCACACAAAAATAAAATAAGTATTACAAGAAAGTGCAAGGTTCAGGAGTGCGTTATGCAGAGAATGCAGGGTTCACCATTGCATTGCGCTCAGAATGTATGGATCAGGAGTGCGTTGCCCTCAGAATGCTGGGATCAGAAGTGCATTGCGCTCAAATGCAGGGATCAGGAGTGCGTTGCTCTCAAAATGCAGGGACCAGGAGTGTGTTGCTCTCAAAATGCATGGAACAGGAGTGCGTTGCCCTCAGAAGGCAGGGATCAGGAGTGCATTACCCTCAGAAGGCAGGGATCAGGAGTGCGTTGCCCTCAGAATGCAGGGAACAGGAGTGCGTTGCCCTCAGAAGGCAGGGATCAGGAGTGCATTACCCTCAGAATGCAGGGGATCAGGAGTGCGTTGCCCTTAGAATGCAGGGAACAGGAGTGTGTTGCCCTCAGAATGCAGGGAACAGGAGTGTGTTATGCTCAGAATTCAGGGTTAAGGAGTGCATTAGGCTCGAAATGCAGTGTTCAGGGGGTTGGGGGGTTATCTGAAGGGAGGTAGAGGACACTGCTATGGAGGTAAACCTGCCCATAACAGTGTCCACTGTCCCCTTCACATCACCGCCCAACACACACACACAGTGGTGTCTTCTGCCCCTTTTCCCTATAGCAGTAACCTCTCTGGCCCCCCTTCCCTCCCGTAGCAGTGTCCTACCTGTTTCAAAAGTGGAGACCAGGAGGCAGCACTGTTCTTGGCATAGGTCAATTTTTATATTAGCAAGCTGGTGATTGGTTGCTTAGGACCACCCTGTGTCCTAGCAACCAATCACCTGTGGTTTAACTTAAATAGTTCATTTGGCCAGCTCCTCCTCCCGCCCTCCATCCTGAGTTATGCTTCCTCCCGGTGTCCACTGTTCACAGATGATTGTGTCTTAGGAGGCTGGAGGCAGGAGGGAGAGAGAGACCGGGACATAGAAGGTGCGGAGGAGGCTTTAGGCTGGGAGGAGAAAGAGGATCGGCACCCAGAAGGCAGGGGTCGGTGGTGCGGGAACCTGTTTGTGGTCTACCTGTCACCTGCAGTCGGTCGACAAGTGGACCGCGAATGATGGGTTGCCGACCCCACCATCGTGCAATTACAGACCCAGGTTCTTTGAAATACGCCAGAACCAATGTGTACCCCCTTGGATAACTTCAGACCAGTTATTATAGTTAAGATCGCTTTACTGTTTAAATACAGCATGATCATACAGAATGAACAAAGTCCTTTCCCTAATCCTAACTAACATGATGCAGTGGTCCAGGCATACCTTTGTGAGATGCAGGGCCGGGACAAGGGGTGGGCAAGAGGGGCAGCCGTCCAGGGCACAGTGATACGGAGGGTGCCTCTTCACCACATGCTGACCCCAGATCATCAACCAGCAGGTTTCAGATTCACGTATACTATGACAGGTACTGATGCCACACATGCTCCAACTGCCCACTCTCCACCCCCATCTGCCTACAGCTGACACAGAAAACGCACCAAGCATATGCAACTACCTTTTATTTGCTAAAAAGCAAGAAATCGGCCAAAGGTGTAGCGAACACTACGTGACAGGCTGAGAATGGGTACAGGATGGTAAACCCATTCTACTGCATGTATTGGGAGCACGGAAGAAAGCACCGTTCTGCATCCTTGCCCTGGGCACTGAACAAACCTGTCCTGGTACTGGTGAGATGGGTCCATATAGCCATTGTCCATGTGGATGCAGTCTGTGGTCCCCGGTGTCTGTCTCCTCCCCAGTGAGACTCTACAGCAGTCCCTGACAAGCTGTTGCATTTGCCATTACTACGCCCTCCGTTCTCCTGTGATCTTAGCAGCCTTCCTATTCATATAACACAGGTGGGTCCACCAAAATCAAAAAGCCCAGGAACTAAACCCAAAGTGCTTAACCCTTTCCCCAGCCTGGGCCGGCTGCTGGGAACCAAGTAAATGCATTTAACCTGCTTACAAGTTATCTATACCAAAAAAGTGGACTTGGTTTGGCTCTTCCGCTACCCCTTTTTCACCTGATGTGGACTGAAATATATTCCAATGATCCAGACCCTTGTAAATCCAACACAGTGGAAAAAAAGAAAAGCTAGCAGCCTAACCAAAGCTTGGAAGACCTTAACCAATCCAGCTGGGGTACAGTTGCTAAAGTGTGAAATAAAAAATAAACAAGAAAAAAAATGTAAAGCGCCCCTCATCCCTCTGTGCTCGCACGCAGAAGCGGATGCATTTGTAAGTCGCGCACGCAGATTTAAACAGTTTTCGCACCACACATATGAGGTATCGCTGCAAACATTCTAGCGAGAGCAATAATTCTAGTGCTAGACCTCCACTGTAATTCTAAACAGGTAACCTGTACATTTTTTAAAGTATTGCCTATAGAGCTCTTTTATGTATCATAGTTTGTCACCATTCCATGAGTGTGAGCAATTTTAAAGTGTGTTATGTTCGGTATTTACTTGGCATAACATCATCTTTTATATTTTACCAAAACATTGGGTTATATATTGTGTTTTTTTTTTTCATTAACCACTTGCCGACCGCAAGGTGGATCCATTGTTCTGGGAGGGCGTACTGTAACGTCATTCCAGTATCGCTCACCCGGGAGCATCACGGAAAATGGCCGCTCGCAATGGGCGTTTGCCACATGATCGCTCCGTCAAATGACGGAGCGATCAGATGTAAACAAGCCGGCGGAAATCCGGCTTGTCTCTCCCCTCTCCGCACCGAGTGGTTCAGTTTGAGAGGAGAGGGGGGAGAGATGAGAAACAGCGGTGCTGTGGGCAGGATCTGTAGTGCCCACAGCACTGCTATGTGCCAGTCTGGACCCCCCCCCCCCATCCATCCATCCATGCTCACCCATCCAGCCTCATCCATGCTCACTCATCTGTCACCCATGCATCCGTGCTCACCCATCCATGTTCACCCATGTATCCGTGCTCACCCATCCATGTTCACCCATGCATCCGTGCTCACCCATCCATGTTCACCCATGTATCCGTGCTCACCCATCTGGTCTCACCCATCCGTGCTCACCCATGCATTCGTGTTCACCTATCCAGCCATGCTCACTAATGCATCCGTGTCAACCCATCCAGCCATGCTCACCCATGCATCCGTGCTCACCCATCCAACCATGCTCACCCATGCATCCGTGCTCACCCATCCAACCATGCTCACCCATGCATCCGTGTTCACCCATTTAGCCGTATTCACCCATGCATCCGTGTTCACCCATTTAGCCGTATTCACCCATGCATCCGTGCTCACCCATGCATCTATGCTCCGCCATCCATCTGTGCTCACCCATGCATCCATGCTAGCCCATGCATGCATGCTCACCCATCCATGCATGTTCACCCATGCATCCGTGCTCACCCATGCATCCGTGCTCAGCCATCCACCTGTGATTACCCATCCATCCGTGCTCAGCCATGCATCCAGGCTCAGCCATGCATCTGTGCTCAGCCATGCATCTGTGCTAGCTCATGCATGCATGCTCACCCATGCATCCATGCTAGCCCATGCATGCATGCTCACCCATCCATGCATGCTCACCTATCTATCTGTGCTCACCCATGCATCTGTGTTCAGCCATGCATCTGTGCTCAGCCATGCATCTGTGCTCAGCCATGCATCCATGTTCACCCATGCATCCATGCTAGCCCATGCATGCACGCTCACCCATGCATCCGTGCTCACCCATGCATCCGTGCTCACCCATGCATCCGTGCTCACCCATCCATGTGTGCTCACCCGACCATGCATGCTCACCCATGCATCCGTGCTCAGCCATCCATCCGTGCTCAGTCATGCATCTGTGCTCAGCCATGCATGCATGCTCACCCGTGCATCCGTGCTCACCCATGCATCCATGCTCAGCCATCCATCCGTGCTCAGTTATCCCCATCCACAAAGAAAAATTACTAATTTGCAAAACGTTATAACAAACTAAGAAAATGCATTTTTTTACAAAATTTTCGTTTTTTTTCCATTTATAGCACAAAAAATAAAAACCCCCAATGGTGATTAAATACCACCAAAAGAAAGCTCAATTTATGTGAAAAAAAGGACAAAAAATTCAAATGGGTACAGTGTTGCATGACTGAGTAATTGTCATTCAAAATGCGAGAGCACTGAAAGCTGAAAATTGGTCTGGTTAAGAAGGGGGTTTAAGTGCTCAGTGGTCAAGTGGTTAAAATTCATTGAAGTGTATTTTTCCCCTCCCAAAAAAATTGCGTTTGAAAAACCGCTGCATGAATACTGTGTGACACAAAAAATTGCAATGATCGCCATTTTATTCTCTAGGGTCTCTGCTAAAAAATTATTTAGTGTTTGGGGGTTCTATATAATTTTCTAGAAAAAAATCCTGATTTTTACTTGTAAACAAAAAGTGCAAGAAAAGGCCTGGTCCTTAAGTATTTAAGAAAAAAAAACTTCTTATAGCACAATGCAGGTCACATACCTGATGCCAGCAGGAAGGTGGTACATACAGGGATATGTTTTATTTGTTACATTAAAGAACCCCAGGAATCCCTATTTATACCTAAACAGCTCCCTTAACAAAGTCCCACAGCAGCTTCAGAGAAACGGCAACCTTCTCTGTGTGAAAACACGGTTTAACTAAATGCTTTTGTTCTCACATTATCGACATACAAAGCACAGCATAAAGATCCATGGAAGAAATTCAGATAAAAGCATTAATTATTACAAAGGGGGAAAAAAGAATGCCAAGAATTACTAGTAAAAAGACCAAAGTATAAATGATTCTATTGTCCATCTACTCAGGAACATTCAGGTTTTACAATATTGTTGTATAGCAAAATATTAAGGTGATTAATAGAAAAAATAGAGCAAACATGTCATATTTACTTGCATCGGCACTCATGGCTCCCTCTCCCTACCCCCTGCCGCTTGCTATGGGGACACTCATGTGTGCTTGCTCCCAATCTGGCTCTATCTGTCCATACACACACACACACACAGAGCGACCCCCCCCCCCCACTCCCTGCTCACTGGCTGTGATTGACAGCAACAGGAGCTAATGGCTGCCTCTCTTTCCAATGAGGAGAGAGAGAGCCCAGAAAGTTACTCCTCTCATGCACATCGCTTGGATCAAGATTGGGCTCAGGTAAGTATAGGAGCAGTGGCGGCTGATGCTCAATATTTTGTGGGGGGGTGCGGCAAACAAACCTGCCCCCCTCACTCGCACAACCCCCGACCCCACCCCCGCGGGAGACGGACGGGAAGGCGGCAAATGGACAGTGGGCCGCAATCAGAGGGGGTGTGGGCTCCTGGAAGCTGCCCCTGTCCCTCTCATTCTCACTAGTACTCCCCCTGCCTGGGCCATCCATGTCCTTACCTTAGGAGGTGGTGCTGGATCCGGGGTGGAGCTCCTGGAAGCTTCCCCTCCACCCTTCCACCTGCTGCAGCTTGCTGAGGGAAGAGCTGGACCATTGCTTCTCCTCCTGGCCGAACAGGAATTGGGTCCTGAGACCCGATTGGCCAGGAGTCCTAAGACTCCCTGGCCAATTGGGTTTCAGGACCCACTTCCTGATTGGCCGGGAGGAGAAGCAGGAAGACATTAGCGAATATTAATTTTCTAATTGTTAAATATAAATCAGCGCCTACCCTCTGCAAAGTGATTCAAATAAACAAAATATAATATACGTGATATAAAGCAAAGTATAAACATATGTAAATTTAAATTGCAAAATATAATCACTTGTGTAAATAAATAAACATATATCCACTAGTACTTTACAACAAACTACTGGGGGCTGCTATACTCAGGTAAAAACCTGCCATGATAGTACAAACAAAAAAGGTAAGCGCCAGTCCCAGAGATGATATGACAATAAAGACTAGTCCATAAGTGATGCGTGCTTCAAATAAAGTGCAAATCCGTGCTCCAATCAAACTTTCAAGTGCAGTGAGGTGACACACATTGATTGGTGACCCCCTATGTGCCCACACTCACCAGAGATCGTGGACTCACTGCTTTTCAGTCAGTGAGTCATAAAGGCAAGGCTCTGGTGGGGGCTCAGAATCCCGGATGTCACTGAAATCCCGAGAGTGTGTATCCTTCAACTGATGTGATGTCCAGGGGCACTCAGAGAATAAATATAAAGAAAACCATAGTGTGTACTGTACAGCAGGTGTTTTATTGCGCAAATATAAAAGTCCTACTTACAGAATCAAACTAGGTCTTCAGCATTGTGAGTAAAAAAATCCCGTCAATAGCATGAGGTAGCGGTGATGGCGTGCGTTCCACTGTAGACAACCGCGATAACCGGAAGTGACGCGTGTTGGTTGTGACGGACCGGAAGTGACGTCGACGCGTTTCGCTCGTCAAGTGAGCGTCATCACGGACGATACTTCAGTCCCTCACATGCGCCTTTATATACTGTGTCTTGAATCGGCAAATTGCGGAACATTCAAGACAAGGCTGGTATTAGCCTTCCTGGACGTCCCTC
Organism: Glandirana rugosa; assembly: GCA_018402905.1. Classification (NCBI taxonomy): domain Eukaryota; kingdom Metazoa; phylum Chordata; class Amphibia; order Anura; family Ranidae; genus Glandirana; species Glandirana rugosa. Next base: position 774,144 of record BLSH010337651.1, on the reverse strand, counting down.
ACAACCAGCAAACGCCCACCTCCGCCATCTAGTGGTCTGACAGTGGAATGCACATATGCATAAAATCACGAACACATTTATTGGAATAACATCAAAACATAAAATGCAAATAAAATCATTATAATTAAATATTAACTTGTGCTGAAGACACATATTGATCTACCATTAAAAACATCTTGGCATAATAAGGAAATATTAATTTTAATAAAGGTATAATGAATAAAAGGCATGTTATATTATATGTGTATACTAAAATAAGTATATGGTGGTGTAATTACATATATATGAGCTCTGTTGTGACTAGCCCAATGAATGTCAATGTACAAAGTATGAAACATATGAATTCATATGCTCCAAAAAGTGATGAATTTAAAGAATTAAAACTGGGAAACAAAGTATGAGGCAGTACTGGAAAAAGGTACCATGGTATCGCCCGGTAACCTGGGCTCCTGATCCTGCACCGCTTCTCTACCCAGTTGGTTGCTAGTAATCCAACTGGGTGCAAGTCCTAGTTGGGAAAAAGAATGATAGGGACAATACTATACTATAAAAAAGGAAGAAAAATAAAAAGAAAAAAGAAAATATGGGAAAAAAAATCCTCATATAATGTCACCAATTGGACAGAAAACAATTTATGTCCAAATCAATGTTTAAACCACACGGAACCAAAGTGGCCATTCTGTGGATCCACTGGGTTTCATTTTGGGAGATGGCTTGTACTAAATTGCCACCCCTCCAGTGGTTCTCTATCCTGTCAATTCCACAGAAACTTAACAAGGTGGGATCTCTGTTGTGGACTAACCTGAAGTGATTTGACAAACTATGATATCTAAACCCTTTGATAATATTCTGGACATGTTCTCTAAGTCTAATCCTCAATTTGCGTGTTGTACGTCCTATATATTGTAAGCCACAAGGGCAAGAAAGGAGGTAAGTGACGTGTGTGGTGTCACAGGAAATGAATTTTTTGATATTGTAGGTTTTATTAGTAGCTGTGGACGTGAAATTGGCGGTGTTACGTTTTCTGAATTTAGAAGTTTTGCAAATAGTACACCTTCCACAGCTAAAAAAACCAACTCTATCAAGGAAGGTGCAGGTTTTCCGAGGAGGGTCTACAGCATTAGGTGCCACTTTAATCTTAAAGAAGGAGGTTTTTTATAGACAAAATGTGGTCTTGGTGGCAATAACTTTACTAGTTCTTTGTCTCTCATGAGCAGAGGCCAATGTGTTTTGATAATTCTTTCGAATTGTCTATATTCTTTAAAGTAGCACGTCATAAAAGAAATGCTTGAATCAAATGGTTTTCTTTTCTGTGGCTGTAGAAGTGTTTTCCTATCTAGACCTCTAACTTCATTTCTTACTTTGATAAGCTGGTTTTTATTGTAGCCCTTTTCTACAAATCTTTGTAAAATAATTTCTGATTGATGGTCATAATCATTTATATTGTCGCAATTTCTCCTAATTCTAATCATTTGTCCCCTGGGGATGCCATCCAGCCAACTCGGATGGTGGCAACTCCCCAAGGGAATATAACCGTTCTTGTCTACTTCTTTAAAAAAAGTTTTGGTACAAAGTTTGTTGTGATCTTTATAAATCGTAAGATCGAGGAAGTTAATGGTTTGTTGTCCTATGTGTTCTGTAAAGGAGATACCTAGCGGATTGTGACCCATAAATTAATATTTTAATAAATGAATATTCGCTAATGTCTTCCTGCTTCTCCTCCTGGCCGAACAGGAATTGGGTCCTGAGACCCGATTGGCCAGGAGTCCTAAGACTCCCTGGCCAATTGGGTTTCAGGACCCACTTCCTGATTGGCCGGGAGGAGAAGCAGGAAGACATTAGCGAATATTCATTTTCTAATGTCACACAACTGGGTGGGTTTAGGGCACAGTGCTCTGCACCCCGAGCCCACCCTTTTTTGAAGCCAATTAGGGCCTCAGGCTCTAATCATGTGCTTCAAAAAAGAAAAAAACCCACTGAAATCATTGCGTCCGGCACCCTGCATGTAGATTAGGGGAGCAGCCGCCACAGTATAGGAGGGGCTGGGAAGCTACTTGCAGAAGATTTTTTACCTGAATGCAAAATACATTCAGGTAAAAAAAAATCTGCCTTTAGAACCACTTTAAAAGAGAAGTACGGGCTTTCTAAAAAAAAAAAACAAACAAACCTTATATTCACCTAGGTGAATGCAGCATCAATCTGATCCTGCATCTGTCCCCCGCCGACTCTGTATTGAGAACTGAGAGATCAAACACCGCTGATCGCTCAGTTCTCCCCTCCGCTTTGAGCAGAGAGCCAGGACTGTCAGTCACCGGCTCTGCCCCTCCAACACTCACTGAAGTGCTAGGCTGTGGAGGGAGTGGGAGCTCAGGCTCTCAGCGGATTGCTGCGAGCCTGAGCCAGTTGCTGGTCCAGGGTTCTGGGTGGATCCCGACCATATGGTTGGGATCTTTCCAGAGCCTGGACTGGCTCTGTGACATCAGCTGACAGCAGGCTTCAGCATCAGTGGTCTTCAGCGTCACAAGGGGCATAACATTTAGAAGAAAAAAAGTGAACTTAGCCTTTAAAGTGGAAGAAAACGTGGCGTTGGGCTTTAAAAGCACTGTGTATGGTTAACAATTACTTTGACTTTTTTTCATCCTGTTTTGTATCTCAGTGCTGGTGATCTCCTCTAGCCTTTTTCAAGTTCTTCATGTCTACATGCTTTTAGGCTGGCCATGCATTGATCTTTTTTTTTCTGTCCAACCAGCAGGATGGGGGAATCACTCCCGCTGGGCCATTATGTTCTGAAGCAGGGAGCTTTACCCTCCGTCAGAAAACATTGATGAGCCAGCAGCACTGATCGTTCAGGTAAAAACAGACAGACTGCCCATGCATGCATCAAAATTTGTCTGGTGCCTGCTGAACCAGCCAGATTTCAATCCATGTGTGGGATACCTTAACTCCAGCATCAGCTGCACATCATTGCTCTAGACCAGCTTCCTGTGACAGCGGTGGCCTTGCCCATACAATGCCTATTGGCACAGCTCAATGCCTGTTGGCACAGTCTCCATCAGGGAGGGAAGCAACACAGGAGCAATACTGGGAGACAGTCCTCCTATAACAGGAAGTAACCTTGGCACGGCAAGGTCATTAAACATTCTTTTAATGAAAGCTGCAGACTTACACTCAAAGAAAATTGCAGCTCATCCTCTTCCCCCTAGCGCAACATTTTTTTTTTTTTTTACCGGTATCGGCTCCCTCTTTCTCTATCTTCTCCTAGGTGGAAATGATGTGCAGCTGGACCTCGCTTATCACCACCACCTGCAGTCTCCTGGGGCAATGTTGCATTCCCCATTAGGCTACAGGACCAGATGTGAGACATTAGGAAGTCAGTCGGCCACCCAATCTTAGATGGCACATCTAGGTAACCAAGGAGAAGAATCAGCTGCAGGAAAGGCCTTGGTTCCCAACTGTCCCTGATTTCAAGGGTCTGTCCCTAATTTGTAACAAAGTCCCTCTGTCCCCCTTTACCCCTCATTTGTCCCTTATTTTAGAATGATCTAAATAGTTGTACAGTAAAACCTTAGATTGCGAACATAATTTGTTTCAGAAACATGCTTGTAATCCAAATCGCTGGTATATCAAAGCGAAGTTCCCCATAAAAAATAATGGAAACTCAGATGATTAGTTCCACAACCATTTATTCATATAAAAACGATTACGGCAATACAAAATACAGTATAAAGTGTACTGTAAAAATAAAACAAATTAACCTGCAATTTGCATTTGAAAAAAAGGATCACAGTTTTAATGTAAAAATAAAACAATTAAGCTCACAATGTTAAGGAGTCCGGTGCTCATCCATGTAAAACCGCTGGTTTTCTACTGTAAAGCCGCAGATGTATACAGCATTGGCGTCGCTAGGGGGTGGCTACTGGTGCTATAGCCCCGAGTCTCTTACCTAGGGTTGGCTCTTTGGTGACTGAAGCGAAACTATATGGTCGCTAAACCTAATGTTCGTACAAAGACTTTG
>BLSH010337651.1:741972-752470 GCA_018402905.1 Glandirana rugosa | reverse complement strand
GGGGAGGCTCTCTGGGGAGCCTGATGTAAGGGTGGGCTCTCTGGGGACCCTGATGTAAGGGGAAAGCTCTCTGGGGACCCTGATGTAAGGGGGAGGCTCTCTGTGAACCCTGATGTAAAGAGAGGGCTCTCTGGGAACCCTGATGTAAGTGGAGGCTCTCTGGGGACACTGATGTAAGCAATGGGCTCTCTGGGGTCCATGATTTAAGGAGGGGGCTGTCTGGGGACCCTGATGTAAGGGGAGGCTCTCTGGGGACCCTGTTGTAAGGAAGGGGCTCTCTGGAGACCCTAATGTAAGGAGGGGGCCTCTCAGGGGACCCTGGTGTAAGGGGAGGCTCTCTGGGGACCCTGATGTAAGGAGGGGGCTCTCTGGGGACCCTGATGTAAGGAGGGGACTCTCTGGGGATCCTGATGTAAGGAGGGGGCTCTCTGGGGACCCTGATGTAAGGGGGAGACTCTCTGGGGACCCTGATATAAGGGGAGGCTCTCTGGGGACCTTGATGTAAGGGAAAAACTCTCTGGGGTTCCTGATGTAAGGGGAGGCTTTCTGGGGACCCTGATATAAGGGGGAGGCTCTTTGTAAGGATCCTGATATAAGGAGGGGGCTCTCTGGGGACCCTGATGTAAGGGGAAGCTCTCTGGGGACCCTGATGTAAATGGGCTTTCTGGGGACCCTGATGTAAGGCGAGGCTCTCTGGGGACCCTGATGTAAGGGGGGGGTGCTCTCTGGGGACCCTGGTGTAAGGGGAGGCTCTCTGGGGACCCTGATGTAAGGGTGGGCTCTCTGGGAACCCTGATTGAAGTTGGAGGCTCTCTGGTGACCCTGATGTAAGGGGGGGATCCGTACTCAGATTTGTAACGATATTATATATATATATATGTACACACACACACACGCACGTATATTATATACTTGTGTATGCCTGCCCAAGGAAATTACTTTCTCTACTTTGCTGTTATGGGCTCTAGCCCCAGATGTTTTGTAGAACTAGCAACGCCCCTGGTATACAATACTGTATGTGGCCAGAGGTCCGGGGTGCTGTCGGCTCCCAGCGCTTCCTGGAGAACTCTGAGACACTCAGGAACTGTTGATGTCACTTCTCGGTCCTTCGAACGTGCGCTATGCCCATCCCACCAACCCAGCTGGGAGGGTCTCCTAGTGTCTCTGAGTTCTCCAGGAAGCGCTGGGAGCCATCAGCGCCCCCGTACCTCTGGCCACATACAGTACTTTATACACCAGCAGCTTTACATGGATGAGCACCAGACTCCTTAACATTGTGAGTGTAATCCTTTTTATTTTTACATTAAAACTGTGAACCTTCTACTGCTCATCTTGCAAGACCGCGCTCACATATCAAGTTAAAACTAAAAAAAAAAAAATAATGCTCATCTTACAAAATGCTCATATACCGCGTTACTGTCTTCACACTTGTGCACTGTGGGAGCCCTGTGAATCCACTGCGGGCTCTCGCATCGCACCTGACTCGCAAGGCCATTCTCTCAGCTATATGTGAACCACTGGGAGTGTCAATACAAAGTTATATGGCACCTCCAGAACGTTAGCATATTGCAGTGCGAACTGTCAATTCGGACAGGAGTTGGATCACATGGGTGTGAACACAACCTGATCAGCGCACATCAATGAAGGAGAAAAATTACCTGTTTGCAAAATTTTATAACAAACTATAAAAACTGTTTTTGGTTTCTTTCAAATTTGTCGGTTGTTTGTTTAGCAAAATATAAAATCCCCAGTGGTGATTAAATACCATCCAAAGAAAGTTCTATTTGCGTGAAAAAAATGATAAAAATATCATATGGGTACAGTGTTGCATGACCGCGTAATTGTCATTCAAAGTGTGCAGGAAGGGGGTATAAGTGCCCAGTAAGCAAGTGGTTAATGTTGATTGAGAGAGTTTAGCTTCTCTTTAATTATAATGTGGCTATTTGCAATAAAAGTAGAAATGAAACTTTCTGGTGCAGATATTCTTTTGTAATGAAAGCTGTCTGTGGTTTTTTACGCAGGTGTGATGGAAAATCTGGGGCTCGGTCCAGATGTCCTGCTGAAAGAAAATCCCCAGCTCATTTATGCACGGTTGACGGGATATGGGCAATCTGGGAAATTTGCCAGGTCAGCAGGTCACGATATTAACTACGTCTCCCTCTCAGGTATGCAGCAACATCACAAATACCATTTACACTTAAAGGGAACATGTTTGATTTTTTTTTTTTTTAGCAAGTTTATAAATTATTGTTTGATACAGTATACATTTCTAAATTGTTTGTATTAAAGGGTAACTTCACTTTTGCAGAAAAAAAAAATAGCAAATAAAAAAAATAATATAGCATATACAATTATGACACAAGTCATAGTGTATTTGAATGTTATTAAAAATTACCTTTCTTTCTAATCTGCAGTGCAGTGTAAAATGCAATATGCCAACCTGGAGGCGTTCTGTATACAGATGGTGTACAGAATGCCCACCAGAAATTAAATTTCCTGCTTGTGTGATTGGCTTACTGATTTTCCCAGAAGTCTTCACTAGAGGAGAAGTCAGATTTTGGGAATCCCCTGCAACAAAAATGTCATTTTTGATGAGATACTCCCAAAGGAAGAACACTTCTATATGGGGGACGTCCCCTCCCGCTGCCTGTAAAAACAAACAAGCGGCTAAACAGCCGCTATGATTGTTTTTACGGTGCAGAGGAATCTCCGGCAGAAAAACAAGATATCTGAATGATGCCTGCAGTTGCAGGCATAATTTGGATATCTCCACTCAAAGTCCACAATGTCATATGACGTCCTTGGGCAGGAAGTGGTTAAACCATTATAACCATTCAAATATCAAGAAATACAAAATTATACCATAAATTGATCAAACAAAAAAACATTCCATGCAAATACATAAAATATGAAAGTAAGGAAACAGGTCATCCATGTCCTTTGTTGTGTTGTGAGAAACACCAACTCCACCACCAATGTGTATATGCTCTGTAGTTGCCTCTGTTCCGGTGAGTAAGCAAACATTTTCATAATTGTCCCCCACTCTGTGCAGCGAAAACCTTCGTGAATAGTGTCTATCCTTCACTAGATGTGCCCTCATCTGGAGGATATGACCAATAGATGTTCAAAATGCGCCTTTTTCTCACCACTGGGGATCCTTAAAGTGTTTTTTACCTTAAAAAATAAATGGATCCTTAAAGCATGTTACACAGCATGGTGCTTGCGCTGTGTAATCTGCCCCCCCCCCCCCCGTATCACCTAAAAAACCTGGCTGATCCTGCCTAGTTTTGCCCTCCCCCATGTAAACTGACCACGGTATATCATGGCTCCTGAGCCCTGACACTGGGGTCAGTTTACTTGCCTCCATCATCCACAGCTCTGCTCTTTCCTCTCTCCCCCCTCCCTCCCTGCCTGTCTGCTCATGACAGTGTCCGCCCCCCCCCTCCCCTCCTGCCGCTTTAAAAATTATAATATATTCACGCCATCCCCGCTGTTATATAACAATATGTGTACCAGTGTATGATTGTATATATAAAAAAAAAAGCCAATTGTACCTTATATCTGAGCATCTCTGGGCATTCACGTGACTTCTAAGCTCTCTCTCCTCTCTCCTCCCCGGCTGACGTCAGCAGGACTGTTCGGCACTGCCCCGCTATAGCTGTCAGCCGGGGAGAGGATAGATCCAAGGAGTCACTTAAGCGCTGGGAGAAGCTCTGATGTAAGGTATAATCTGCATTTTTTTTTTATATAGATCAGACACTGGGACACATATTGTTATATAACAGAGGGGAAGGCATGAATATATTATAGTGGCTTAATACCACTTTAATAGCACTCTAATGCTATGGACACCTCCAGGCTCCTTTCTCCTCTCCTTAGTTTCATCTCCTCTCAATCAAGCCATCCTTAAAAACATTCAATCTTTATTTAAAATCGAATGCCAATACACTCACATTGAACTGGTTCTGTAGGTGCACCGGACTTCTCGCATGCTTATAACCATAGCCATATAGCGTATACTGTATTCCCAGGCTGTTAAGCTGCCATTCCTCATGTCTCGAACACGCCGTGATGTCAGCTGGTCAGGGGAGGGGCCAGCTTATGCCATGCCATGTTCGAGACATGGGGAATCGCAGTAACTAAACAGCCCAGGGATACAGTATAAGCTATATGGCTATGGTGGCTGTGTCAGCCAGGCATTCCTAGACCTCTTTTAATTTACAGAACCTACAGTTCTGACAAGAGTGTTTGCTGTTCTTTGGGGACACCTGTCGTGGACACTAAGGGGTTGGTTTACTAAAACCGGAGAGTGCATAAAACAACCAGTAAAAATACTTTTGGGACTTTTAGTGCCGGTTCACACAGGGCCGACTTGCCAGGCGGCTTAGTCGTCTGGCAAGTCGCACACCATGCAGTGCAATGGAACCGTTCTAATAGGAGCGACTCAAGTCGCTCCGACTTAGAAAAAGGTTCCCGCACTACTTTGGGGGTGACTTCAAGCGACTTGCATTGACCTCTATTACATAAGTCGCTTGCGAGGCGCGCTGAAGTCGGGCTGTGCGGGGCGGCTCAGAGTCGCCCCTGAAGTCAGATCGTCCCTGTGTGAACCGGCTCTTAAAATATGTGCTTAATAATAAAGTTAATAAACTATTAAAAATCTATGGGGCCGATTTACTAAACTGGAGAATGCAAAATTTGGTGCAGCTCTGCATAGAAACCAGCTTCCAGGTTTTATTGTCCAAGCTTAATAGAACAAGTTGAAGCTGATTGGCTACCATGCACAGCTGTACCTCAGTTTGCACATTCCAGTTTTAGTAAATCAACCACATGTGTCGCAATTAATAAAGAAAGTCAAAATATTTGAGACACAGAACTTGCTCTTGTGTATAGAAAGAAAAGTAGATAAAAGGTCAAATTAAAATTTACTGTGTATGTGCATAAGAAGTTAGATGTGGGATTTTCAAGGTGCCAAATACAAAATATATATAAAATACAATTTTCAAGGTTTTAAATTGCCCATAGTTGTTTTGAACAATATATCTCATGATTTAATGTTCCAGTGTAGATTTATTAGTATATTTATGTGTTGATGTATCTGTATACTAATACATCGCTCTTTTGTAGTAAACTGTTATGCAATACTCTAGAAAAATCTCCTGAAGAAGCCATAGTCTGGCGAAACATGTAGAGATGAATACATTTGCAGCAGTAGTGTATGAATACATTTTTTCTCCATGTTTTTATGTGAAAAAATATTTTAATGATATTAACCACTTCTTGACCGCGTAGCGACTATAAGCAGTGACAGTGTGGCTCTGTCCTGCGAATCGCCGCTTATAGTCGTCAGGGAGCGTGCCCGCGGGTCGGGCGGACTCAATGTCCTGTGACAGAGCCCGAACAGGGAACTGCCAATTTAAACACGGCGGTTCCCTGTTCTGACAGGCAGCATGTCAAATCTACTGATCCCTGTACTCGGGATCAGTTAGATCTCTGGTGGTCCTGCCAGCCCAGCCCCCACACAGTTAGAATACACACAGGGAACACAGTTAACCCCTTCACTGTCCACCTGCAGGTGAAATTTCTGATCGCCGTATATATATGTCATTGGTCCCAAAAAAGTGTAAAAAATGCCCGACATGTCCGCCCCAATATCTCAGTCCCCATAAAAATTGCAGATTGCCGCCATTACTAGTAAAAAAAAAAAATTGTAAAAACACCAGAAATTAATTCTCATGGTTTGTAAACGCGGCAACTTTTGCGCAAACCAATCAATAAACGCTGATTGCGATTTTTTTTTTTAACCAAAAATATGAGGAAGAATATAAATCGGCCAAAACCAATGAATACGTTTGTTTTTTTATATACATATTTTTTTGGATATGTATTTTAGCAAAAAATAAGACAAATTGGGTTTTTTTTGGCAAAATTGTCGCTTTTTTTTTGTTTATAGCGGTGATCAGAAATGACTCAGAGGTGACCAAATACCACCAAAAGAAAGCTCTATTTGTGGGTAAAAAAGGACGCAAATTACGTTTGGGTACAACGTCGCACGACCGCGCAGTTGTCAGTTAAAGCGACGCAGTGCCAAATCGCAAAAAGTGCTCTGGTCCTAATGTGGGAAATCCTTCCGGGGCTGAAGTGGTTAGTATAAATTTATTTTTATACATATTTTGTGTTTAGCACCTTGAAAATCCCACATCTAGTCATTTGCTTAATTTGGGGATGTAGTGCCCAGGGTAATTGCAGACACCAGTCTTCTTTCTCTATGTATGTGCATACTTAATAGAGCATGAAATCTTTGATATTACTATTATTATTATATGAACTCATGCATTATGAACCCTGAACGGAACTTTCACATCCCAGTATAAACGACAAAACCAGTTTTCTCCTTATGAGGTTGATTTACTAAAGCTGTAGTGCAAAATCTGGTGCGGCTGTGCATAGAAACCATCAGCTTCCAGGTTTTATTATCAAAGCTATATTGAACATGCTGAAGTTAGAAGCGGATTGGCTACCATGCAGAGCTGCTCCACATTCTCCAGTTTTTTAGTAAATCAGCCCCATGTGTCGCAATGAATAAAGGAAGGTCAAAAGATTTGAGAACTTGCTCATGTGTGTAGAAGGAAAAGTAGATAAAAGGTCAAATGAAAGTATACAATGTATGTGCATACTTAACAGAGCATGAAATCTTTGATTATTACTATTATTATTATATGAAGGCATGCATTATGCACTCTAATGGTTTGACTTAGAAAAATCTATACTTATCACATAGTTTGGAAAATTAAGAGTCTTTATTGCTTACTGTAACAGAATATATGGAGCGTAGTAATAGAATATTGGAGTGTAAAAGGAACTGTCTATTTTCATATAACTTGTATATTGATTGTCCCTGATGTATGCAAGGGCTTTATTTAGTAACTCTTTTTGTAAGTTAGGATTTGATTGAAAGTACTGCTCTGTTTGCTTATGTACATTTTATTGAATTCCTCCTTTCATCAGTTGCCAGATCAGTACCTTCAAGCCTATTTGATTGTTCCTACAGGAAGTTGAATCAATAGTAACTATGCAGCTCCAAACTTGCCTTTTTCCTTGTACCTCCGGCTCTCATCAGGTGCATGCCTAGGAGTGCATCACTGCTTAGCTGTTGTGTTGTCAAGTGCAAATGAACAGGCCACACGCTCATGCTGTCACAGATGTTAAACCAGCTTTAATGTAATAAGAAGAGGATTCACAACCTATAATCTCGCCTGTCTGCCTCCTGCTCCAACGCGTTTCACCCCACAAAGGGCCTAATCCTAAAGACACATTTCTCCATAATTAAGCCCTTTGTGATGTGAAACATGTTCAGCAGGTGGTGGTAAAACGAGATTATATGTTGTGAATCCTCTACTTATTCTATTAAAGCCAGTTTTACATCAGTGATGGCATCACTGTGTAGCTTGTTCATTTCTCCTATCCCTACAGAAAGTTCAGAAGTCCCTTGGGCTGCTAAACCTAGAAAGCAGGTAAGTAGTTCACTGAAAAAGGTGGATGTATCCTGTACATTAACCTCAGTGGTTAGCTTCCTTTGCATTGCAGCTCAACATCCTGTGCTTGTAATCCAACTTGGCATATGTTCCCCATGAATTTGTATGCACTCCCAATATCTGTGTGAGTTATCTTAACAATATAAAAATATAATTATTATTATTATACAGGATTTATATAGCGCCAACAGTTTTCGCAGCGCTTTACAGCTTGAGACTAGGCAGTGCAAATACAATACACTTAAATACAGTAGGAATCAGAGGTCTCTGCTCGTTAGGCCCCTTTCACACTGGGGCACTTTACAGGCACTATTTAGCTAAAAATAGCGCCTGTAAAGGGCCTCTCCATTAAACCCGGTGTGTCTTTCCACACTGGGGCGGCTCGGGCGGTGCGCTTCCCGGAGATAAAACAAACTCCTGCAAGCATCAATTTTTGGGCGGGGTATACCCACCGCTCCTTCACTGCCCTCTGCTACTGGAATGCATGGCCAGCGCTCCAGAAGCGCCGAGCGCCGGCACTTTTAACCCCTGTTTAACCTCTTCTTTGGGGGTTAAAAGTGCCCTGCTGCCGCCCAAATAGCGGCGCCAAAGCGGTAGAGCCCCGCTAAATTAGTGGCGGTTTACCGTTGATGCTCGGGCGGTCTCCGTGTGAAAGGGGCCTTAGAGCTTACAATCTTACAAAGCTTCACTGGGGTCCAGGAGACAATAGCCACACCACAGCAGAGGTGTCTCTACAGGGAAATCTTTTCACCGGGGCTACCAGGACTTTTAAGAAGTTTGCAGGAGATGGATGTCCAACCAAATGGAGTTGCCAGTTTTGAAAAGGAATAATCCTCTTTGATAATATTGCAATACTAGTACAATGGACATGTTACTGTCTGTTGATTAATCTGTATTAATATTCTTTTATCAGTTTGTGTAAAATGCTATTTCCTACGTTCTTGTAGGTTTGTTGTCGAAATTAGGAAAGGAACACGAGGCACCAGCTTTCCCCCTCAATCTCCTGGCAGACTTTGCAGGCGGTAGCTACATATGTGCACTGGGCATTGTCATGTCTCTATTTGAACGCACTAAATCGGGACAAGGACAAGTCATTGATTCAAGTATGGTAAGTATTCTTTCTTCTTGCTCTAGGCTACAAAATGGGTACTCATAATATTGCAGTCTAAGATCTTTTGTATGTGTGTTGTCAGTCACCATAAAAAATATGTAATGAATTTCACCTTTCATATATAGAGAGAAATTAAATTCTTAATCTAAAGAGTTGGAATGGACAGGCTGCATCAAAGCCTTTCCACTGATCCATGGGAGTCAATGCTTCCACTATGCTGTCTCTTGCATAAGTCAGTAACACTTTTGCCTTCCTGAAGCAATGGTCATGTTGAGGTAGATTATCGGCCTTACGTTTCACCAGTTAATATTCAATGGATAATTACATTTTTTAATATATTTTTATGGCTCAAAGAGAAAAGGGTGGTGTATTTTAGTGCATGCAGATTTACAACTTATCTGAAGCCACCCTGGTTATGTTGGGAAATCCATTTATTGTCAGTGAATCCCAATGCTTTGTAGTTGATATCACAGTTTCCCTTCTGTACAGGGCATCAGAGGGTTTTGTGTGACCACTGTGAGTAACCTGTGAGTTTTGAACAGTACAGTCACCAGCGCGTCCCTATCCCTCATTGACGGCAACATTACATTTACAGACTACGTAGTGGATGTTACAGGTTTGGGGAAGCCCTACCAGCTTGACAGAAGCCAATTCATGAACAGAACTTGAAGCACATCATTCTAAAGCAGGGGTCCCCAACCCCCAGGCCGTGGACAGGGGCCAGTCCATGCCCTCTTTGCAACCGGGCTGCACATGCTTGACTGAAGAAGCTGTGGAAGCCAAACAGAGAGATTACATCATCGTCTCTCAAAACCTGCCCTGCATGACCTTGGCTGGGTCCGCCTTTTCATGTCTTATAGGCCGGAACACTGTTGAGATTAACTGTGCATGTGCCAGTTTCCCTGCTCCTGAATGCCAGACTTCGTAGTTCTGAGGAGAGTCTGCAACTAAGTTCTTTCACTCCTGTCAGAAAACCCAAATTGGCCTTAAAATTTTAAAAAGGGGAACATTGCATCTGTTCGTCTCCGTGGTGGCAGTCTACAGTGGGAAGCTGCATCTTGTGGCAGGATAGTGACAAGTTGCATCTGGTGGCAGGCAATGGTGGCAAGTGACATGCTGCATCTCTTGGCAGGCAATGGTGGTAAGTGACAGGCTGGATCTGGTGGCAGGCAAAGGTGACAAGCTGGATCCTGTGGCAGGCAATGGGGGCAAGTGGCATGCTGCATCTGTTGGCAGGCAATGCTGGTAAGTGACAAGCTGCATCTGGTGGCAGGCGATGGTGACAAGCTGCATCTGGTGGCAGGCGATGGTGACAAGCTGGATCTGGAGGCAGGCAAAGGTGACAAGCTGGATCTGGTGGCAGGCAATGATGGCAAGTGGCATGCTGCATCTGTTGGCAGGCAATGGTGGTAAGTGACAAGCTGCATCTGGTGGCAGGCAAAGGTGACAAGCTGGATCTGGTGGCAGGCAAAGGTGACAAGCCGGATCTGGTGGCAGGCAATGGTGGCAAGTGGAATGCTGCATCTGTTGGCAGGCAATGGTGGTAATTGACAAGCTGGATCTGGTGTCAGGCAATGGGGGCAAATGGCATGCTGCATCTGGTGGCAAGCTGCAGTGGCAAGCTCAGGGCTCCCCCGATTCTGCATTGTGGTGAGTTGAACTATTTAATTATACATTACAATGTAAAAATAATGCACTTCAATCATCCGGACACCATACAACCATGGTGTTGTGATAACTGAAACGCTTACACGTGCCCTACCAAAACACACCAAGGTACACCAAAACACATGCTAAAATAGAATTTACTTTTATTCATGAATATCACAAAACAAATGACTGTTCATCCGCTAAA
>BLSH010337651.1:686883-699740 GCA_018402905.1 Glandirana rugosa | reverse complement strand
CTATGTGTGTTTCAGCTGTGTATTTAGTTGCTTTGCTGAAGTCGATTTGTCTGGATTTTCACTTGACAATGTATTATGTCTGCTTGCTGCCTTTCCATGTATATCTCAGCATCTCAGTCATGGGTGACCTAAGCTGGGGATGTTGGACTGATAAGTGGATTGGTGCTGCAGCCTTGCAGACACTGAACCAGTCTCTGGCAAGGAAGGATAAGCTGAGTAGTCAGAGGAGGATTGACTCTTCCAACATAACTGCGCACCAGTGCACAAAGAAATGTCCATATAGAATGGATGAGCGAGTTTGGGGTGGAGGAACTTGACTGCCCTACACAGAGTCCTGACCTCAACCTAATTGAACACCTTTGGGATGAATTAGAGCAGAGACTGCGAGCCAGGCCTTCTCGCCCACATCAGTACCTCACCTCACAAATGTGCTTCTGGAAGAATGGTCAAACATTCCCATAGACACTCCTAAAGGTTGTGGACAGCCTTCCCCGAAGAGTTAAAGCTGTGGACCAACTCAGTATTAAATATTGAATGGGCCAACTCAATATTTGGGTCACCAAAGGGTGGGCCAACTCAATATTGAACCCTACGGACTAAGACTGGGATGCCATTAAAGTTCATGTGCATATAAAGAAAGGTGTCCCAATACTTTTGACAGTATAGTGTATCTCCTAAATGGCGCATGTTTAGGAGATATTTACAGTACTTACAGGTAAGCCTCATTATAGGTAAAAGATAAAATGACTTAACTACCACTTTTACAGCTGCTAAAGGGCTTTCTGGTAAAAATGATCTGAGGGGCTCTAGAAATCACTTTTATGGGGCTCTGAAAGTGTGCCCCCCCCTTTCCCCCATCTGCACCAATGATGGTTCCCTGGCTCACCCGTTCCTCCAGGTAACCCGGGACCACAGGAAACTGCTCCTACAGTTATGCAACAGGTGATCAGAGAACATCTGTTCCTCAGTTCCCCTTGCGATTAGTGAACTACTAGACTCCCCTGCCCTCCAGTGTGGTTAATCAAGCACAGATCATGGTTGATTAACTGCATCCTTGGCTACAGTAGCTAATAGACACCCAATTTTTTATAAAGTGGACCTGTCACATGGGGGCTTATTCGTTTCCAACAAAAAAAAACTGTGTGTGTGTGTGTGCAAAAAAAATATAAAATTGCCCTGGCAGACAAGTGGGTAATAGACTTGTGCATGGCTGAAAAATTTGTTAGTTTTTGTTTTCCTTTTCTTCTTTTTTTGTTGTTTTGGAAATTCGGAAATTTGCAGTAATTCTGCAATTGCGGTAATTCCCAGTAATTCAGTAATTGCGGTAATTGAGAAATTTGCGGTAATTTAGCAATTGCGGTAATTCGGCAATCGGAACAGCCGAAAAATCTGAAATTCGGAAATCCGAAAATTCAAAAATAACAAAGAACATTTCAAATAATAACTAACTAATAAATAACTATTAAATGGTAGGTATTGGCATTTCTTTGAAAATATGGCTGTTAGTGATAAATTTCATTTTTAAGTTCACTAACAGCCAAATTTTCAAGGAAGTTCCAATATCTATAATTTAATATTTATTTATTATTATTTCAAATCTTCTTTCTTATTTCTGAAATTCGGAAAAAGAGAAAGTACATTTGAAATAATAATAAACAACTATTAAATTATAGATATTAGAATTTCCTTGAAAATTTGCCTATAAATGAACTTAAATATGAAATGTATTACATTTCATATTTAAGTTCACTTACAGCCAAATTTTCAAGGAAATTCCAATACCTATAATTTAATAGTTATTTATTATTACTTCAAATGTTCTTTCTTATTTCCGAATTACCGCAATTGCCAAATTACCACAAATTTCTGAATTTTCAAATCGGAAAAACGAAAATTCGGAAATTCATCCAAATTACAGAATTTTGCAAAATTTGGTAAAAACTAAACGAATTGCACAAGCCTAGTAGACAACCCCCCTTCCTCAGCAGGACATAATTTCCATCCTTCTCTAGTAGGGGACCTACTGCTCCGTTTAGTTGCTGGGAGGAAAGACCGCATTTGTAAGCTCTACTTGGATTTCTAATTGCTAAAAGTCCTCACACAGGACTTGCCGCTTCCCCACCCATATGTGGCAGTGCTGAGTCAAATACCAATGCTGTAACATGATCATCCATAGCCAGATGTTGCCGGTGTTATCCATGTTATCTGCATTGCAGGTATTCTCAATGCTGAACATGGGAAAAGAACCTTTTTTCAGGCATCTATTTAGTGGTTTTCCTGGAGTCCAGCTTCGAGAACAGAGCAGGACATTCGATTTCCAGGGGAGCTCTGAACAAAACGATTTGCCATGGTTGCAAATAAGCAACAGTTGGATTGTTTTGCCTGTTTTTCAATATCATTGCTGGGAGCAGATTGAAATGAAATGCTATTATAATTACCATTCAATTACAAAATGGTGTGTGTCGCAATTATATAACTATACCAATTTTCTATCAAAAGTGGAACTTTCCTTCAAACCTACAAGTGCCGTCACCCAGCCCTTCACTAGAAAGTTTGATTACTAGATTCTACCTTCCTGCTGATTTTCTATGGTTTCGAGTTTGTTTCTGTGAAATCCAGTTGTGTTCTTTTATGAAACAACCCAGCAATTATACAGAGAATACGTGTCAAGGAAATTACCCGACAGCTTGAACTGACCTTTAGATTTTATGCTTTGTCTTTATCTATTTGGAACGGCATACTATTAGTGTATTAGTGTACTCTGTAATACCCTTCCCACCGAGACAAAAGGCTTACCGTGTGACATAAAGCATGGTCTTCTTGCTCTATTTAATAGTTAAATTGAGCATGCTTTCAAGTTTTTCTTGGGGATCTAAAAGCTTAAGATTCTTCTTCTAAAGTTCACAAATTCCTCTGCTTTATGAGATGGAAAATTGTTGGAATAGGGGGAAAGAAAAAAAAAATCCAGTGAAGGAAAAACTACGTTTTGGACTTGTAGTAGTTTTATGAGGCTGTAGTATTCATATTTTTTATTTGTAAACCACGCTGAACCCAGGACAAGTCGTGTATGCATGATATGTATAGTAAATGTTAGTTTTGTATTTGTATCTATATTGTCCCATTCTTGCCTGGCATAGGACTCTAACTGCTCAACAGTAGTGGGTCTTTTTTGTCGTATTTTTTATTTCAAGATGTGCCTAATATTTTTAATAAGTGAAAGGTCTGGATTGCAGGCAGGCCAGTTAAGCACCCAGACTCTGCTACTACAAAGCCATGCTGTCATCATAGATGCAGTATGCGGTTTAACATTGTCCTGTTGAAATCTGCAAGGCCTTTCCTGAAAAAGATGTTGTTTGAATGGGAGCGTATGGTGCATTAAAACCTGGATATACAGTATCTCACAAAAGTGAGTACATTCCTCACATGTTTGTAAATATTTTATTATATCTTTTCATGTGACAACACTGAAGAAATGACACTTTGCTACAATGTAAAGTAGTGAGTGTACAGCTTGTATAACAGTGTAAATTTGCTGTCCCCTCATAATAACCCAACACACAGCCATTAATGTCTAAACCACTGGCAACAAAAGTGAGTACACCCCTAAGTGAAAATTACCAAATTGGGCCCAAAGTGTCAATATTTTGTGTGGCCACCATTATTTTCCAACACTGCCTTAACCACAGTGGCGTATCAACCATGGGTGCAGGGTGTTCACTGCACACAGGCCCCCGAGGGTACTCACAAAGTGTACTCACTTTTGTTGCCAGCGGTTTAGACATTAATGGCTGTGTGTTGAGTTATTTTGAGGGGACAGCAAATGTACACTGTTATGCAAGCTGTACACTCACTACTTTACATTGCAGCAAAGTGTAATTTCTTCAGTGTTGTCACATGAAAAGATAATAAAATATTTACAAAAATGTGAGGAGTGTGCTCACTTTTGTAAGATACTGTATCTTTCAGCATTGATGGTGCCTTTCCAGATGTGCAAGCTGCCCATTCCATAAACACAAATGCACCCCCATACCATCAGGGATGCAGCCTTTTGAGTGCTGATAACAAGTCCGAAGGTCCCTCTCCTTGCAGTGCCAAAAAGATTGTCAAATTTCAATTCATCTGACCTCAGAATGGTTTTCCACTTTGCAACAGACCATTTTAAATCGCTTTGGCCCAGAGAAGACTGCGGCATTTCCGGATCATGCTCAGATATGGCTTGTTCTTTGCATGATAAAGATTTACCTTGCATTTTTGGAGAACTGTGTTTATAGACATTGTTTTTTGGAAGTATTCCTGAGCCCATGCAGTGATGTCCACCACAGAATCATGCCTGTTTTTACTGCAGTGCCACCTGAGGGCCCCAAGATCACAGGTGTCCAATATTGTGTTTTGGTCTTGTCCCTTGCACACAGATTTCACCAGATTCTTAGAATCCTTTGATTAGATTATGTACTGTAGATGATGATATACTTAGTCTTTGCAATTTTACATTGAGTAACATCATTCTGAAATTGTTCGACAATTTTAAGATGCAGCTTTTCACAGATTGGTCAACCTCTGCCCATCATTGCTTCTGAGACATTCTGCCTCTCTAAGATGCTCTTTCTAAACCCAGTTCGCTTCAAAATGTTCTTCCAGCCCTTCCTTGTTGGTACCACTTATTTTGCCAGCTTTATATTGTCCTGTCCCAACTTTTTTGAGACGTTTTACTGCCATAAATTTCAAAATAACCTTATTTTTTTTTTTTTTCCTCAATTTTTTTCTCAATTTTCTCAATATAAACGTTTGACATGTTTTCTATTTGCTAGTGTGAATAAAATATGGGTTTATGAGATTTGCAAATCATTGCATTCTGTTTTTATGTAACATTTCAGATTCAGAATACTTTATTAATCCCAAAGGGGAAATTATTATGATACAGTTACATTCAACAAAGACCACACAAGATCACGATAATGAACAGAACAAGACACAATGACACAATACAATTAGCAATAACAGCAATTAGTAACAAATAAGACAAAATAAACGACTTTAATAAACATACTTTTAAAATACAACATAGAATTAATAACACGGTTTGAAAAATAAAAGAGAATCAAACTACCAAAATGCAAATAGTACGCCACTTTCTCTAGCATTACCCCATATAATAATTAACATAATACCAACATATTATAAAAACGAATCAAAAAATGCAAACAGTGCTGCCTATCTCTATATCCCACAAATTCTTATATAATAATAAGTTGCAGCTAACACTAATTCAGTGAATTCACTAGCACCAATAAACAAATATATATAAAACAAGTGTAGCGCTACTATCAAAAGAAATCAATTAATAGTGTTGAAATCAATATATTATAAGTGTCCCATACAGTAAAAAGTCCAAAATATTCCTAATTTTCATATATCAAATTCAATGTCCTTTTTGCAAATAAATATGTCTCCACCGCTGTGTTTAAATCTTCCTTATTCCGATTGGGATAAACCACCACCAGATGAAAAACCTGCTCACCTCACTGCCGACAATAAAAGCCTTATATCAATTCCAAGCGATCCTCCGGAATTAAATCCTTCCTTTCTTTCTGGGACATAGCACTCCACTTCACCCGAGCCGTGTGCATACGAACCACATGTAATACAATAGTGCTTTCTGCATAAAAGGGACCCTACTGAAGAAGCCCAATCACAGGGTGACACACGTGGTTAGGAGGAGAAGCCCAGCCTGCTGACGTCATGCAGCCATCACGAGTGCAGGAGAGTGGTGAGCGAGCCAGATGGGCTTTATATATGCGGTTTTAAACTATATCTTGTAAGTGTTCTGATTGGGGACATTTTACATAAATACTTTTATGCAGAGAGCACTATGTAGCTGCATACGGCTCGGGGTGAAGTGGAGTGCTATGTCTTAGAAGGAAAGGAAGAATTTCATCCCGGAGGAGCGCTTGGAATTGATATAAGGCTTTTATTGTCGGCAGTGAGGTGAGCAGGTTTTTCATCTGGTGGTGGTTTATCCCAATCGGAATAAGGAAGATTTAAACACAGCGGTGGAGACATATTTATTTGCAAAAAGGACATTGGATTTGATATATAAAAATTAGGAATATTTTGGACTTTTCACTGTATGGGACACTTATGATATATTGATTTCAACACTATTTATTGATTTGTTTTGATAGTAGTGCTACACTTGTTTTATATACATTACAAAACCGACATAAAACTCCTGATCATAAAACAGATTAAATCTTCACATCCAGCCCTCACAGAAAAGAATGATATAACTTGATGGCCACAGGTCAAAATGATTTCCTGTGTCGTTCTGTGGTGCATCGTGGTTGATACAATCGGTCACTGATGGTACTCTGCAGACTGACCAGCGTATTGTGGAGTGGGTGGGAGGAGTTGTTCAAGACTGAATGTACCTTGAACATCATTCTCCTCTACTACATTGTTGTTAAAGACTCCAACTCCAATCCAACAACACTGGCCTTGCGAATCAGTTTGTTGAGTCTGTTGGTGTCGGCCACCCTAAGCCTGCTTCCCCATTTTACACCACATCCCAACTTTTTTGAAATTGGGGTTATACTATTTTCAGTATGAGTTTTGGTATTCATTTTATTAGTATTATTTATTAGTATTAAATGTATATTAGTATTGCTATTTATTTGTATTAAGTTGGCCATGGATGGGTAGAATTTTGAATGAAAATTCATAGGAAAGTTTGTTTATGACATGTGTTGCCCTTCCACTTTATTGCAAAGGGTGGTTATAAAAAACAAAAACGGATATCACGCAAATGGGGCACAACCAGAAGTTGTGACGTCCCCACGCATGCGCGATCCCGAATTGCATTGTAGGATTTAGAGTTCTGGGAATGCAGGCTTTTATATATGTTTTTGAACGTTTTAAACTACAATAAAGAATCTTGGTAAAGGATCTTACACTATGCAAGCCTGGTGCTCTATTTTTTTTTTTGCTTTTCCATTCCTGGAGATCTTCAGTGGTGGAGAACCTGTGTGCTGGTGCCCAAGGGATATCTCGGTTTCCGGCAGTGAGATTTTACCCACATAAGCACAGTCTGATTTCTCATTAATAGAGCGCCACGCATGCTCTGGTAAGCATATATTTACAGCGGGTGACAGGACACGGGGTGGTATCCGTAACAGGTTGAGTGAGAATACGTGGTGATCCTGTGTGTGGGATTCCGGGTTTAACTGCATTGGTGGTGGACTTATACACACATTTTATTTATGCACAGACTTTTAGTTGGTTTATTTATGTATATAAAATTACAAATACAATATCAGTTCATTGACATTAGTCGCGTATTGCTGGTATTTGTAGCAGCCCTGCTGTATGACAATCCTTGTCCTAGGAATGTGTAGATATATAATGCAGGGTAAGACACCGTAAGTGATGATGTCCAGAAAAGGGTAAAGGGCTAGCAGGATGAAAACTGGCATGCGTGCACCCACACCTTCAATCCACCACGTGCCTCTTTCCCCCAAAGGTTTACACTCACCAGATAATGGTGACAATATAGCCATAAATGACAATCCTGGATTTGTGTCTTCCCACAATCATTCCCGATATAGGGTATATAAAAGAAGCTTTTATTAAATGCCCCATACAAATAAAACTTACAAGAACACTGTTAAAATGCTGCCACAAAATAAGGTAGTCACCATTCCACCCGATCTGCGTCTGTCTCTAACACAGCCCGCAGTAAGATGTTCGGTAGCCTACTTCCTGTTGGTGACACACTGTCAGGGAAATAGCAATAGAGATGGCGATCCTGCCAGCAATCATAATGGATGCCATGGGCGAATCCCGGTGCGCATGTGCGATCGTGCGAATCTGCAATCGTGTGATGGGAATAGGCGCGCACACATGCGCAATGGCGTGAATCTGCGTTTGCATTAGCACACGCGTCTGCGCACAATGTGACCAAAAGGGACTTCTCCTGGGCTATAAAAGGACTATGTCTGCCTGACTCAAGTGCTGGATTATCATCAGCTCTCCTGTGTTCCTGAACCCTGTATCCGTGCTTGATTCCTGTTGTGACCCGGCTTGTTCTGACCTGCTACCTACTCTCCTGGATTATCCCTTGGCTTGTACCTCTGACCATCCATCTGCTTGTGTTTGACCCTCGGCTTGCTGTAAGGACTTTGCTTCTGCCTGATTCCCTGTACATGCTTGCCTTACGGACTCCACTTCTGCTTGATCCACTGTGTATGTCTCCGGCTTACCACTTGGACTCTGTCTCTGCCTGAACCACTGTGTTTGACCCTCAGCCTGCTCAGCGATCTCTGCCTTGCCTGGGTGTTGGAACTGGGCCTTCAGCTTATACTCAAGGACTTGTCTTTACCTGTTAGTCCTCAAACACCTGTTCGGGTGACCCTACGGACTCTGAGTGACTTGCTGTACCTTCCTGCTGTGGTGACCCTCAGCCGGGGCTTTACTTCTGCTGCAATACACCAGTGCTTCCAGAGTTCCTGTGCATCTGTTCCTGGTCACAGTCATTGCCTCCTGCACCAGCCTGGCTATCCAATTCCTGTCGGTGACCTGTGCTTCTTTGTGCAACATACCCTCTGTCTCACCCTCAGGGGTATAGCGCACTCAGCCACAAAGGGAGCCCCTCTCTGTACTTGGATTCGGATCAGGTATGTGACACACGCAAACGTCACTTCCGGTTGCCGCTGGGTCATGCCCTGACGCGTTTCGTCATCACGACTGCTTCAGAGGGTTTGGCCCAGGTGGCGCAAACAACCATTTTTATACAGGGGAAGACCGGAGCTTAGACGACTGCATGACCTATTGAAATTAGTGCACATAAAGCGGCAATGTCGTCACGCTCTCAGCACACGTGTCCCTGTGCCCTTAAGGAGGGTTGGGCTCTTTCCAGGCACACCTGCCCTCAATCTATCCATTGCTATATGTGTTTCTACTAAGGAGACTCAAAAATGTATAGAGTTAGGACCGCAGTATACTGAGGAACCTTGATGTGGGCACTGCAGCTTCCACATATAGTTGCAAATATGTGCAAACAAAACCCTCTGTTTTAACGTGACTTGTTAGACAGGGCAGATTTGATTGCTTTGCAGGCTGGCTGGTAAGTGTTCTGGGAAACACTTTGAAGGCTGGCTGGTAAGTGTTCTGGGAAATGCTTTGCAGGTTGGCTGGTAAGTGTTCTGGGAAATCCTTTTGTTTGTGAGATTTTCTAAATACCTTGTTTTGTCTCTTTCTCTATTCCTCTCATTTCCTTCCTGTACTGTGATAGATAGCAGAAGGAGACCATTATATTGTATTTTGTTCCACAGTATGTAGTTTTATTGTAGATTTTAAAACCTTTTTTTTTTTTTTCTTCATCACTCCCAAAAGGACCTTTTTTCTCTTGTACCCAAACTTTATTTAGTGTGTTCTTCCACTTTATCCACACTCTTGAGATTTCATTGTGCTCCGTACAGATTTAGGGTATAATATTTGCAGTTGTAGTCACAGGAACAGCAAGTTGTTTTGGGCATAGTCTTAGGGTTCGATTATATAGGCAGCACAGTGGCTAAGTAGTTAGTACTTCCACCTGGCAGCACAAGGGCTGTTGATTCGAATCCCAACCACGGCACTACCTGCTTGGAGTTTGCATGCTCTTACTGTGCCTCCGTGGGTTTCCTCTGGGTACTCCGGTTTCGTCCTACACTGCAAAGACATGCTCGTAGGTTAACCACTTGCCTATTGGGCACTAGTACCCGCTTCCTGCCCAGGCCAATTTTCAGCTTTCAGCGCTGTTACACTTTGAATGACAATTGCGCGGTCATGCAACACTGTACCCAAATTAAATTTTTATATATTTTTTTCACACAAATAGAGCTTTCCTTTGGTATTTAATCGCCACTGGGTGTTTTTTTTTATACATATATATATTTTACTAAACAAACAACGACTGAACATTTTGGGGGAAAAAAAAAGTTTTCATAGTTTGTTATATAATTTTGCAAACAGGTAATTTTTCTCCTTCGTTGATGTGCGCTGATGAGGTTGCACTGATGGGCACTGATAGCCTGCACTGATAGGCTGCACTGATGAGGCAGCACTGAAGGGCATTGATGGGCATTGATAGGCTGCACTGATGAGGTGCCACTGGTGGGCGCTGATAAAGAGGCACTGATGAGGCTGCACTGATAGACAGCACTGATAAGTGGCAGTGATAGGAGGCACTGGTAGGCAGCACTGATGGGAACTGGTAGGCGTCACTGATAGGCGACACTGATGAGGAGGCATTGATGAGCACTGATTAGCAGCAATGGTGGGCATAGATTGGCAGCACTGATGGGCACTGTTGAGAATGCACTGATAATCAGTGCCCTGATTATCAGTGTACATGTCCCTTTTAGAAAAAGACGTCCTTTCTTCATGCTGTCAGCATGAGGAAAGGAGTGCCGATAAACAGCTCTTGTTTAGATCCATGATCAGCTGTGATTGGACACAGCTGATCACATGGTAAAGAGCCGCTGATTAGCTCTTTACCTCAAGCTATGATCAGCAATGTCACTACTGATCACAGAGCACACTGCCTGCGCCCCGCCTGCACCCTGCAGCAGGCGCAATCACGGCTCACCATCATATAACCACGTCCCAGAACTATCATTCAGCTCTAGCGGGGTCAGCGAGTGGTTAATTGGCTCCTGCCAAATTTACCCTAGTATGCGTACGTCTGAATATGAGTTATGGAATTTAGATTGTAAGCTCCTTGAGGGCAGGGACTGATGTGAATGTACAATGTATATGTAAATTGCTGCTTAAATTGTTGGCACTATATAAGAAACATAGAAACATAGAAACATAGAAAAGTGACGGCAGAAAAAGACTGAGTAGTCCATCGAGTCTGCCCCTTTTTATTTTTATTTTTATTTTTTTTTTTTTTTTTTTTTTTACATAAGTACATGTAATCTATATAAGTACATGTAATAAATAAATGTGTGGATAGGGGGCAGTAAAAGCGGGTAGTTAAGCCTCAGTTTTACTGCCCACCAGCCGCCCACCTGAACCTGGGCATTTAGTCACTCAGGGCTCTACATATGCCACAGAAAAATGAAACAGCATAACGCATTTGTTAGGCATCACCGCCACCAAATGCAGCCAATGCAAGTCAATGAGTCTACGGCACAGTAATGCGGCATTTACAGGGTTAATTCAGGAGGCCAGGAGGCAACATGATACCTCCTCATTGCCTGTCCAATATCCTCTGAAGAGCGATCCAATGAGGAACACTGCTCAGAGGGCACTTCACGTGTGAACGAGCCCTTATGGTCTTCACATCTGACATTTCTCACAAAACTCTCCCCTTTGTGTTTTTTTGTTCCATGTTCAGTGTAGTGCATGTAGTGATGATGCCAAACAGCCGAGTGATTACCTTTCTTCATTTAAATAGGCTGACTGACTTGTCATAAGTTGGAAGACACGTGTGATACGAATTACAGAAATCAGCTTGAAAGATTATAAAAGTGTGGAGGGGTACCAGCAAATATGTCCAGCCCATTTCAGAAAATCGTTCTAGAATAAGCAATGATTTATCTTATTTTACACTTTCTTTGCCCAACTCTGACTTACCAAAGTCATGCAGGTATACATGAGACAGTTATTTTTAATTGAATCCCTTTTTTTTCGGAGAATAAAGCATTGGCCTTATACCAGTTGAATTGTATTAAAAAGTTTTAATTACATAGAATGCTCCTTTGATTTTCTAATAGTTAGTGCTGTCCAATCAATGTTTATTTTTGACCATAGTGATGAGATAATTCACAGGAGCAGGATGGAAGATTTTTTCTCAAATGAACACAATTCTAACTGTGAATGTGGTCTCAAAAAAATTGTACATTCTGCAATCAGACTTGTTTATTACGTGGATTCATTTCTAATAGCAATTCTGGATGAAATTGCAAGTGCTTTCAAACAAAGTTAGTTGACTCAATGTTGACAAGAAAGAAAGTTCTGACCAATTTCTTCCCAAACATTTGAACGCAGCTAAAACAGATCCGCCCTCTTGTGTTAAACATTTGGGAATCAAACCTAATGGAATGTTTGAAAGCCATTTGAATATAACTAGCTGGCTACTGGTGATCAATATTTCTATGTTCTATAATTAACATATACATCCTTTCCTGCACTTGAAGATGCAACTTCTCCAATTGTACAACCAAAGTAATAACTTGGTTACGGAAAATGTGCCACCTTGCTGCCACTGGGGAACTGGGAAATCCAAATACTATAGCAAAAACACAAGACAACAGTGGCATACCGGCCTAGCGCATTATCCTCAATAGTACATTTTATTAAAAAGTTAAAAACATACTCACAAACGAGCTTGTAACAAGGCATAACAAACATGGCACAGTGCTACATGCCCATAGTAGCAACTGCCGCTGGGATGATGTCTCACACAGACCGGCTGACGTGTTTTGGGGTATGAACCCCTTCCTCAGAGTCACATGAGTCTATGTTCTATGTTATGGGGGTACTTGAACGTTGATATCCTATACC
Organism: Glandirana rugosa; assembly: GCA_018402905.1. Lineage (NCBI taxonomy): Eukaryota > Metazoa > Chordata > Amphibia > Anura > Ranidae > Glandirana > Glandirana rugosa. The sequence continues at coordinate 687,197 of BLSH010337651.1, read as the reverse complement.
TAGGGGTACTCGGAGAACCCTAAACTTCCCCAAGTATGGGGTTTTGTGCAGTCGGCCAGACACACTCTGTAGTAGGGTCGCCGTCAACGATGATACCCGTACATCGTGACACGGTACAAACAATACGGAACAATGTTCGAGCAAACACTCATACAAAAATTGAAAAATTATTTTACATGATAACTCCTATTACGCGATCCGGCCATACGGTGACAACAGAACACAAAAACGATATCATAAACCTAAAGGGTCAAGGGGTCACCGTCGTTCCACCGTGTAAAAGGCATTGGTTCAATAATGAAACCAACATGTTA
>BLSH010337651.1:666062-676892 GCA_018402905.1 Glandirana rugosa | reverse complement strand
CCTATCCCCATTTATTTGTAGGGCACTTGCCCTAGTTTGAAGATGATTTTAGAACAGTTATATGGCTTCTACCGTTAATTAATACTTTTCAGACACAGTTTGAAGATGATCCACATTCACCTCCATTTTTGCTTTTTTTATGTTTTTATTTTTTTAAAAATATTTACAGTTATTTCCCTGTCCCCATTTTTTTGTAGGGCACTTGCCCTACCCTTACCCCCATTTTACTTCCTTTTGCAGCCCTCTGGGGCTTTCCAGGACTTTGTTACAGCCATTTTTGTGCCTAAAAGTTCGGGTCCCCATTGATTTCAATGGGGTTCGTTGTCCGTGCGATCGTTCGGGTTCCGTCCGGACCCGGACCCGGACTTTGTCCCGAAGTTCGGACGGACCAGCAGAACCCGAACTTCCAGGTGTTCGCTCAACTCTACTGAAGATCTTTTCATGTGACAACACTGAAGAAATGACACTTTGTTACAATGTAAAGTAGTGAGTGTACAGCTTGTATAACAGTGTACATTTTCTGTCCCCTCAAAATAACTCAACACACAGCCATTAATTGCTGAGAAAAACAAGTGTGCTGCACTCACAGGAGCAGGTGTGCTGTTCAACCTGATGATTGCTGGATCCTACACTGATGGGTGTCCACTAATTGATGTCCTCTCAACATCCTCAAAACCATAGCATACAAAAGGCAGCACTTCCAAAGTCCTTGCAGTGATTCTTTATTAACCACTTGCCGACCGCCAACTGCAGGTGGCCCGATATCGCAAACCGGCTGCGAGATCGTGCACTGTGAGCGCGCGCCACCGGAGGCGCGCTCACTGTGTCCGGAGGGGCCAGGGAGCGGGTAGGGCGGACTCGATCTCTGCCGGCTACCCGCGATGCCCCCCCCCCAGTGAAAGAACGGAGGTCCGTGTAAGTAAACACGGATATTCGTTCTGTGAGAGGGGGAAGGGCTGTGATCACAGCCTTCCTCTATATGGAAGCCGTGATTACTCCCCTTGCCCTGCCAGTCAAACACTAATACAGTTAGAACACGCCCAGGGAACACAGTTAACCCTTAGAGTGCCCCCCTTCCCAGGTTCACCCCTTCACTGCCAATGGCATTTACACAATAATCAATGCATTTTTATAGCACTGATCGCTGTATAAATGCAATGGTCCGACATGTCCACCGCAATATCGCAGTACCACTAAAAAACGCAGATCACCGCCATTACTAGTAAAAAAATAAAAACCCCAGAAATGAATTCTCATCATCCGTAAACGCGGCAACCTTTGCGCAAACCAATCAATAAGCGCTGATTGCTTTTTTTTTTTTATCACAAATATGAGGAAGAATATAAAATTGTCCAAAACCGTTGAAAAAAAATGTTTTTTTATATTTTTTTTTTGGATTTGTATTTTAGCAAAAAGTAAGAAATTTGTTTTTTTTTTGCAAAATTTACGCTTTTCTTTTGTTTATAGCGGCGATCAGAAATGATGCAGCAGTGATCAAATAACACCAAAAGAAAGCTCTATTTGTGGGAAAAAAAGGACGCAAATTTTGTTTGGGTACACGACCGCGCAATTGTCAGTTAAAGCGACTCCGTGCCGAATCGCAAAAAGTGCTCTGGTCCTAAAGTGGGAAATCCTTCCGGGGCTGAAGTGGTTAATATGCTGTGCATAAGGTACCCCCCCTGAGAACCCCACACCCTTGATTGGCAAATAGGTGGAACCTAAATCCAGAGCATGGAAAGTAGTCAAACAACATCCACAGCCCGTCCGGAGGTGAGTTCAGAGGGAGAATGAAAACATGGAGTGACAAAAAGTGAAAAATCTATACATATGAAAAATAAAAGAATATAATCCGCACCAACACTAAATGTAAGATGTAAAGAGTGAAATATAGGATCATGGTGTACAACAGGGAAGCTAAATGGAAGTAAAAAACATGTTCACTGTCATCAAAGCAGGTCGACAAATCCTAGATTGTAGTTAGCTCTGGAAAGATCTCAGTGGTGGTATTCCTATGGAGAGTAAGTGGGCGCATCTGTATAAATATATAAAATCATCTGAAGGAAATATAAATGATAATATTCCAAAATACAACCATAAATCTCTCCAACTCCACCCCACAGTGCCATACATTGACTATACAGACATCCCATGTGGACCCACATAAAAAAAAAGGGAAAAGGGTGTCACCACCTATTGGGGACACTCCAATAAAAAAAAAACAGCCATTAATGTCTAAACCACTGGCAATAAAAGTGAGTACACCCCTAAGTGAAAATGTCCAAATTGGGCCCAATTAGCCATTTTCCCTCCCCGTTGTCATGTGACTCGTTAGTGTTACAAGGTCTCAGGTGTGACTGGAGAGCAGATGTGTTAAATTTGGTGTTATTGCTCTCACTCTTTCATACTGGTCACTGGAAGTTCAACATGGCACCTCATGGCAAAGAACTGTATGAGGATTTAAAAAAAAAAAAAATAATTGTTGCTCTGCATAAAGATGGCCTAGGCTATACGAAGATTGCCAAGACCCTGAAACTGATCTGCAGCATGGTGGCCAAGACCATACAGTGGTTTAACAGGACAGGTTCCACTCAGAACAGGCCTCGCCATGGCTGACCAAAGAAGTTGAGTGCACATGCTCAGCGTCATATCCAGAGGTTGCCTTTGGGAAATAGATGTATAATTGCTGCCAGCATTGCTGCAGAGGTTGAAGGGGTGGGGGATCAGCCTGTCAGTGATCAAACCATACGCCCCACACTACATCAAATTGGTCTGCATGGCTGTCGTCCCAGAAGGAGGCCTCTTCTAAATATGCACAAGAAAGCCCGCAAACAGTTTGCTAAAGTCAAGCAGAGTAAGGACATTAATTACTGGAATCATGTCCTGTGGTCTGATGAGACCAAGATAAACGTATTTGGTTCAGATGGTGTCAAGCGTGTGTCGCGGCGACCAGGTGAGGAGCACAAAGACAAGTGTGTCTTGCCTACAGTCAAGCATGGGGGTGGGAGTGTCATGGTCTGGGGCTGCATGAGTGCTGCCGGCACTGGGGAGCTACAGTTCATTGAGGAAACCATGAATGCCAACATGTACTGTGACATACTGAAGCAGAGCGTGAGCCCCTCCCTTTGGAGACTGGGCTGCAGGGCAATATTCCAACATAACGACCCCAAACACACCTCCAAGACGACCAGTGCCTTGCTAAAGTAGCTGAGGGTAAAGGTGATGGACTGGCCAAACATGTCTCCAGACCTAAACCCTATTGAGCAATTGTGGGGCATCCTCAAATGGAAGGTGGTGGAGCACAAGGTCTCTAACATGCACCAGCTCTGTGATGTCGTCATGGAGGAGTGGAAGAGGACTCCAGTGGCAACTTGTGAAGCTCTGGTGAACTCCCTGCTCAAGAGGGTTAAGGCAGTGCTGGAAAATAATGGTGGCCACACAAAATATTGACACTTTGGGCCCAATTTGGATATTTTCACTTAGGGGTGTACTCACTTTTGTTGCCAACGGTTTAGACATGAATGGCTGTGTGTTGAGTTATTTTGAGGGGACAGCAAATTTACACTGTTATACAAGCTGTACCCTCACTACTTTACATTGTAGCAAAGTGTCATTTCTTCAGTGTTGTCACATGAAAATATATAATAAAATATTTACAAAAATGTGAGAGGTGTACTCACTTTTATGGGATACTGCATGTACAAATCTCAACTCTCCCGGTTGAAATAAGTCTACCTGTTCATCATTTAAGGGAATTTGTTTTGCTGTGCTATATAGCTTTATATATTTTTTCAGGGCCCTATAAACATTTGAAAGAAATGTATATGCCAGATGAAATATGCTTCCATTTACAGCCATCGACTTGAACTGAAGCTTCCTCTTCAAATGTTTACATGTCTATTCTTAGCTGCTTTGTTGACAGAAGTCTATTGATTACAGAGCTTAAGGCCTCATGCACACAGGACGTTTTTAGACATTTTTACAGCAGCTGTTTTTGGCTTCAGAGGGTTTTTCCTACGCTCAATAAACTCTCCAGCATGTTATCCTATGTGTCCATGCACACATAGGCTGTTATCAACTGTTTTTGGCTGTAAAAAAGACTAGTGGACTCTGAGAGGAGTTTTTCAGCTGTAAAAACACTCAAACGCACAAAAAGGTAGATAAGTGCTCAAAAACGCAGCTCACTGGTGTTTTTTTAACATTTTTGATCCCATTGAAAAAGAGAAAAAAAAAGCTTCAAAAACGCTAATACAAAAACGCTCAAAAACACTACTGGCGTTTTTATAACTTTTTCTAACGTCCTGCATGCATAATGTCACATCCTGGGGCGGGGCTGTGATGTGATGGCCCACCCAGGATGTGACATGAGGGTGGGGCTCATGATGACATCATCGTGTGGCCCCGCCCCATGCCAATATAAGGCAACCGCGCAGCACGGACCCGGCATTCGAGTGGAAGAGAACGACAAGTCAACATCTCCAGAAGAAGAAGAAGCAGCAGTATCAGGAGAAGCTAGCCGGGGAGACAACGGCAAAAGAATAGAAAACCCCTCAGAAGACAGAAGACCCCGCAAAAGAGCCGAAGAAAGAAGACAAGGGAGAAGAGAGGGGAGAAGATGCCGGAGCTGATTTAATGAAATATTTTAAAAAGCTGTGTAGTGTTTTTTTTTGTACACTTTTTTTCCCCCCAGGTAAATGGGTAGGGGTACGATACTCATTTACATAGGGTGGGGGTGCCGGCATCTGGGGGTCCCCTTATTAAAGGGGGCTTCCAGATTCTGATAAGCCCCCACCCGCAGACCCAGACAACCAACGGCCAGGGTTGTCGGGAAGAGGCTCTTGTCCCCAACAACACGGGGACAAGGTGCTTTGGGGTGGGGGGCGCAGTGACCCCCCTGCCCCAAAGCACCCATGCTCCCCATGTTGAGGGCATGCGGCCTGGTACGGTCCAGGAGGGGAGGGGCGCTCGCTCGTCCCCACCCACTTTCCTGGCCTGCCAGCCTGCGTGCTCGAATAAGTGTCTGGTATGGATGTTGGGGGGGACCCTACGCCGTTTTTTCGGCGGGGCTCCTCTTAAAATCCATGCCAGATCGAAGAGCCTGGTATGCTCTTGAGGGGGAACCCCACGCAAATTTGCGGGGGTTTCCCTTTAAGACCCCTAGCACACAAGTCGCTCCGCAAGTCGGATCATCATGATCCGACTTCTGGTGCGGCTTCTATTCAAATCAATGGGCTCCCATAGGGAACCGTTGATTTTGAATAGAGGCAGAAAACGCCGCTGAAAGCTAGCGTGAAAAAAGGTGCATTGACGTCAATGCAAAACACAGAGAAAAACGGCGATTTTTTCCCTGACATCAGGCCCGGCGTTTTGCTTATTTTTTTGCAGACGCCCATGTGTATGAGGCCTTATCTGCTGGCAAAGATCTACATTGACCTTTGATGCCTCCAGTCTCCAGCTAGCTGTTGCTGCAGCACCTGCTACTTCTGAGCTTAATCTGGGAAAATGTGCATTGAGAATATTGACATTAGATCAGGAAAGGTTTCACAAGCCATATGCTTTTCCTCCAGTCCGATTCATATGCAGTTTTTTAGGTCTATTGCTAAAGGCAATGGCAATCATCGCAGTATTTCCCAACTGGCAAAACAAGCCTTGGTTCCTACATTTGGTTCTGAGTTATTGGTTCCCAGTCATTTTCTCCACCCTGGTTCATCTCTTCTCCAGTTTTTCGTTCTGAGAGGAAAATGACTAATCAGCCCTGGCTGTTTTTCACTAAGCTGATATCTATAAATCCTACAGGATTTAAATAAAGCTTGTTAAATTTTGATTGCTTTCTTTTGTTTTGCTGCAGTCCTCAGGTCAACTACATTCTGAACTTCAACTGATCTTCAGGTTTCTTGGAGGGCAGATCTCTTCACTCCTGTCCTCTCCAATGTCTCATGGGTGAACTATCCCTTACTCATCCAAAACCTTACTTAGGTGCTGCATCTAAGACTCGAGGGAGAGCAAACACTCTACATGGAATTTACTACTTGCTCTGGACTTCCTTGCCAGCTCCAAATGAGATCTCTTTTCAGTCCAGCTTGTGTAAAGACTCCGCAGAACCAGTAGGACAGAGATATCATCCAGGATCATTACTGCGTGGGTCATGCTTGCTAGCCAACTGGCTTATAGGGTTCCTATGGAAGCAGTGACCACGCACTTAACCAGAAGTGTGTAGACTTTGTGGGCCTCCTGTAACCGGGTGCCAGAAATAATTTGCAGGGTGATAACATGGTCCTCCACTAAGACTGTGCTGGTTCACTGGTGGGAAACTTCTTTATACTGTTAATTTTTTAAGTTTTGGCTTTAAGTCTTGTGTTGTCCAAGTGCCATGATTGAAACGTTACTTTTTTCGGCATCCCACCCTTTCTTGTTCTTTTGTTTTTTTTTCTTTTTTTGGCTACTTAGTTCCTGAACTGCTGCCATTGAGTCAGTCAGGAAAAAAGAAAATGTCCTATCTAATATTTGCTTTCCTTTTCTGATACTGCAGACTCCATCAGGGGCAGATCCACACAATTTTTTTTTTTTTTTGGGGGGGGGGGGGGGGACTGTGTTGGTGCTGTGAGTAAGTGGGGGAGCTAATGCGGCATGTGCAGTGCACCACCTGCTGTGCTCTTGTAGGCATGACCAAACAGTGGGTGTGGTCAACATTGGGAGTGGCCAAAAAGTGGGTTTTTCTTTACAATCTGTGGCCTGTAGTGTTTCACAGTCCTGCTTTGTATAGACGAAGTATGGCCTGGGGGCATACTAAAGAAATCGTTGGAATAAAAAAAAACCCAATTGGGAACAGCAATGATAATACCCAGCAAGTGTCTGGGCCAGCAATTATAAGAACCAGTGATGATAACACCCAGAATATGTCAGGGCCAGCAATAACCCCAAGCACAGCATAATAATTAAAGTAGTATTAAACCCAAAAGCAAGCATTTATTATATTGCAGCTTACTGATTCTTAGATGTGATGGCTGTATTAGATTTAGGTGTTCTTTCTTCTGTTATCACTGTGTGATCTGGCCAGTAAGTCTGTTGTTTTTCACAAGCTCATGCTCTCCAGCAGAATGTATCAGTTTACATGGATAAGACAAACCACTTAACACTGGCAGGGGTGATTAAAATGATCAGCTTTTATTTATTCATGCAACACCTTTATCCCAAAAGGGGAAAAAAAACTGTTTGCTGTAACTGATTATAAAGTGTGAGCTGGAGTTCAGCTTCAATTTGCTAGTGCATCTAAATCTGCTAATACATTTAACACTACCCTCCCACCAGACTTGACAATGCTGAGGTCTGCTGTGCCCCCTGTTCTCATTCCTCCAGAGTTGTGTTTCACTAATACAGGAGGTGTGTTGATGGCCATATCAACAGGTGAAAACAGGGTGGGGGCAAAGAAAAGAAAACGGATGCAGCCTCCACATCTAATGCTTGGTAAGCTGCAATATATTACATTTTTGGTTTTGGGTTTAATGCTGCTTAAACCCCTGGCAGGGAGAAAAAAAATAACACCCAGAATGGTGCAATGATTAGCCCAAGCACATCACAATAATAAAATCCCAATAAGAAACCCCCACACTGCACAATAATTAACCAGCAGCACGGCACAATAAAAAAACAAACAAAAGCATGGCACAATAATAAATTCCCAGCAATGCACAAAAAATAACCCTTTTTCATTGCACAACAATTAATTCCCAGCATGGTTCAATAATAAACCCCCAGCATGGCACAGTAACTCCTAGCACAGTAATAAATCCCCAGGAATGTGCATTGTTATCCCCCAGAACTACATAATAATTAACCCCCAACATCACATAATTAAAGAGGAAGTAAACCCTGATGGGTTTTTACTTCCTCTTTATTACCCTGAAATGTAAAAGCATAATGGGCTACTATGCATCGCATATTAGCCTATTATGTGGCACTTACCTGCATTGGAAGCCCGCGCTGTCCCGTGATGTCCCCGCTCCAGGCCGCGTTCATCTTCTGCCCCTCTGCCTTCCGGGGCCATGATCTCCGGCTCCCGGGAGCGGCCAATCGCGGCACGATCTCAGTGAAGGAAAGGCACGGTGGCCGTTTCTTCACTGTGCATGTGCCCGATGACGTGGGCACAGTACACTGTATAGCTCCTAAACCGTGCAGGTTTAGGAGATATGCAGGGCACCTACAGGTAAGCCTTATTATAGGCTTACCTGTTGGTTAAAGTGGTTGTCAAGGGTTGACAACCACTTTAACCCCCAGGAGTATAGCAGTCAGCGTGCCCCCATTCATTGCGAAACAGAAAACAAAGTGTATAGAGTGAAAAGGTCAGTACTATGTATTGTATAGCGTGTGACGGTCAGGATTGTGTGCAGCATTACTTTCTCACTGTGCCCCCTGGATACTGGTGATCAGCGTGCCACCTGTGTACTGGTGGTCAGGGTGCCCCTGTACAACGGGGGTCAGTATGCCCTGGGCCACCATTAGAAATCATAAGGCCCCACATAGCCTACCTGACGGCCCCCCTTCCCCTGCTTAGCATGGCTGTCTGTGCTAGTGTGTGCAATGTGTGGCTATAATATGTAATGTCAGTGCAGAGCAGCATGTACTGAAAGTGCAGTAACAAAATGGCGTTGTGGAGTGTGTGGTATGTAGCAGTAGGAAAATGCAGGGAAGTGACCAACATGCAGTAAGTAGTATGTAGGCTGGAGAAGAGGTTTGGCTCAGCTCCAAACGTCAATGTGAAACAAAGAATGTATGCCATGCACACATCAAAGCAAACCCACTAAAGTAAAGTATGTGGCAGTAGCAGCCTGGGCTTCCGCCAGGCACACCCCCAACATGGGGAATGATGGTTAAGCTCCGAGGGGCAGAGTGAAATGCATTGGGGGCATGGCCTGGTGGGAGCCCAAGCTGAGACTGCCACATACTTTACTGTAGCAGGTTTGCTTTGATGTGCAGCCCATGGGACAGTCAGTGGGCAGTACGCAGTGAGGACAATCAGTGAAGCAGTATGCAATGAGGACAGTCAGTGGGCAGTACACAGTGAGGGCAGTGAGTGGGCAGTACACAGTGAGGACAGTCAGTGGGCAGTGAGTGGGCAGTACACAGTGAGGACAGTGAGTGGGCAGTACACAGTGAGGACAGCCAGTGAGCAGTATGCAGTGGGAGGTCTGGGAGCAGTTCTCAAGTTCTTTGAATGAATTATAAGGGCTTAAAGCAGCACAGATGGACCATGGGTAGAAATCCTGCAGGGGAAAAGGTAAACCTCTCCCTATCAGCCACTTACCACGTGGCTGAAAGTAGAAGACCCCCCCGGCTGCCATCTTTGCTCCGCCTCCTTCCCAGTTTCAGCGGCTCAGCCACCTATGAGTGTGTATGAGGGAGAGTTTGGCCACACCCCTGCTCTGCCCACTACCTCCTCAGCTCTCTGCCTGGGGAAATGCTGCACAGCTAATAGAGTGTCCCCATCGGCTGCCAGCCTAGGGTTGCCACCTCATCCCTTTAAACCCAAACACATATAAATTACACAGGTTCTGTGGCTGATTAAGGTGGTAATTAAACTCACTTGGTGCCTGATCTGCATTAAATTAGCCTCAGAACCTGTGTAATTCATACGTGCTCGGGTTTAAAGGGGTAAAGGTGGCAACCCTATGCTAGCCTCAGGACACTGCAGCTGGGGGGGGGGGGCAAAGGCAGCCCTTGCCAGCCCAATGACAAAGATGGTAGCAGAGATGGGGGTGCTTGCTATATTTTGGGGGTGCTATAGCACACCCAAGCTCCCCCCCAGCACTGCCCCTGGACCCTATGGCAGCATGGGCACCCTCCCAGAGTCATGAGTAGGCTAGTTACAGAATGTGGTTCTTGGCTGAGCCTCAAAATTTATGGGAGTGGGGTCCTATGCAGAGCTACCCGAACGTATGCTGCCATGGTGTCCATCAGGAAAGATAAATTGTGTAAGTAATTTATTTTTTCCCCTGAAGTTCAGACATGTCATTCTTGCTTAGGTGAGAATGATGTACCCAGACCACGTGCATGCACAGGAATGCTGCCGGTCACTCTGTGAGCTGTTGGGGCATTTCTGTGCATGCTCACAGTCCTGTCAGCTGGCTCCTGGGATTTCTACATCACTCATCCCAGGAGGCAGATTGCACGATCTTGTACATGTGCAGAAAGGGCGCGGATGCCTGCCAGTTTACTGTCGGGGTGCGCAGTATGTCTGCACCTGTGCAAGGGGCCTGGCACATGCGTAGACACGCTGTGGGGTTCTGCAAAGTCCCACAGACCTGACAAAGATCCATGTGGCGTGTTTGCACATGCACCACAAGATAATTCATGATGGTGGCGAGAGAGGTGGTAAGAGAGGAGCAGTGTATGGAGAACTTTCCCTACAAGAAAGACAAGGCTGGAGTTCAATGACTAGAATGTTTTTTTTTATCACTTTTATACAGGGACAATTTTTAAGATCTAAAAATTTTATTTTTGATAGTAAGGGTGGAGTTCCTCTTTAAAATGTGCACCTAGAGTATTCACCTTTAGATATATTTAGACATGTACAGTTCTTCTAGTGACTTTACATGTGTACACATGTAAAATCTGAAGATACGGTGTGTATGGATCCAGACACAGTTGTGGGCAAATTTTTGTTTGCAGACGCAGTTGTTTGTATCAGTGGCATAGCGTAGGTTGACATTTCTTAGAGCCCCCTAACCCGTGGACTTGTAGATACTGAATGGTGGAGAGAGCGGTGGTAGTACTTAATAGAACACCACGTACACGTTTGTGCGGTGTACCTAGAAACAGTCCAGACACCCTGAAACG
>BLSH010337651.1:652063-665101 GCA_018402905.1 Glandirana rugosa | reverse complement strand
CACTTTGATCACACCCCCAGATCCCTCCACTCTGATCACATTTCCAGATACCCCCCTCCCAATCACACACACAGTCCCCCCAAATCTCACAGTCCTGCAGCACCAGGGACAGGAAAATTAGTCCTGTGCAGGTGGGAGAATATCTCCAGCAGGATCTCCGGTGGCAGATGCAGTAACCTGCAGGGAGCTTCCTTCTCCGATGGCACCCCTGGCCCTCCCCCTACGGCGTGGCGCTCACTGCCTGTACACACTCAGGATCAACCCACCGCTCCGCCCTCCTCTGCATGCTTTGATCTGTTCTCCCTGCTTTCTCATGACAGCAGTTATACATCAGGTAAACTAAATGCTGCACCCTCTTTCCTACCGGGGAGAACGTGGAGGTTTTACCCCCTTGGCACCAGCCATAAGCAAATATGCGGCCTCTCGTCTCCCGGTCCTTAGCACTGAGGGGCCGCATATTTGCATGAATTGCCCCCAATAAACGCATGCACTGTGCACACCCGCACAGTTAACACCCCCTAACCGAAAGCTAGGAGCGATCGGGAGTTTTCAGACCATGTGACTGCCATGACAGCCAATCACATCGGTCGTGTGATTTTAAGCTGCACCCCGCCTCCCAGCATCATAAATCTCTTAAAGGGCCATGAGGCACTGGCGTTAAGAGGTTAATTTGCCTGCTGGGGTAACGGGTATTTTAAAAATCCAAATCCCCAGCAACACTTGTCTGCGCCCCTCTACATGTTGCGACCGGGGTGATCGCACTAGCTGACCCCCCCCCCCCCCATGTTACTCCACTGGTGTGTATGACCCCAATAATTCCCTTAGTGCTGCATTTAGATGCCTACAAAACAAAAAGCTGTATGCAGCTAAACTCAGCATTTTAGACACCGTGTTTATAAGCTCTAAGATAGGCAGCGTCCATTGTATTTCTCTAACATGTAAAGAAAACAGAGATCCTCCGCTATAAGAATAGTTTTCTTACACTAAGAACATTTTACACTCATTAGGGGACTGTGGAGCAACCTCAGAGAAGTGGGACATCAACTGCAACAGTCTCCGGATGCAACCAAGGACTTCAGCACTATGCCGACCTGGCTATTCTAAATCCATCTCTCTTTGTCGCTTTATTTTGACCTCCAGTGCACCAACTTCTAAAAGTACATGACTACATTTTGACACTCCCTTTATCACAGCGACCAACTCCAAGCAGACTTTTCCATATCCTGCCCACCTAAACATGTTAAAAAAATAAAGTAGCACTCTACAAGTGTACTCCACGAGTGCTAATTAACTGAGTAAAATATGCGCCAACCCATCTCAATATGCATTCTTCATCTCTGCAATGTCATTGACCAAACAATTATAAATTTTGGTTTCGCTTTTAAATCGAACAGAAAACTTCCTAATCTACAAAGCAACTGCAGTAACTTTTACATACTTGAAAGGAGAAAAAAAGCAAAACAAATCTTAATTCATCCCTTTTTTTATTCACCATTTCTTTTATCAAGAGCTTTGTGAATATTTCATGCAGTTCACAGATCCTACTTAACAGTTTGTAATGTAATGCAATGGCAGTCTAATAAGAACAATCCAGCAAATGAAAAGGCAAGGAAGTCTTTAGCTTCCAAAGAGATATTTGACAACTGAAGAGTGAGAAAAAGTAAGGAAGAGAATTCTAAGACTGGTAGCACTTGAGTGTCTTAATCAAGATGGCATCTGGATGTAGGGCATGGCTTCCTAGAGGGAATAATGACTTTATAATGGAATATTTTGTGTTTTATTATATTAGACATGTGAAGGTTACAAGCTGTTTGTAGTCATATAGCCATATATGCTTCTATTTAATTATATAACAATCTTAGCTGTCCTTACATATGCAAGCTGTGCTTTTGATAAGTATTTCAGTGCAGCAGTTCTGCTTAAATGGAACATGTTGTGATAAAATATGGAAGAGGCCATTGCTGACTAGTTTTAAAGGCCTTTGCTTGTTTTTCTATTTAGTAGGAAGGTACTGAAAAGCAGTGGCGGCCTGTCCATAAGGGGCACAGGGGCGCCCCCCCCATCCATGCGTCCAGCTCCCTAATCAATATGCGGGACGCTGGATGCATGGATTCCAATTGGCCTAGGAGGAGGATTGAGGAGACGACGTGATGCTGAGGAGGAGAAGCAAGGGGAAGCCGTCGCCTGTGCTATAGATGGGGTAAGTGCCAGGCAGGGAACCTCCTGACCGACCGACTTGACGGAGGGGTGGTTGCAGGTGAGAAATATACCACCAGTGACTACCACTGCTGGAATGTCGCAATAGGTAATACTTTGTGGGGTTGATTTACTAAAACTGGAGATGGTAAAATATGGTGTAGCTCTGCATCAGCTTCCAGTTCTTTTTTTTGTCAAAGCTTAATTGAACAAGCTGTAGTTAGTAGCTGATTGGCTAATGCATGGCTACACCAAACTTTGCACTCTTCAGTTTTAGTAGACCAATCCCTGTGCTTAACAGTACACCATGACCTACCTGAATATTGTTGTTGACCATGTCCATCCCTTTATGACTACAGTTTACCCATCTCCTTCCAGCAGGATAATGCACCATATCACAAAGCTCACATCATCTTACCACTGGTTTCTTGAACATAACAATGAGGTCACTGTACTCCAATGGCCCCCAGAGTCACCAGATCTCAATCCAATAGAGCACCTTTGTGATGTTGTGGAACGGGAGATTTGCATCATGGATGTGCAGCCGACAAATCTGCAGCAACTGTGTGATGCTCTCATGTCACTATGGACCAAAGTCTCTGAGGAATGTTTCCGACACCTTCTTGCCACGAAGAATTAAGGCAGTTCTGAAGACAAAGGGGGTTCCAACCCGGTACAAGCAAGGTGTACCTAATAAAGTATCATTACCTCACGTATCACTAGCTTATTAACAGACATATCTGCCTGGATGTCCCACCACTAGCTTATTAACAGACATATCTGCCTGGATGTCCCACCACTTTCTTAAACTCAACTTGTCCAAAACTGAACTCATAATATTTCCTCCCCCACGTTCCAGTTCCCCCAGCTTCTCTGTCAAGAGCAATGGCACAACCATCCACCCATCCCCACATGTCAGGGTGCTTGGTGTTATCCTGGACTCTGAACTCTCCTTTTGGCCCCACATACAATCACTTTCTAAGGCTTGCCGTCTCAATCTCCGCAACATCTCTAAAATACGTCCCTTCCTAACCAATGAAACGACAAAGCTCCTGATTCACTCCCTGGTCATCTCTCGTCTCGACTACTGCAACTCCCTCCTCAGTGGTCTACCTTTAAATAGACTAGCCCCTCTCCAGTCCATCATGAATGCCGCTGCCAGACTCATCCACCTTACAAACCGCTCAACGTCTGCCACCCCCCTCTGCCAATCCCTCCATTGGCTGCCACTCGCCCAACGAATTAAGTTCAAAATACTAACCATGAGCTACAAAGCCATCCACAACTCTGCACCCAGCTACATCACCAACCTTGTCTCAAAATACCAACCTAACCGTCCTCTTCGCTCCTCCCAAGACCTCCTGCTCTCCAGCTCCCTCATCACCTCCTCTCATACTCGCCTCCAAGACTTCTCCCGAGCCTCTCCCATCCTCTGGAACTCCCTACCCCAATCGGTCAGAATGGCCCCAAATCTATCCACCTTCAAGCGATCCCTGAAAACTTTTCTCTTCAGGGAAGCCTATCCTGCCACCACCTAATAACTACACTCCTTTTTTCTCAATCCGCTCATCCCCCGCAGTTTACTGCCCTTTTGTATCATTTAACCCTCCCTCTTAGATTGTAAGCTCTAACGAGCAGGGCCCTCTGAGTCCTCCTGTATTGAATTGTATTGTAATTGTACTGTCTGCCCTAATATTGTAAAGTGCTGCGCAAACTGTCGGCGCTATATAAATCCTGTATAATAATAATAATAATAATAAAGTGCCTGGTGAGTCTACATCTAAAGCCAAATCCTAAATCTTAATCATACAGTACAGGACAAAGGGAACAATTTCATACCCCAGGGGTTATAGGCTTATACCTTTAGGAGACTGGCCTCTGGCAAGCTTTGAAGGACATGTCCCCGGGGTGCCCCATCTATAACAATATCCCACTTTGTCCTTTGTTTTTTGCTAGTGTCTCTAGGTGATGGTCCTCTTCATTTTCCTTCTGAAACCAGCTTGACTGCTTCATCCTTTTTTTTTTAAATTATTTTTTTAGAATTCTTCAGTTGACACTTAGGGAGAGATTTACTAAAACCGGAGAGTGCTAAATCTGGTGCAGCTCTGCATAGAAATCAGCTTCCAGGTTTTATTTTCAAAGCCTAATTGAACAAGCTGAAGTTAGAATCTGATTGACTACCATTCACAGCTGCACCAGATTTTGCACTATTTAGTTTTCGTAAATCTCCTCCTCTCTGTCTTCTCAAACCTACAGTAGATTTATATCCAGATCAGTGCAATCTTATTAAAACCTTGGGAGCCGCACCCGGGCACAACATTGCGGAGACAACCTGTAATGTTGCTCAGAGCACTGGATCCTGTGTGGGGTGCTTACCTTTGCACTTGGTGCGATGCATTGTTAGGCCCCTTTCACACAAGCGTTGGAGTCCACCTGTCCGTTTTCCAGATGGACCTGATCGGAACCTCCATTCTCAATGGAGCGGTGGGCGTAAAGGACACGTGTCCATATTCACCTGCCTACATCCAATCCAGTCCACTAAAAACAAATCAATCCTCTTCCATCCAGGGGATTGGATCAAATGGCAGTTGGGTGTAAACGGACAGGTGGTCCCTTTACATCTGACAGCCCATAGAAGATAGCGGACACGTGTCTGTTTACACCTGCCTACATCCAATCCACTAAAAACAGACAGATGGGGATCTGTTCCCTTTCCATCCAGGGTATCAGATCAAATGGCAGTCGGGTGTAATTGGAGAGGTGGTCCTTTAACATTCAACAGCCCACAGAAGATAGCGGGCTGTGTCTGTGTCTGCTCTCTTTATGCAGAGTGGTCATGGACTTGTCATCCACCTGCTCAGCGGGGATCAGTGGCCAGATCCCCTGCTGAGCAAGTAGATTACAGTCGGAGTCTGCCCCGTGTGAAAGGGGCCTTAGCTGCAGAATGCTAAACAGGTCCATTGCCCTGGTCCATCACTGTGGAACCCAGTCCTTGAAGATCCCTTTTGGGGTATGCCTCCCATGGCAGGCAAAGCCTGGACTTCTATACAGTCCAGCGTCATGGACAAGTAAGGCAGGTTTAACCTATACGTTTGACCATTACTGTGTAAAAGCTATGTTTGGAACATATTCACTTTTACAGTGCAAACCACTAAAATTCAATCACTCAGAGCTCTGTCTCAGGTGGAGGACCAGGTGTTACATCACACCACTGGTCGCACACTTTAAAGCAGAGTTCCACCCAAAAGTGGAACTTCCGCTTTAAGCCCTCCTCGCCCCCTTACATGCCACATTTGGCATGTAATTTGTTTTTGTTTTTTTTGGGGGGGGGGGGAGTGGGTACCTGGTTTAGACAGGTACTTCCTGTCCCACTTCCTTCTTCCAACTTCTGTCGGCCTAGGCGGCTCCTCCCTCCTGGCAATCTTCTGGGACACGTCACAGGTCCCAGAAGATTGCCTGGCCACTAGATACACAATGTGAGCCCAACTGTGAAACCACAAGCTGTCAAGATACTTCCGCTTAGAGCCTTTATAAAGTACTCAAGCGCTTCCTTCTGCCCTTTTACCACAAGGATTTGTTGCAGGGCGGTCTACACTTGATTTATTGCATACTCCTATTGGACACGCTTACCCTATCACCTCCACTCCATTCCAAAAGTACTCCACAGGGGAATGCCCTCACCTATAATTATGGGGGGGACCAGGAGCCAACTCTAAACAGCAGGCAAACATTCACTGTGCCAAAGGCCTGCGCGACACTCATAGTGACAATGTATCCCTGCACCAGAGCAGGAATCTGTCTTCACACCAGCTTCAGCGCCTCATTCTAGCTTTATTTAACCACTTGCTATCCTCGCTACAGCCGAAAGATTGCTACAGCGTGGCCCTCAAATGCTGGGGGGGGGGCGTCCATGTATGTCCTCGCTACCTATCAGTGCCCATCAGTGCAGCTTCATTAGTGTTAACCAGTGCTGCCTCATCAGTGCCCATCAGTGTCACCTCTCAGTGCCGCATCATCAGTGCCCACCAGTGCTGCCTCATCAGTGCCCATCAGTGCCACCTTATCAGTGCACATCAGTGAAGGAGAAAAATTACCTGTTTGCAAAATATGAAAAACGTTTTGTTTTTTTTTCAAAATCTTGTCTTTTTTTGTTTGTTTAGTTTGATTAAATACCACCAAAAGAAAGCGCTATTCGTGTGAAAAGAAATGATACAAATTTCATTTGGGTACAGTGTTGCATGACCATGCAATTGTCATTCAAAGTGCAACAGCACTGAAAGATGAAAATTGGCCTGGGCAGGAAGGGGGGGAAAGTGCCCGGTAAGCAAGTGGTTAAGGCACTCAATAAGTGGCATACATATTAAGCCATTCAGTGTGTCACGCTGCTGGGGATGTGCGGCCATAAAGCAGCTTTACAGAAAACGGACAGTGGTCTGTTATTTCAGCATCGCTCTCCTGCCTGCCTCACAGCCCTCACCTATATGGAGGCTGAGGACATCACTGAGGACGGAGCAACCGCTCATACAAACACAGCGGCTGCATCCGGTTCCACATCAGCCCCTAAGGTAAGTGCCTCTCTTAGATGTTTTGAGAAGCCAAATAGCCGGGGCCTGTTAGGTGGATATTATTGCATTCAGTAAAGTGTTTATATTCTTCCTTCTTTGTTTTTCTTTCCCTAGGTTAACAAGCCTGCTAAAAGAAAATGTGGCAACTGTAGATCTAAACTCCCTGATAGCTGTAGCTGTTAATATGTGAGACTTGTATTACTTCAGAGGCAGGAGCTGATTCTGCCGCTTCTATTAAAGAATTGATGGTCTCTATGAAAGAGGTAGTTTCCTTTTTTCAAGCATTTAATGATAGATTGGCGGGATTAGGTCCTTCCACCCCTAGTTCTAGGACCCAGAAACCATCGGTTACAGCTAAGTCTCTAACCCCTTTAGTTTTAGAGAATGTGAGTTCACAAGTGTTCTCTGACCTGGAGGAGGGGGAGAACTCTAGTTCTTCTTCTGACGATGAATCTGAGTCAGAAGTAGAAAAGACGGGAAGCACCGCCAGATATCTCTTTCCAATTGAATATATAGACGAGCTGTTAAACGCAGTATATATTTCTGAACAAATTGAGATACCACACCAGTCTCAGTCTGTTCAGGACAAAATGTACAGGGGCCTTCAGGAACATAAGACTTTTCCGGTGCATATTTCTCTGAAATACATGGTCCTGTCTGAATGGAAGGAACCTGAAAGGAGGTTGTTCCAGTCCAGAGGTCATAAAAGAAGATTCGCTTTCAATCTGACATTGAGGAGGTATTTTTTAGGTGTCCTAAATAAGATGCTCCCATGTCACAGGTATCTAAAAAATCAGATCTCTCATTTGAAGACTCTGGTGTACTTAAGGATCAGATGGATAGAAAAGCGGATGCTCTGCTGCGTAAAGCCTGGGATGTTTCAGCTTTCTCATTGGGTCCAGCCCTGGCATTCACTTGCATTGCCTGGAATCTGGATGTGTGGGTACACAGGTTGGATGGCCTGCTCTCCTCCAACACACTGGGGGAGGAGGTCAAGGAATCTCTTCCCTTGATTGCCAAGTCGGTGCCTTTTTGATTCAGTCAGGTCAGAAGCCAAGATGTCTGCACTGATTAATTGCTCAAGGCGAGCAATCTGGTTAAAATCCTGGGAGGGGTATCTTACCTCTAAAAATAAGCTGTGCAGTATTCCCTTTGAAGGTAAGCTTTTATTCGGGTCTTTCTTAGAGGAGGTACAAGCATGTTCCTGGTCAGCAGGCCAAGAGGAAATGGGCATTTAGCAAGGACAAAGCTAAAGGGACCCTCTTTGCTCTTTCAGCCCCGGCCAAGAACTCCCAGTGATGCCAGGACAGGGGTAGGAGGAAGGCTGACCCATTTCAGCATGGAATGGGTAGAAGTCGCCCAAAATCATTTTATCCTCAAGATCATAGAAGAGGGTAACGGGTTGGAATTCAAGCGCCTTCCTCCCCAGAGATTCTTTCTCACCAAGCTGCTCAGAGACCAAGAGAGAAGAAGAAGAGGCATGTTAGATCTGATTTCTCTTTGGAAATCACATGGAGTAATTTCTCCCATACCAGAGGATCAGAAGTTTTCGAGGCTTCTATTCTCATGTGTTTCTGGTGAAGAAGGCATGCGGAGGGTTTTGGATGGTCATCAATCTAAGTGCCCTGAACTAATTTCTAGTTTACAGACATTTCCGGTTGGAGAGCATTTACTCTCTCAGGAATCTGTTGTTGCCAGAGGTGTTTATGGTAACCCTGGATATTCAGGACGCTTACCTTCATGTACCGATATGCCAGAATCAGAGATTCCTGAGGTTTGCGATCCTCATGGAGAACGGTTCAGAACATTGGCAATTCAGGGCCCTTTCTTTTGGTCTCTCGGCAGCACAGAGAATTTTCACAAAAATCATGGCCGAGGTCATGGCTTTTTTCCGGTTACAGAAAATCACAATCGTCCCGTACATGGACGATTTTTTGATTTTTGCCGGGGAAAAAGAAAAGCTTTGCCAAGATCTGCAGTTGATTTTGCAGACCTTTCAGAGGTTGGGCTGGAAGGTCAATCTGCAGAAATCTTCTCTGATTTCCTCCCAGAGCTGTCTCTTTTTGGAGTATCTGATAAATACAGTTGCCCAAAAGATTTTTCTTCCAAGAGAGAAAATATTGAAGATCCCTCTCTGTGCGGAGTTTCAGGTTGCTCCAGCAGGCCTCCATGTGGCAAATCATGCAGTTATTAGGATTAATGACTGCAGCGATTCCAAGAGTGCAGTGGGCTCAGTTTCATTCCAGGTCCCTTCAGGCATTCCTTCTGCATCACTGGGATCGCAGGAAGGGCTCTTTGGATCATCTCATTGCTCTTCCAGGAGACAATTCTCTTGATCCGTCCTGGTGGGAGCAGCCAGAATATCTACAGGGAGGGAAGGCCTGGGCGCATCATTCCCCATTAAAGATCACCACGGATGCCAGCCTGTGGGGTTGGGGAGCTCACGCGGAGGACTGGCAAGCACAGGGAGCCTGGCACCCCGGGGAGGCAACCCAGTCTTCAAACTTCAGGGAACTCTTAGCGGTAATGAAGGCATTGGTCACTCTGGAGGCAAGTGTAGGGTCGAGAGACCTATTGATTTTTTCAGACAATGCCACTACGGTAGCGTACCTCAACAAACAAGGGGGTACTCACTCAGACAGTCTGCTAGCATTAAGTCAGGAGATACTATCCTGGGCGGAGAGCAAGGTCTCATCAATCAGGGCGGTCCACATCAGTGGATCGATGAATGTGCTGGCAGATTACCTGAGCAGAGTAGATATCAATCCCAACAATTGGGAACTGAGTCAAGAAACCTTCCATGAGATCATTTTTGAGGTGGGAGGGTTCCCCAAGTGGATCTGTTCGCTTCCAATTGCAACAGGAAGCTTCTAGCCTTCTTCTCCCTGGAGAGAGAGTCAAATTTCTTAGGGACAGATACGCTCTCTCTCCCGTGGGATTTCTCCTTAGCCTACGCCTTTCCACCGTTTGCACTGTTGCCACTTGTGGTCCGGAAAATTGTGCGGGAGCAAGCAGAAGTGATTTTAATTGCCTCATGGTGGACCTGGAGGAGTTGGTTCTCCGCCCTGAGAACACTGTCTTTAGAACCACCCTGGCACCTGCAGGAGAAAATGGATCTTCTCCGTCAGGGGCCAGTGATCCATCCAAGCCCTTAGACCTACCGGTTGACGGCCTGGAGGCTGAGTGGCGCATCCTACAACTAAAAGGATGTTCTGCAAGGGTTATTGACACGATTATAGATAGCTGTAATTTAGTTACTAGAAAAAACTTATGGTAAAATTTGGAAAATCTTTGTATCCTGGC
This sequence comes from Glandirana rugosa, assembly GCA_018402905.1. NCBI lineage: Eukaryota > Metazoa > Chordata > Amphibia > Anura > Ranidae > Glandirana > Glandirana rugosa. The sequence continues at coordinate 655,037 of BLSH010337651.1, read as the reverse complement.
AAAAGGGTGCAGGACTAGACTTTTTTTCTATCCCTTATGTACTGGAATTTTTACAGGGGGGGGGGGAGAGAAGGGGCTGGCTGTCAGCACTCTTAGGGTGCAGGTCGCTGCCCTATCCTTGTTCATGCAAAGAAAATTTGCTGAGGATGCTTTGATTAAAAGGTTCCTTTTAGCAAGATCTAGACCAGGGGTAGGCAACCGGCGTCCCTCCAGCTGTTGCAGAACTCCCATCATGCCTTTGGGAGTAATTGTAACTGCCAGCCTTGCAATGCCTCATGGGAAATGTAGTTCCACACAGCTGGAGGGCTGCAGGTTGCCTACCCCTGATTTACATGCACACCCAGGATTGTGAGACAGATTCCTCTTTGGGATCTGTCATTAGTGTTAAACGCTCTTACCAGAGCTCCCTTTGAGCCATTAAGGGAGACCTCTTTGAAGTTAATTACTTTAAATATTTCCTTTCTATTGGCAGTAACTTCTGGGAGAAGGATTTCTGATTTAGAGTCCCTCTCTTGTAAAGACTTAAGAATTTTGGATGACAGGGTAGTAATTAGTCCAGACCCTTTGTACTTACCCAAAGTCTCGTCCAAGTTTCACAGGTCCCAGGAAGTGGTACTTCCTAGTTTTTGTTCCTCCCCCAGGAATTCGGAGGAGGAAAGATTTAGTTTTCTAGATGTGAAAAGATGTCTTCTACAGTATCTAGAAGTGCCTAGTGAGTTTAGGAAATCTTCCCAACTCCTAATTTCGTTCAGTGGCCCCAAAAAAGGGACCAAGGCATCCAGAAGTTCCATTGCCAGATGGATTAGAGAAGCCATTTGTGTTGCATATAGGTCACAGATCAGTCCCCTCCTGCCAGGGTTAGGGCTCATTCGACCAGATCTCTGGCCACATCATGGGCAGAAAGAGCGGGAGCATCATGGGAAGATATATATCCAAAGCTGCTGTCTGGTCCTCCTCTCAAGCATTATAGAGTCCAGATGCTCTCCAGCCAGGACCTCTCTTTTGGAAGGAAGGTGTTCCAGGCTGTCGTCCCTCCCTAAGGTATATAAACTTGCTTATGCGCTCAAGTAGCTGTGATGAGGGGGTGGGGAAACCCCCATTAGACTTACCGGTAACGGTATTTCCAGGAATTTTCCAGGACAGCATCTATATTCCCACCCTATTCTTTATTCACTGGTATCCTTATGTTTTACCTGTTTTTTTTTACTGTTTTTTTTCCATTGCCAAGTGCACTGGTGATGGAGGTTTATTTGATATTCAAACAACTGAGGGTCAGAGGAAAGGGGGGGGGGCTTTTAAATTTTGTTGGATTTATGTTTCCTGTAGAAGGCGGAGCCAATCATCTCTCAAGTAACGGTCCTGGAAGATTCTTGTAAATACGTTACCGGTAAATCTAACAGGGGTTATTTTCACTTTATTTTTCACCTTATTGATAATTCAATTTGAGGCATTTCTATAGAGTTGCTCCCTTTTGGTCTCTATATACAATTTAACGTGTTTTTATATCTGAGAAGGGAAAAAGTTGATCCTACCAGAAATCTCGTGAGCTGATCATTTTCTGTGCTCTCTGCCTTTGCTGCACTAATATCAGTTATATTGTTCTCAGCTATTTGTAATATAAAATATAAGAGGGGCAGGATTCCATAATCCTATCTTGTTATCCTGATATAGTACACTGAAGGAGTGTTGTCACCCTAGGACAGGAAGTGTGTTACATGCAGAATTACCATATGAAAAATAAAGTAAAAAAATACACAAATTAATTTAACCAGGTACTTCATCTAAGAACTGCAATAAATGTTCTTTTATGTTTTTGGTTTTAGACACTTCAATACAGGACATTTATACAGGGCCGCTGATAAGGCAGTACAACCAGCCCTCCAGTAGGGGGCCCGAGCCTCATCAGTCCAGAGGGAGGTCCGGGCACCTGCAGGAGAGGAGAGCCGACTGTACTGCCTTGTGCCTCCTGTGGAACACCCTGCAGCGCTTCTGGACTTCTCCCTCTGGCTGCTGCGCAGGAGATCAGTGCTGCATACTTGCCCACAGTTCCTTTATTTAGAAAGCTGCCCCATGCTGGCTTTATTCTTGGGCTGTGTCCCGATTTTGGAGAAGCAGGGACAGCTGAAGACTCTCTCTCTGCCATTTACATTGCCAGGTTCTGAAACTCCCCCTCCCCTCCCACTGTGATCGGTGGTGTAATTTCTTGCAAGGAGGAAGGAAAGATTGAGGTAAGAAGTTCTCTGCCTGTTTCTCCCTGAGTCCTGAGCTCTGCCAACCCCCACACCATGCTCTGTGTGCACTGTAGCTTGCAGTGCTGGCTGCAATGGCTGAGTGTTGTAGTGCTTCTGCTGGAAGGGGGGGGGGGGTGGAAGCTGCAGAAAGTTCAGCATTCAGAAAGGGGGAGAATGTGCCAGGAGCCAGCCTAGAACTACAGGTGCTGGAGCTAGGGGCCAGTGAGTACACCTTTACCTCCACCTGACAGACATCTCTGCACCAGCCATTTCTATATGGCACCCCTGAGGCCCCATTCACACTTTGTATAGCAGGAACGCATGTTCCTGCTTAATTTTTTTTTTTTAGCCTGTTTTTCACACATAAGGCAGCCCATCCATTTGAATGGACTGCCCTACGTTTGACAAATGCACCATAAAATGCTTTTTTTGGGCTTGCAGCTTCGCAAGTTTGCCAGCTGACAAAACGCAAGTCTGCTAAGTGTTTTTGGGGTGCCATTAACAACACTTTTTGTCCGATTTTTTTTTTTTAATTCGTCCTTGTACGCAAGGACGATATGTTTCACACTTACCCCGGAGTCCCCACGGTATATCTTTACCGACCACGTCTCTACAGACAGTCCACCTCCATTTCCACATGAGTGACCGGGGATCGAGGTCGTGGACATCAAGATCCGACCGAGGACCGTGTAAGAGGGGGAAAGACTTACGACTTGAAAGACGTCGAAGGTGGGGGGGGGGGG
>BLSH010337651.1:631034-644454 GCA_018402905.1 Glandirana rugosa | reverse complement strand
TGCGTCAATCACAGGCAGTGAGATATTTCCCCGATGCACGGCTGCAGCAATCGGGGAAATGTCTCATTGCCTCTTATTAGCGCAGTGCAGGGTTCACTTCTCGACGGGCTCGGGCGTGCACTTGCGAACACATCCGAGCCCATACTTAGCAGTTATGCCTCGTACACACCGGACGACGATCGTGTTCAACACGTCGTACTCACGACCGTTGCATGCAGAATCGATCGTCTGTGGCGGCGCTTTCAACAGTTGAACGTACGACGGTCGTTCGTGGGAGTTGTATGTGCAGACTAGAAAACTTGGTCGTGTCAACAAGCTCGCATACGACCGTTAAGTCGTGTGTAGAGCAGCTGTGTTCAACAAAGTTGTATTGTGCTAAACACGCATGTGCCAAGTCCACTTCAACTAACATGAAATTAGAAGGGAGCCCAAAAGGTGACGCTACTTCCTCATTATACGCTCGTTCGCGTCATCACGTTCGGCCTGCCGCAAGTTGTATGTACGACCGTCATGTGCATGTCAGTAGGCTACATACGACCGTCAACGTACGATTCAACACGGTCGTACGCACAATCGTCGTCCCGTGTGTACGAGCCTTTAGACGTTTCCCTGATGCACAGCTACAGCGATCGGGGAAATGTCTCACTGCCTGTGATTAGCGCAGTGCAGGGTTCACTTCCTGGCGGGCTCAGGCACGTTCGGTTCTGAACACGCCCGAGCCCATCCTTAATGATAAACAGCATAAATTGAGTGGGGGAGTCTCCAGAAGACCCCTTTCACACAGGCGCCTCCGCTAAGCGGGGGATCTCTCCGCTGATCCCCTCTGAATAGGCAGATGACAGGTCTAACCAAAATTCAAAAAAGGTTTGTCTATAGTTCTGCATTAAAGACATAGAGTCATTATATTTAACAGAGGGTTTAGTACTTTAAGTTGCAATTGTGTGGCTAAAAACAGCAATCCCCAATCACATCTGTAATTGCAGTTTTATTGGATCCAAAGGAATGTGTGTCTTCATCTTGTGATGACCGGGCTCCCTGTGAATGAACAGTTTGTAGATGTAGAGTAGAAACCCTGGGGAAGTGGAATAGTTTCCAGATTAAGACTTTCACATGATTTTTTTTTTTTTTTTTTTTCCTTTAACTTGTGATCTTTCAGCTATGAAAGGACTGCAGTCACGCCTCTATTAAAAGCTGGAGTGAAATTTTGATCCTCTTCCACAACTAACTGAAATCAGCAATCAGCAGCCCCTCAGCTAACATGACCCTCTCCAAAGATGTGGAGGTTCAGCAACCTACAGCTAACATTGGCAGCGTAAGCTTCCATCCACCTACAAAGGACATGGAGTACACCAGCAGTGGCAGCAGCCTTGAGCAGATGGATGGAGGGGTCTTTCAGCTTGTGGAGCCCCCTCGAAGGTCCACTGGCAGGCTGATTTTGCACAGCACGGTCATGTTTGGGAGAGAGTTTTGTTACGCCGTGGAAGCAGCCTTTGTGACCCCAGTTTTGCTCAGTGTGGGCCTCCCTAGGAGTTTGTACAGTTTTGTTTGGCTCATTAGCCCCATTCTGGGGTTCGTTCTTCAGCCCGTGGTGGGCTCCGCTAGTGATCACTGTCACTCCTGCTGGGGGAGGCGAAGACCCTATATTCTCGTGTTGGGGATTTTGATGGTTCTGGGGATGACTTTATATCTTAATGGAGACACGGTCATATCTGGTAAGTTAAGCCCTTCTGTGATTTATTTTTTACTTTTATTGGTATAAATTTTATTATATGATGATGCTACAGCAACACATGTGCCTTTTTTAGTAGCTTGGTTGCACTACTAAAGCTGACCATACACTGTTCAAAGTTTGCCCGGTTTCTGATGAACCAGCAAAAAAATTCTTAGTAGGTGGCCTTTCCAGTAGGGTTGCCACATCATCCCTTTAATCCAGGACACATATGAATTACACAGGTTCTGAGGCTAATTTAATGCAGATAAGGCACCAAGTGAGTTTAATTACCACTTAATCAGCCACAGAACCTGTGTAATTAATATGTGTCCTGGATTAAAGGGATGAGGTGGCAACCCAACATTCTTAGATTTAAAAGGGGGGTGTTGGATGGACAGCAGCTGCATCCAATAAGAAGCGCTTGCTATTCTGACAGTAGCCATATGAAATAGGCCTAGCAGAAGTCTGGCCAATCCGGGCTGTATAGCAATCTGTTATGTTTCATTTAGCTAGTCCTAAGAGTGTATGGCCAGATTAAAGTAAAATTATAGGCAAAACTTTTATTTCCATTTTGGATAGAGTAAGGGAGAGTTATGATGCAATCCCTGTCAGATTTTTTTTTTTTCACCGGCTGTGTCCCATTGAGGAGATTTCCCTTCACTTCCTGTGGGGACCCCCAGGTTACCAGAACTAGTGTCCCCATTGGATGATTTCCCCTTTGCTACTTTTCTGGGGATGACCCAAAAATTTTCTTTTACTTTCAATGATAATGGGAAACAGGACAAATAGAGAGCGTGACACAGGCCACAATTAAAACTAATGAGTTCTAATCCATGTCCACTCTATCCAAAACTTAAAAAAAATGCTTTTAGTTATATTTTAAAGCTTTGTTCACATAGGATCCAAAAAGGTGAGCTACTTAAGTATGTAGGCTGCCTTTACAAGCCTCCCGCTTCTGAAAATCCAAATTGCCTGGAAATCTTTCTGATAAAAGGACTTGGCTTTGAATAAGTAAGCAGATCAGGAGTTCTAACTTGCTGTATGTGATTCTACATCCATAACTCAGGAATAATAAAGTCAGCCAGGCAACTAGCATTTTCAGAGTTGGGTCAGCAACGGCAGGTCTCATAGTTCTCTTAGACCAGTGGTTCTCAACTCTTGTTCTCGGGACCCACTAACAGGCCAGGTTTGCAGGATAACTGAAAAACATCACAGTGATTGCAGTATTCTAGTCTGCATCTCCCTAAGGGAATACTTAAAATCTGGCCTGTTGGTGGGTCCTGAGGACTGGAGTTGAGAACCACTGTCTTAGACCGTTGTATGCATGCGCTTCATCATGTATAAGAGCAGTGCATGCAGAAATATTTTTACAAAGCTTTCAGCCAGCTTTGCTGATGCTCTAAGGCTTGAGTTGATTCACATCTATGCATGCTGCTTTTGAGCATTTCTGCAGTGCTTTTTGCAGGGTGTGTTTTTTTTTTTTTTTTTTTTTTTGCTTTTTTTGGGGGGAAAATTTGTTGTTGTTGCACTGCATGCTTTTCTGCAGCTTCTCCATTGAAGTATATTGAACCAAAAATAGCACCGTTTTGTGTTTTAAAAAAAAAAAAAAAATGTCCCTGATCCTTTCCAAAAACAGAGGCACAAAAATGCATTGATGTGAACATAGTAACCCATGTTAAAAGAATGGCCTGCATTGGTGTGAAAGAAGCCTAAGGGCCGGTTCACACTGCTACATGCGATCAGATCGGATGTGATTCGCACTGCAGTATGAATCGCATGCTATCTCTGCGATGGGATCTCAGCCATACAGATAGTATGGCTGAAATCGCATTCGGAATACACTCTCACAGGACACTTTTTTTTTTTTTTTTTCCACCGCAGCAGAATCAGATCACTCATGCGTTCCGATTCCTGTGTGAGTTGGCAGCGCGATATGGAAACTGATTTCGGGGATCATTACCTTTCTATTGACACTTGCATATGGCAGTGTGAACTGCCGCCGGGGGACATGCAATGTGGATACGCAGGGTTCCCACATCGCAACACTTAAACACCATTTACTATGCAGTTTGGGGATGTTAAACATGGATCTTAATGGGGGTGCTGACTACCTTCATTAAAACAGCTGCTAGCAGCTTTCAGCCCTTGTTGAAAGCATGGTGGTAGCTGCTTGTATAAAGTGAGTCAGTATTTCCATTATGATCTGTGTTTAACATCCCCAAACCGAATGAGGAGGTATGCTTCAACGGAGCTTGCACTTTGCAAATCATTTGTTAAAAAGTTTGCTGGACAGGTTGTAGATGCAAGTCTTAAGCCTCGTACACATGGGACGACGATCGTATGTACGATCGTCGCAAATTGTATGTTGCATAATGTAACTTGCATACTGACTGCATTACACGATCGCACGACCACAGAACGTTCAGGTGCCTGTAATTAGCATCCGGCCGTTCCTGACTTCTGAGCATGCGTGTTTTGCACAATACAACTTGTACCAGCTGCTCTGTACACGCGATACAACGGTCGTATGAGCGCTTGTTGGTACGACCAAGTTTTCTAGTCTGCTCATACAACTCCCTTGTACGACCGTCGTTTGTTCGACTGTTCTAATCGCGCATAAGATCGATATCGCATACAACGGTCGTTAGTACGACCTGTTGTATACGATCATCGTCCCTTGTGTACGAGGCTTAAGGATGGCCATACGTTATACAATTCTCTTTTTAGCTTTGCCAAAACCATATAATATGAGGTCATGCCTAAACACTTTTAATTTATATGCAGTCAGATAGGCCCTTGCACTACATAGTTGAAGGTAAATCTAAAGAAAACAAATGTACAGCCTAATGCCCCGTACACACGATCCGAAAATCGGACGACAGATCGTCCGGTTTTTTTTTGCATGCTAATCTCAGATCGAATCAGATGAGTGTACTAAAGTCACGAATATTCTCGTACGACAGAATAAAATATCGGAAATGATGTCATGTGTTGTAGTGTATTTGTATTGTATTGTCGGACGACAACTGTACTGATTAAACGAAAATCGTACGATCGGGCACCATGCGATCAAAATTTTCATGCTTGTCCGATCTAATATTATCTGATGAACTGTCATGATCGGCTCTCGTAAGCTGTGTACTAACGATCCGATTATCGTACGATCGCATCGTATGCGGTATTTTTCGTCCGATTTTCGGATCGTGTGTACGGGCCCTGTTCCCACCCCCATCCAATATTTCGTAGTTTTCAACTGTGCCTGTAGCTTGAAAAGTACACAAGCCTCTTTTGAGCTACAAGCTTTAGCCCTGGTTCACACTGACAGCGGGAATGAAATGGTGCGAGTCCATGTTGAACTTCCAGTGGCCAGTATGAGAGAGTGAGAGCAATAACACCAAATTTAAAACACCTGCTCTCCATTCACACCTGAGACCTTGTAACACTAAAGAGTCACATGACACCAGGGAGGGAAAATGGCTAATTGGGGCCAATTTGGAATTTTTTTTCACTTAGGGGTGTACTCACTTTTGTTGCCAGCACTTTAGATATTAATGGCTGTGTGTTTACAAAAATGTGTGGGGTGTTCTCACATTTGTGAGATACTGTATATTCTTCCTCATATTTGTGGTAAAAAAAATTGCAATCGGCGTTTGATCAAAAGTTGCCGCATTTACAAACCATGAGAATTCATTACTGGCATTTTTTTTACAAGTAATGGCGGCGATCTGCAATTTTGTTTTTTGTTGTGGACATGTCAGACATTGTTGACACTTTTTTGGGGACCAATGGCATTTATACAGCGATCAAAAATTTAAATATCCACTGATTACTGTATAAATGTCATTGGCAGTGAAGGGGTTAACTGTGTTCCCTAGGTGTGTTCTAACTATGAGGGTGCTGGGCTGGCAGGGGCACCAGAGATCTACTGATCCCTGTACTCAGGATCAGTTAGATCTCTGACATGCCGCCTGTCAGAACGGGAAACCGTTGTGTTTACATCGGTGCTTCCCCGTTCTGGCTCTGTGACAGGGCATCGCGAGTCGCCAGTGGACATTGAGTCCCGCGGTCCTGCTCAGGGAGCGTGCGGTGGGCATGAGCGTGCGGCGGCATGCACTTGCCCCTTACCAGCTGTGCACTAAAGTGACGATTATAAGGGGCGATTCGCGGGACAGAGCCACGTTGTCGCCACTTATAGTCGTATGGCGGTCGGCAAGTGGTTAAAAGGTTTCAAAGTGATTTTTAGCAGATGGCTAGACTCCACATTATAGGAGCCTAGCAGAGCATAAACGCAGCGCTCCTAAACTGCCCCTGCCCATTGGAATGAATGGGCAACCCCTTTTTAACCCCTTCTTGGGGGTTAAAAGCTCCGCTAAAGCAATGGTAAATCACCACTCAAACTAGTGGCTCTTTACCGCTAACGCTCGGGCAGCCCCAATCTGAAGGTAGCCTTAGCGATGACCGACCCTGCTCCCAAATTGCATTTATAAACAAATGGGCAGATGAGTTAAGCACCCCAATTACTCAAGCTATGTGGCAACAAGCATTTGGATTAACCTATGAAGCATCCCACTGCAGCAACCATTGGGAATCTTACCAAAAAAAACATTCGCAGGTGGTACTTAACTCTGTATTGCCTTTTAAAAATGTGCTCTGGACATTCTCCTGACTGCTGGAGGAATTGTGGTAGTGTAGTGTCTATGGCTCATATCGTGTGGTTCTGTGGTCTTTTTAAGCTCCCTTTTTGGAAGCCAATATTTGTACTAATCGCCTCCTATATCTGGGATCCACACTTCCTGACCTTGTCTCCTTTGTAAAACATAATGAAGAACTATTGATATTAAAATGAGAAACCTAGAGGTGTATACGGCGCTCACCTAGAAACCTATGTACATATACCAAATAATGTTCCAATAACCATGAACCAATATGCTGGGTAAAATAAAATTGAAACCCAACCCTTTGCAGTAGTTTGACCCAGTGCAAAACGATTCACCTTCAAATGATTTCACCCAGTGCAAGCTGCTCACTTTAGATTATTTCTGAACAAACATATTGAATTTTCAACAGAAACGATTGATTTGTAATGCACTTCAAAGCAAAAAAAAATGTTTGGCAAATGTCAAGGTGATTAAGCGTCCATTAGTGTTTACATGTCCGCCAATGTGCAGGGGGTTAAAAATTTTCTCTTGCCCTGATCTGTCAGAGATAACCAAGCTGGCTGTTAAGGTTTGATAGACTCCTCTCAGCAGACAAGGCGGCTCGTGTAAGACAAAGAAGGCAGACTTTCATTGCGCAAACATCATGAAAATGAACAAAGAAGAGAGATGCCGTGAAGCTGTTCAACTCGCGTGTCCCTGTGCCGACTGACCTGCACCGTCTACAACAGCGTGTGTAAGGACTAGTTACGTGTTTCCCTGGCGTGCGTTCTACCGCTCAGAGGCTCAGACCAACGGGACCGGAAATTACGTCAGAAATAGTCGTGGCTTCGTCATTCATTTCTGGTTGACAGAATTTGGTCGATGATCATTCTCAAACTTGCAGATGTTCCTGGTTTGGTGATGGGAGAACCAATAGATCCCCTTTTTCTCTGGGACCAAAGGGGTGGGGCCAGATGCCTCTGACCACTCAAATGGGTAAGAATGGTCTGTGGGCTGTCTGGGGTGGAGGATAGCATAATGACCCTCCCTTACACACAGTTTTCATACCAATGTTCATATCTTCCAATATGTACAGGGTGCATTCCTGAAGCTGAGAAATTATGGTTTGGCATTGAATTTCATGTTCATACATACCAAACACGGGATACCTCACACACTTGTCACGTAGGAGGCCTCTGACAGTGATCCTCTTGCTTGTATGTATGAACCTGGTCATGCCTAGACTCAATTAATTCAGTATAAAATTCTGCATTCTAATATGTACTTTTTGTTAAGGTGTCACGTTCCTGTCTTAAGAAATCTACACATGATTCATACATTTCAGTTTTGCACTGGGTAGAGGTCCCTGAAAGGTCACTTCTGCTCTGACCATCCCTTTACAACCCTCATTAACACTGAGCTTCCTTTGATGGCATGCTCTGTCTTTCTTAATGGACTTGCCAGCAAAACCAGACATCCTGGTGACTCAATTAGCTGAGATAACAGTTCTTTTAAAGTGAGCTTAGGAATTCCATGGCTTAAGGGAGGAGGGAGTACTCTCTAAACTGTCATGGCTGATTTCTGAACAAGATGGCCAATAGCGACAGCTTTTTGTGTGTCTAGCACGTGATATCATTACAGGGATCTTTTATGACAGAAAAGACCGACCCGTTTCCTTGGCCAATCACTGCGTCTACAGTTTTGAGCGCTGTCTGATGATTGGTGTCCTCAATTCTGAGAAATGGAGGCAGATATTTCTCCATCATGCCATACCATGAGGGAGGCATGTGATTGGCCCCAAATGTATTCTGCAGCAGGATCACGACCCAAACATACAGCCAATGTCATTAAGACTATCTTCATTGTAAAGAACAAAAGGGAGTCCTGGAAGTGATGGCTTGGCCCTCACAGAGCCCTGATCTCAACATCTGCCAAGGTCCTTCAAAAACTGTGTGCAGGTGTACCTAGAAGAATTCATGCTGGTTTGAAGGCAAAAGGTGGCCACGCCAAATATTGATTTGATTTAGATTTTTCTTCTGTTCGCTCACTTTGGATTTTGTAAAATGATAAAAATAGACAATTAAAACATGTGTTTTTTTTAAATGAAGCCTAAGGCTTCATGTACAGTGACCTACATTTGCTGTGGGAAACCATGAAATGCGTCAAAATCGAGGCATGCTTTTTTGCTGCGTTTTCCTGCGACTGGCAATCAAAATATTTCTATCCTGAACACGATTCTTCCATGTTCAGGAGAGGGAGGTTGAAGCTCACCTAAACATGGCAGCTCCTAAACTCAGCTAATGGTCTATGTGTACATGGACACGTAGGCTTTTATGGAGTTGAATTTTGGAGCTTTGGCAAAAAAATGCCAAAAGCTCCTCAACTCAAGTTTAGAAGCTGCTAGTGTACATTAAGCCTAACACTTTTGCACAGTACTGTATATCGAAGTTGGACTTTCATGGTGCTAAACTTCAGATCTCAAAACACTGAACTTCTCTTAACCACTTGCTTACTGGGTGCTTATACCCGCTTCCTGCCCAGTCCAATTTTCAACTTTCAGCGCTGTCACTCTTTGCGCATGCAACACTGTACCTAAATGGAATTTTAATTATTTTTTTTTTTTTGGATGGTATATTTAATCACCGCTGGGGCTTTTTTTTTTTTTTTTTTTTTCTCCTTCATTGATGGGCATTGGTGGGCACTGATTTGCAGCACTGGTAGGCACTGCTTTGCAGCAGTGGCTGTCTGTGTGTGGGACTGATGTCCCTCTTACAAAAGCCGGCAATTGCCTTTATATTTTTTTTCTCCTCATGCTGTCAGCGTGAGGGAAAAACAAGGAGATTACCGGCTTGTTTACATCGTGTGATCAGCTGTCATCGGCTGATTATGTGGTAAAGGGCCGTTATCAAAGAGCGTGCTGCCCGTGCCCTGAAAGGGGGCGCACATGGGAGCACGAGAGGATGTACATGAACGCCCTCCCAGCAATTTAGGCCCACGCTGTAGCCGTCTTTTGGCTATAGCGCGGGGTGTAAAGTGGTTAAGTCTAGGGTTGCAAGAATACCAGTTCTTTAAGACGGAGTAAGAGTACCGATACTTTTCCTCAAGTACTCGCCGATACCAATTACCGATGCCTAATTTTATATATATATATATATATATATATATATATATTTTGATTACTGTACCTTAACTTTTTTTTTGATCAATGTTATTGCTTTCACAAGGGATGAACAACATCCCTTGTAATAGCATGGGCCGTGGCAGGTCCTCTTAATGGAGAGATCTGGGGTCTGTTGGACCCCAAATCTCTCCTTCTGGCCTCCAATGCAGCTGATCAGACACAGATCTTTTGTGTCTGTTCCCTACTGCAGTAGTTATTAATTTCATTTAAATTCCATGTCAGATGCCAAGCCAGCCAGGAGGAGATTTACAGGTGACCCTAAGAATCTAAAAACAAGGAGCTTGAGACGATCCGGGAAATTCTGATGATCAGCCGGCTGAGGTAAGCGTTTTGCTTACATTTGAGTTATCAGACTTCCTCAGTCGGTAAAGCATTTTCAGGACAAAGGGTACCAATTTTACTCCCCTTAATCGAACTGTATTGATTGGTGGTTATATGTTATATTGTCACTATCTACTGTCTATCGCGGTGTTATAAATCAGAAAAGAAGAATAGTGCTGTTCACAGGTTCTTTGAAGTACACCTCTGCTAGATAAAGTCGTTTAGAGGCAAAAGGGTATAGGCACAAGTAGAGAGAAGACTGGCCAGTCATTATGGGCATTTAGCTAAGTAAGGGAATGAAGGGTAAGAGACCCTCTAAGAATGCCCAGTGCAAGAGGAGCGCTATAAAATATATGAACCGAAGGTGCGGTTCCCGCCTATACTGAGCCTGTAGATAAATAGAGTGGACAGCGATCCACATTGGGTACCAATGCCCACAATGGATAACAAGGTTACCAAAAGATTAACAATCCTGCAGGATGGATTGAGGGTGACAGACAATTAATAATAGACAGAAAGGGACATTGTGATGTCAAATTGTGGGATGAATTTAAGGTTAGGCAATACAACTAGTAAATTCTAAAACCGATTGAGAGTCAAAACAGAATACTTTATATCAGCCTTTCCCAACCTTTTCAACACAAAGGAACCCTTGAAATAACTTTCCGGTCTCAGGGAACCCCTGCTAAAAATGACTACAACTCCTGATACATTAGTGTGATGGTAATTGGGAAGAATGCTCCTTACACTTGTGGTCATTTGGAAGAATACCCCCCCCCCCCCCTACAGATAGCTAAAAGGATCAATGGTGACAGAAGTAACTAATCTGAGGGGCAGAAATTTCTCATTACTCAAGGAGCCCCTACCAACCTCTGGAGGAACCCTAGGGTTCCACGGAACCCTGGTTGAGAAACCCTGCTTTATATGTTGTCAGAGAGGGAAGATGGGATGAGCACTATGACTGCCTGTCTGATCATAGAAGCTAGAGCAAGTTAAGTATGGGATTACAATACATGGGATGCAAGGGATATCAGAACAAAATAAGGAAAGCAGAATTTAGGTAGGTAAAACTTAATTTAAGCAGGGGAATATTAAAGAGAGTTAAAAGAAAGTGAGAGAACAATATGCAAGTGTTGTGTACAAATCAGAAAAATGTAAGCCATTTTTAGAGAGATGATCGTGTGTGTGAATGCTGGAACCTTTAGTTCTAAATCTTGTGTGTCCTGTAAGCTCAGTCCTCCCTCCTTTGACCCCCTTACTTTTCTCATGGAAGAATGTAGCTGGGATGAGATGGCAGTGATAAGCTGGAAGGACACCCATGCTAATTTTCTGTTTTTTTAGACAAACCATTAATAACAAAATGTGCTGAGTTAATTAATGCTAAACCATGTGATCACAATTATTTTTGAAACTGTTTTCCAAACATGGTAAAATGAAGGTTACATTTAAACACGTACATAGAAAAGTGCACAAAGTATAGAATAACAGATTAAAAATCCTTTGATAGTGGAAACAATGCATTTAAAAAAGGAAATTAAGTAAAATGTCCTCTTTTTTTAAGGAAATATATATGTGGATATATATTGCAATTATAGTGTGATACTGAGATTATCACTTGAGTATTAATTTCTGATATGAGTTTAACAATTGTAATCATACATTGTTATTGGTTTAGACCAGGGATGTACAGTCAGGGGAGGCAGAGCCTCCCTTGCCAAAAACATTAAAAAAAAAAAGATAGACTTCAAGGGTTGTAGGTAGGTATGTAGCTGAAGTCCCACCCCACCACTGGTAACAATTTGGGGCTCCTATCACCTATGGTTCCGGAGATACGGGACTCCTTGTGCAGCCTATCAGAAGCTACATACAGAGCGGCCAGTACAAGCTGATGCACTGTGTTTGCAGCAGACTGAGAGGATGAGCTCACAGTGCCTCTCCTCACTTCTTGTCAGAGGCACTGAGCTCAATGGACACCAGCCTGGAGCTCCACATTCCACCCGCGCTGCCGGCCACGTGTGTTGCAGCAGAACCCCAGCTCTCTACCCAGATGGGATGACTGGCTTCCACAGACTGTCCACTATTCCTCTCTCAGACTGTTCCAACCTTTCTCTTCCAGCTCCTAGGGTCTGCAACTCACCGACTCCAGTGGATACTTTAAAGTGTTCTCAGTAGCACCTCTGCTGTTCTCCTTCTACCTTGGTGCTGCTTCAGGAGTTCACTCCACTCCTGGCTGCACCCGGGTCTCCAGGCCTCAAGGTCACCCCCTCGGGGGCCCCCTGCCGGGTAGAGGCCTCCACAGCACCTCGGCTGTATCTTCCACTCAACGTCTCCTTCCTCCTGCTGGCAGACTGCTGTATTTAAGGAGGCCTGCCCCCTGCCAATCCAGAGTGTAGATTGGTCAGGGCCCCTTGTCATAAATCAGAAAGTGACACCTCCTCATCCATCACCCTCTTCGAAACCTTCTCTGCTCAAGGGGAGGAAACTCCAAGGGGCGTTCCTTCATTCTGTCTCCAGCCACTCCCCAGTTCTGATCAAAACATTCAGGCCTGCACTTAGTCAGGCCTGACTAAATTTTGCCTCTCCTAGCAAAAAACTCACTAAAAAACGCACCTATCACTATGGGGGCACTACACTTATATAGCACTGTCAATTTATGCAGCACTTAACATACAGTATATATTTTACATTCACATCACTGTGCAGAGTCAGATGTCAACAGTGAATCTGTCATTTGCAGTATGCTATCGCATAGCATCATTGGCCTAGGCTATAAGAAGATTGCCAAGACCCTGAAACTGAGTTGCAGCACGGTGGCCAAGACCATACAGCGGTTAAACGGGACAGATTACACTCAGAACAGGCCTCGTCATGGTCAACCAAATAGGTTGAGTGCACATGCTCAGCATCATGTCCAGAGGTTGTCTTGGGAAATAGATGTATGAGTGCTGCCAGCATTGCTGCAAAGGTTGAAGCGGGGGGTGTCAGCCTGTCAGTGCTCAGACCAGTCTTTTGTGGTATTTTTGGATGAGGCTCTTTATCTTTTCAGATGGTAAAGCAAAAAGCCTCCAGCTCCTGGAAATTCTTGGGCTGTCTTTCATGAACTGCAGGCTTTGAGATCTCCCCAGAGTGGCTCAATGATATTGAGGTCAGGAGACTGAGATGGCCACTCCAGAACCTTCACTTTATTGTGCTGTAGCCAATGACAGGTCGACTTGGCCTTTCGGTGAGACCCCTCTAGAGTTTCGGACGTCAAGTACTTTCTGTCGGGTTCTTAAAGGTCCTCGACCTCCGAAAAACGAAATGGTAGACTTTTCTATTTCTCGGAGTAGGTTTTTATGGTGTTTTCTGACCAGACTCGTGACTGTCCGACTGTGGGGGGCGAAGTTGGAAACGTCGTTACGACCGTCGTGAGTATGTAGATAAAGGGTTCTGTTGGAGACCTGTACTACGACTCGTACACGTGAGTTGGATAAACCAACTGGTACTGCTCCGGACAAGACTCACATTAGACAGGGCAAATTGGCGACATACCAGAACCGGTGGCACGACGTTGAGTCAAAGTCCCAGAAC
>BLSH010337651.1:619024-631024 GCA_018402905.1 Glandirana rugosa | reverse complement strand
TGTGCCGTTGACGAGCCCTCTCTGAGTGTTTTTCACAGTTGACAGGAGATTGCATATTTGTCATGGTCTTCGTCGCTTTCCTTCCAGACGGTAAGTTCAATAAGTAGGAGACTGACAGACAAACACAAGATTTTCTGTAGCATCTCTGTGTAAAGCTGTAAGGAATCCTCTCTAGTGTTTACCGACTGAGAATTCCAATTGAGTTTCTGCCCAAAAATGAGCAGCAGACACTGAAAAGGTGTCAGTCATCAGCTTTATTAGGAACTGGTTACACACCAAATGTAATCAGCCTGTATTTGCTCTGCAGTGATAGAATCACTCCCTGTTCTCTGGAGGAAAGTAAAAGTGATACTCTAGTGATGTAAAAAACAGTAGTCTTCTTAGAACAGAAGGTATTCATGTCTCATTCCATTACATATCCCAAAAATAAGAGGATAATTCCTCATTTTAGGACAGTCCATGATGTCATTGCTTTATGCCCCATTGCCCAGATGCACATCCAGAACCTCCTGGTGTATAGTGCAAATAAAGCCTAATATTACTGGGCCATTGTTTTCATACTTCACAAAGCTGTTTCAGGCACTTTGGCCATCATCAGTGCAGTTAATGGAAACCATGGCTTTTATTGAGTAGCACTTGGAAACCAAAGAAATCGTGTAATAATATAGTATATGGAGAGAACGGACTAGAAGGCTTTACTGTGCTGCACACTGATTAGAGTGGGGGATTTTTGATTGCTTTAGTTCCTTCTCACCATAACCTGCATGATAATATGGTCTTAGTGATGTAAAAGAAATCTCTTTCACATATTTGATAAGCTGCAAGGCTTCATTGCATATCTTATTCTGTTCTGCAAATATTGATCAACGCATAGCTAGCACCATCTGGAACTGAGTGGGAAGACGTTCCTTCACTATAAATGTGAGATCTTTGTTGTAAATCTGCAACCCTGGCATTTTTTTATATACAGTTGTGCATAAGTTTACACATCCTGACAGAATTTGATTTCTTGGCCATTTTTCAGTGAATATGAATGAAAACACAAAAACATTTCTTTCACTCATGGTTAGTGTTTGGCCGAAGCCATTTATTATCAATCAACTGTGTTTACTCTTTTTAAACCATAATGACAACAGAAACTACCCAAATGACCCTGATCAAAAGTTTACATACCCCAGTTTTTAATACCGTGTATTGCCCCATTTAACATCAATGACAGCTTGAAGTCTTTTGTGGTAGAGGCTCTTTATCTTCTTAGATGGTAAAGCTGCCCATTCCTCTTGGCAAAAAGCCTCCAGTTCCTGGAAATTCTTGGGCTGTCTTGCATGAACTGCATGTTTGAGATCTCCCCAGAGTGGCTCAATGATATTGAGGTCAGGAGACTGAGATGGCCACTCCAGAACCTTCACTTTATTGTGCTGTAGCCAATGACAGGTCGACTTGGCCTTGTATTTTGGATCTTTGTCATGTTGGAATGTCCAAGTACGTCCCATGTACAGCTTCCTGGCTGATGAATGCAAATGTCCCTCCAGTATTTTTTTAATAACATACTGCATTCATCTTGCCATCAATTTTGACCAAATTCCCTGTGCCTTTTTGTAGCCCAAAACATCAGCGATCCACCTCAGTGTTTCACAGGCCTTGTTGACTCTTCTCCAAATGTAGAGTTTATGGTTGTGGCCAAAAAGCTCAATTTTAGTCTGCTCACTCCAAATGACTTTGTGCCAGAAGGTTTGAGGCTTGTCTCTATACTGTTTGGCATATTGTAAGAGGGATACTTTGTGACATGTTTTCAGAGAGTCCTGAAGTTATTTGTGTTTTTTGCATCCCAAACAATCTTCCTGGCAGTTGTGGCTGAAAATTTAGTTGGTTTACCTGATCGTGGTTTCGTTTCAACAGAACCCCTCATTTTCCACTTCTTGATTAGAGTTTGAACACTGCTGATTGGCATTCTCAATTCCTTGGATATCTTTTTATCTATCCCTTTCCTGTTTTATTCACTTCAACTCACTTTCCCTGCAGATTCTTTGACAATTATTTTGCTTTCCCCATGACTCAGAATCCAGAAACGTCAGTGCAGTACTGGATGAAAGATGCAAGGGTCTGTCAGGAGTCCAGAAACTCATTGACCTTTTATATACACACACACACACACACACACACACACACACACACACACACACACACACACACACTATTTACAAGCAAACATATCACAGGTGAGGATGGTTACCTCTTAATAGACATGCAAATCCCTTTGTGTCAACTTGTGTGCATGTTATCAGGCCAAAATCACCAGGGTATGTAAACTTTTGATCAGGGTCATTTGGGTAGTTTCTATTGTCTTTATGATTTAAAAAGAGTAAACAGAGTTGATTGATAATAAATGGCTTCAGCCAAACACTAACCATGATTGAAAGAAATGTTTGTGTTATTATTCATATTCTCTGAAAAATGGCCAAGAAATCATAAATTCTGCCAGGGTATGTAAACTTATGAGCACAACTGTGTGTGTGTGTGTGTGTGTGTGTGTGTGTGTGTATATATATGTATGTATGTATTGCTGAAGTTCAAACCGAGCATAAGAAAGGGGATATAAAGCGGTAGTAAACCCTGCTTGGTCATTTTTACCTACAGGTAAGCCTATAATAATTAGGCTTACCTGTAGGTAAAGTAAATATCTCCTAAATGCGCATTACTGACACATGCGTTCTGAAAGTCCAGCACAACTTCAGAGCTTCGTGCCGGAACCAAGGGCTCGCATGCACATGCGTGGGTATGGATGTCATCACTGCTCCGGCCAATCACCTAGCCGGAGCTCACAAACCTGGAAGACAGACAGGGGGAACATGTCAGCCCTCTCAGCGGTGACTTTACAGCACTGGAGGGCTTTGTTCCTAGGTGAGTATTCCATAATGTGCTAGTATGCCATGCATGCTAACACATTATGCTATTGCCTTGCAGGTGTTTTTTTTGAACAACCGCGGTTTACAACCAGTTTAACGAACTTTGAATGTGGCATGGTTGTTGCACTGAGTATTTAAAACTGCTGATCTACTGGGATTTTCACGCACAACCATAGCTAGGGTTTACAGAGAATGGTCTGAAAAAGAGAAAATATTCAGTGGCAGTTGTGTGGAGAAAAATTCCTTTGATGTCAGAGGAGAATTGGCAGACTGGTTTGAGATGATGGGCCACAGTAACTCAAATAACCACTCGTTACAACCAAGGTATGCAGAATACCATCTCTGAATGCACAACACATGGAACCTTTGAAGCAGATGGGCTACTGCAGCAGAACACCACACCGGGTGCCACTCCTGTCCACTAAGACCAGGAAACTGAGGCTACAATGCCTACAGGCTCACCAAAATTGGACAATAGAAGATTGGAAAAATGTTGCCTGGTCTGATGAGTCTCGATTTCCGCTGCAACATTTAGATGGTGGGGTCAGAATTTGATGTAAACAACATGAACGCGTGGATCCATCCTGCCTTCAACTGTTGAGGCTGTTGGTGATGGTGTAATAGTGAGATGGCTGTTTTCTTGGCACACTTTGGGCCCCTTAGTACCAATTGAGCATCGTTTTAAACAGCACTGCCTACCTGAGTATTGTTGCTGACCATGTCCATCCCTTTATGACTACATTGTCCCCATCTTCTGATGGCTGCTTTCAGCAGGATAATGCACCATGTCACAAAGATCGATCTCAATCCAATAGAGCACCTTTGGTATGTGGTGGAATGATGCTATCATGTCAATAATAAACCAAAATCTCAGGAATGTTTCTTGACTCCCAAAAATAGAAAAAGTAGCCTTGCTTTGATCTAGATACAGTATAAATTACTGTACATTTTTATGACTGTGACATTGGTTAATTCGTGGTTCCTCCCTGCATTACACAGCAAAGACAATTCAGCACTGAACTGGCAGACATAACTATAATGAAGGGAAAGTAAAAACCGAAAAGGAGTTTATTTCCAATAGTTTTCATTGAGTTTTCATAAAGAAAGATACAAACATATACCTGTGGTGGTATACTCTGTATACATTAGAACGTACAACAATGGATTACTTATGTGGGTACAATGCCAAGTAAGAGTCAAATCAGAACTCAAGCGGTATTAACAGTACTAATCTTACAGCAGTCGTGTTGCGCCCCATTCTGGACACCCCCTTGGGAGCAAAACTGTGTCCTGTGGAGGGTAGCAAGACGGCCAACCCTAGTGTAAGGTCACATTTTATTGAAACAACTGAGATGGTGCAATCAAAACTGGAAACTGGTAATAAATGCATCAATAGGTACACAAATCTGTATATGGGTGAAATCTGCAATGTATAATATCCTTGCAAGTATACAGGGGGTAAATTAACCTGTTGCTTGTCGTGATTAGGCAAGTTAAAGAAAGGGAAGGAGAGTAGGAAGGGAAGGGTAGGGGTAGGACAGGCCAGTCACCATATTATAAACATATTCAAACTTTAATTGTACACTTAGGGTTTGATAACCAGAGATCTCACTTATCTCTAAATGCTGTGCTATTGAGGGTTGGGATCTCCAATAGTTTCTCCATTTCACACTGATGGTTGAGAGTGAGACTGACCTCACTGGGGGAGGGTGGATTGAAAGAGTTCCATTGTCTTGTGATTGTGATTTTCGCTGCTAATAAAAGTTGTATGATCACTACTCGGACTTTGGGTTGGAATTCATGGATGTACAGCTGTAGGATGGCTAGTTCCGGGTTAGGAGCTATTTGTGGCCACATATAACTGACAATATGGAAAAGGTCTTATTCCAGAATGACCTTATCGATTACGCAAGACCATAGTATATGGTATAGAGCACCGTATTCTACGTATTTCCTCCAGCATAGGGCCATTTGGGATGGGTAGAACTTGGAAAGTTTGAACAGGGTAAGGTACCAAGAGTGTACTACATTTTTTGGAAGTGTTCCCAGTGGTTTACACACCTAGATGAGATGTAAGTGGTGGAGAAAGCTTTCTTCCAACAGGCATCTGGGAATGTTTTTCCCATTTGATAATGGTAGTGGTCTTTGAGAAGGAGTCTTGGGCATGGTAAATATTATAAAATAAGGAGATTCCCTTTAGTGGGCATGTAGGTTCATAGAAGAAAGTGTATATATTGATACTGGGATTTCCAAGCTTTGGGGTAGCGGGTGAAGAAAAGAGCGGATTTGTAAATGGGTAAATTGTGGTGACGGTGGAAGGTTAAACCGGGTAGACAGAAATGCAAAGGTGTCAAGAGATGCACCCTGGTATAGGTCTCTCAGGAGAGTAAAGCCTCTAGTCTGCCATACATGGTTGTCAATACAGGGTATAAAGTGATGGCGCACGGATAGCAGGGTAAGAATTTTTGAGAATAGTCCCTTTAGGTGAAGATATAAGGGGGATTTCCGACCACAACTTGAAGGAGATCTGCATCATTGGGATATCAGAGTTGGGGGTGGAGCTCCCAATTTATAGCGGTGGATTCCATAAATGCCCATGTTTTATGTTTGGAGGGGTTCCACCAATGTCAAATGTGATCTAGGACGCCTCTTTTGTAATAGGTTATAATCTTAGGCACCCCCATTCCACCATTCCTTCTGTCTCATCATAATATTAAGGGAACATCTGGGGGGTTTGCTGTTCCATACGTACTGAGTAAAAAGTTTTTGGACGGAGGAAAGGAAAGTCCGCAGTAAGGGTATTGGGGTGCAGAATAGATGAAGTTTGGGGAGGAGCAACATTTTCAAGGTTGCTATCATTCCTGCTATTGATAGTTACTGAGTCCTAAGGTAGGATAGTTGCTGGGGTAGTGATTCCAAGAGAGGCCTAAAGTTCTGTCTATAGAGCTCTAAGGTATGTGGAGTCAGTTGAATTCCTAGAAATGTCAAGGAGTGAGGACACCAAACAAAGGGAAACTGTTTTGTTAAGAGAGCTTGCAAAGAAGTTGGGATGTTTATACCTAAGATTTGGGACTTGGTGGCGTTTTAATTTATAGTAGGACATGGCACTAAATTCTTCTAGTAGTTTTTGCATCTCGGGTACCTATGTCTTGGAGTTAGAAAGCATGAGCAAGACATCATCTGCCAAGAGGTTTTTTTTTGTGTTCTTTACCAGCTATAGTGAGGCCTGTAATGTTGGGATGGGTTCAGAAGCTCTCCGCCAGTGGCTCCATAAGAAGCGTGAAAATAATGGGCGATAGGGGGCACCCTTGTCTCGTTCCGTTATTTGTATTGGTTTGGAAGTAATTCCTGAGGTGAGAACAGTGACTGAGGGAGTGGTGTAGAGGGATAGTATGGCAGTTTGTATCCATCCCGTATTCCCAAAAGTGCTAAGCACTATCCTAAGGTATCCCCAGTGGACCCTATCTAACGCCTTGGCCGCATCTACAGAAAAGGAGTTTAAAGAGTGTTAGCAGTCACCACAAATGACCCAGTGCCAACAAACACTACAGATAAATGTACTGATTCTTGAATTTAGAATCTGAATATTTTGTTTTTGTTTGACATTGATAGACTTTTATATTAGAAAGTCCAGCAGCACTTTCCTAGCACAGCAGTTTTCTCTTAGTGCCTGTTAGGCCCCTTTCCCACAAAGGGTCCGATTTTAGGACTGCCTGTCAGTTTTTCAGGCAAACCTAATGGGACAGTCCATTCATCCCTAATGGACCGACAAGTGTAAACCGATTTGTCAGTTTTACACCTGCCTATCTCCATCCAATCCACTAAAATAACAGAAGGGGATAAGGGTGTATATGGACAAGTGGAGTCTGTTTTACACCCAGCAGCCCATAGAGCAGAGTGGATATGAACCTGTCATCCGCCTGCTCTGCTCTGATCAGTGAACAGATTCCCCACCACCACATGTGAAAGGGGCCATAAAGTGATTGTAAAGCTTTTATTCTTTTTTTAATAAAATAACAAACGTGTTTTTATGCTTACCTGCTATGTGCAATTGTTTATTACAAGACACCATAGTGGATGCATCAGTATAAAACTGGCCATCAACAGGACAATATCCGGGATAATAGGTCAAACTGATGTATGCATAACTTTTTATCTAGAGAGATGGTTGGCTGCAGGGAATGTGAATAATATATTGGAAGGTGGTTTAGGTGCACAGTGCTTTGTGGTGTCGTTTTTTTTTTTATTTTATTTTTTTTAATTTATTTATTTTTTTTCTCTTTCAAAGTATGCTTTCCCTACAGCACCAATCCAATGATATTTTGGCTGCTCTATGTTGCCCCTTTTATAGTGAGAAGGCTGGCTCAACCAAAAGCCCCTTTGAGGCTGGGTTCACACTTAAAATGGATGCTGCTAACAGCAGCAGTCCGGTGAGTCCATGTTTTCAGGGACGAATCTGGCCCAAATTTTTGCCTGAATTCGGACCTGAAATGGAGCCAAAGATGCACAGGACTCCTGTGCAATTCACTCCGCAGCTGCCACGGAGAGCCGGTCACAATCTCTTGTCACAACCTGCATCCAATTCACATAAGTGTGGATCCAGCCTTATGGCCCTTCTAAGCTTCCTGGCCATAGTTCAACAGCCATGCAGTGTATTATGGTTTTATAAAATGCCACCGGGTGAATTCACACCTAAATTTGACAGGACTGTTAATCAGCAGTGGCTGTTGTGTTTTTTTGTTTTTTGTTTTTTTTAAAACAAGGGTTTTGCACAGAGCGGCCCAGATCCTCCACTTCTGAGGTCCTGCCAATGCGCTCCTGGCTCCTCCCCGCATCGAGTGCCCCCACAGGGAAGCACTTCCCTGAGGACACCTGTGCAAGCGCGCTCCCGAGTCCTGCTGCATTGAGACAGACAGCAGGACTTGGCCCCACCCCCCCCCCCGGATCCCGCGTCATTGGATTTGATTAACAGCAGCAGGAGCCAAAGGCTGGGTTGATATAAATCTATCCAATCAAGACCCTAGACACCAGCTGGAGTGGATGGGTTTGTCCCTGGCGCTGGAAAGATTAGGCTCAGGTAAGTAAAAGGGGGGCTGCTACACTAAAGGAGTTTTTTTCACCTTAATGTGTAGAATGCATTAAGGTGAAAAACCCTGAGGGTTTACAACTCCTTTAAAAACGAAAAAAGTTTGTTTAGTCCTTTATTTTTTTTCTCTCTCTTTCAATCTTACAAGCTGTGTAACTATGTAATATTTTACCAATTTATCCTGTATATTACCTTTTTTGTGTACCTACTGCATGGCCAATACCGCTGTTAAACTTTTCATGCCAATTAAATCAAAATGATTGAACTAGAAAAAAATTAAATTAGTTAAATAGTCCTTGTTCTCCTTTTGATACTTGGCTGTTCATGACTGCATGATAGATTACTTGGCCATTTGCAATATATCACACAAAGGGAAATCCAGACACTTGAATGAAAACCACTTAAATCTTGTCAGTGCCCCCTGTTCAGATCTATAAGGCAATATGTTATTTGTGAGCCTTTTACATCCTCACATTTCTTCCTTCTATGTGCCCTTTGCTCTGCACTGACTGCCAGGACATTATTAGACTTGTTAGAACTGCAGCTATGTATAAAAAAACCCTAGAGTGAGCTTATTCAGTGAAGTAGTGGCAGGACCACGGGGAATTGGCTAATATACTACCAGTCGGGTTCACAACCCTACTTATTCCAGTGATGCGTGCTTTTAAAATGAACCACTTCAGCCCCGGAAGGCCCCCCCCTCCCCCTTAATGACAGGCCATTTTTTGCGATACTGCACTGCTTTATTTAACTGACCATCGCGCAGTCGTGCTAAGTTGTACCCAAATAAAATTGATGTCCTTTTTTTCCCACCGCTTTCTCTTGGTGGTATTTGATCACCTCTGTGGTTTTTGTTGTGCTATAAACAAAAAAAAGCTACAATTTTGGAAAAAAAATATTATTTTATTTTCTGCTATAAAACCCATCCAATTAAAAAAAAAAAAAAAAAAAAACTATCGAATTTCTTCCATTTAGGCCACTATGTATTCTGCTACATATTTTTGGTTAAAAAAAAAAAACCCCTAATAAGCGTATATTGATTTGCGCAAAAGTTATAGCGTCTACAAAATAGTAGATATATTTATGGCATTGTTATTATTTATTTATTTTTACTAGTAATGGCGGCGATCAGTGATTTTTAGCGGGACTGTGACATCGTGGCGGACAGATCGGACACCTAATTGACACTTTTTTGGGAACCAGTGACATTACAGTGATCAGTGCATTTAGCAGTGGACATTGTACTAATGACACTGGCAGGGAAGGGGGTTAACATCAAGGGCGATGAAAGGGTTAACCTGTGTTCTCTGGGTGTGTTTACAAACTGTATGGGGGATGGGCTGCCTGCAATAACACAGAGATCCGTCTTCCTGCATAGCAGAAAGACGGGATCTGTGTGATCTCCCTGTCAGAATGGAGATCTGCCTTGTTTACACAGGCAGATCCCCGTTCTGTCTCTGTGGGGAATGATTGTGGGTAGCTGGCGGACATAGAGTTCAGTGGACCCCCTGAATGGCTCCCCTGCTGGCCAGTCGGTGCGTGCACAGATCCTAGTGTATGAATTGCCGTACCGGTATGGTGGTTCGCGCAGCTGAGCCACCTTGCCGCAGTATGACTGTGGCGCGTGGTCAGCAAGTGGTTAACCTTTGCTGTGCCTGTGCCTGCAGTGCTCACTTCTGTTCTAGTTTGCATGTAGGGTGCATTGTGCATGTGTGGCTGTTCTTGAGCTTTCTAACAGCTGTGCGTTGTCCATGAGTGGTGTGTTTTGTGTAGCTAATCACCTTCTCAATGGCACACAAAGCCATCTGACTTTCAACTGTGATCAGCTGGGGTCATTTTGATTAGCTCAGCATGAAAAGAGCTTTCCTGGAGGTTTTCAGTCCCTGGTAGTGCAAATGAAGCAAACAACTAAGGGTGGTAAGGCACGGTCAAAAAATCTCCGCCTCTCCGGGATAAAGTTGTGGACAGGCACAATTCAGGAGATGGATGCAAAAAATGTCAAAGGCTTTATGAATGCCTAGAAGCACAGTGAAGTCTATTATAAAGAAGTGGAAGATATTTGGTACGACACAGACCCTCCCTGGTTCAGAACGTCGCTCCCAACTGGATGAAAGAGCCAGAAGGAAACTAATCAGAGAGGCTGCCAAGAGGCCTACAGCAACTCTGAAGCACTTGGGGGAAGTAATGACAGAGTGGTCATTGTGTGCATGTGACAAGAGTATCACAAATTCTCCACAAATGTGGCTTGTACTGTATGGGGGGGGGGGGTCAAGAAAAATGCCACTCAAAGGCCACATGCAAGCGCAACTGAGCTTTGGCAAAACGCACCTTTGAAGATTCTGAAGCCACATGGAAAAAGGTCCTCTGGTAAGATGAGGCTAAAATGGAATTATTTTGGCCTCAACACCAAGCGATATGTCTGGCGGAAATCCAATACAGCTCACCATCCAAATAACACCATTCCTACAGTAACGCAGGTGGTAATATCCTATTATGGGGGTGTTTCTTTGCAGCAGGAACTGGAACACTTGTCAGGATAGAAGGAAAAATGTATGGGGCAAAATACCGTCCAATTCTTGAGGAAAATCTGCTGCCCTCTGCCAGAAAGTTGTCAATGGGAAGATGGTTTACCTTCCAACATGGCAGTGACCCAAAGCACACAGGAAAAATGTCCACACAGTGGTTGAAGGAGAAAAAGGTGAATGTCCTTGCATGGCCTAGTCAGAGCCTAGACTTAAACCCCATTGAAAATCTGTGGAATGGGTTGAAGACTGCAGTCCACAAATGGTCACCATCATATTTAACTTGACTTCAGACGTTTTGCAAAGAAGAATGGGCAAATATTGCCAAGTCTAGATGTGCAAAGTTAGTAGACACATAACCAAATAGACTAAAGGCTGTAATTAAAGCAAAATGTGGTTCAACAAAATACTGACAGAAGGGAGTGATCCTTTTTCCCGCAGTGATCCTATTTTTATTTATTTTTTCTGACATGTTGGTGTTATTTCTTTTACTTGTATGTTATAAGTTTCACTGAGTAAACACAGCTGGATAAAACAAACTGTGTGTCTGGCTTCATTTCAGGCTGCAAAACAACAAAATGTGATTCTTTTGAAAGGGGGTGATTATTTTCTATATCCGTTGTATCAGTTCTGGTCACACGCTGCTCCTCTCTTCCTCTCTGTAAGGACACATCTCTGGCAGCATAGAGCACTAGTGCCAGAGAGTAACATAACGATGTAGTATGGTGTTTTAAACCAAAAATAGTTTAAAAACCTTAACATACAACAAGACTGAGTAAAAAAAGTCTGAAGCTTCACATGTCCTTTAAAAAAAAAAAAATAGGCATTAGTGCTCAGTAAGGTACAATAATATAATACACAAAATATTAATATTGTTATGGAAACAGTACTGAAGGGCAAGAATAGCAGTCCTTTCTCTAATAAATGTGTCTAACCCATTACGGTTTCTCCATCACAACAAATGGCTATAGAGGAACAATGTAACTTTTGGAATAAGCTGTCCTTTTAACCGCTTCCCCACCGCGCGCCGTCTTTTCACGGCGGCAGTGGGGGAGCGCTGCGCGAATCGCCGTAAATAAGCGTCGATTCGCATTTGGCCACCAGGGGGCGCGCGCGCACCCGCCGCACTCCTGGGGAGTGTGCCCGCAGCTCGGGCGAACCCGATGTCCGCCGGCGAGCCGCGATGAGCGGCAACAGAGAGAGAACGGGGAACCGCCGATGTAAACACGGCGGTTCCCCGCCCTGTCAGTGGGGCATGAGAGATCTACTGATCCATGTCACTGGGATCAGTTAGATCTCTCATGCCCATGTTCTCGACGCCCGTGTGAGGGGTCCTCACGCCGCCCACGCGCGCGCGGGGGACCACCGGTTTACGCTTAGCTGCGAATAAATGCCGCTAAGCGCGTCGCGAGGGGGTGACGGCGGCACTTTTCTGCCGCGCGCCACCCCTTCGCCAATTTTCCTGTCGAATAAGGTTTTCAATGTA
>BLSH010337651.1:586606-596768 GCA_018402905.1 Glandirana rugosa | reverse complement strand
ATCTGACAAATCTTTTCTCAGTTCCTCAGCAGTCACACGGGGACTTTTCTCCACTCTACGCTTCAGGTAGCGCACAGCAGTCGAAGTCAGCATCTTCTTTCTGCCACGACCAGGTAGCGTTTCAACAGTGCCCTTTGCCTTGAATTTGCGAATGATGCTTCCTATGGTGTCTCTTGGTATGTTTAACATCTTTGCAATCTTCTTATAGCCATTGCCCTGTGAAGAGTAATCACCTGTTCTCTTGTCTTCCTGGACCATTCTCTTGACCTCACCATGTTTGTAACCACACCAGTAAATGTCTAGGAGGAGCTGAGTATCACAGTCATTTTAAAGCTGCCTAATTGGTGCTTATTAGGCTTTATTGCTGCTCCCTGATATCCACAGGTGTTTTCAATGCCTGATTGAAAACACTTCATTGAACCTCTGTTCTTCAGAGTGGTAGTCTTTTTAAGGGGTTGAATAATTATGTCAATGAAGAATTCACAAAAGAAACATTTACTACTGTATTGCAAAACTAATTGATGTCATTTTAGTTGCATATGGTTCTTTAAGAAGTCCTTGTAGGATTTCATTCAGAATACAATTACAAATGTACACTAAATTCCCTAAAACCATTTACAGCATTGGGGGTTGAATAATTTTGAACACAACTGTAAGTAAGACCCCTGTAACAAAGTCAAAAAAAGGAAAAAGTTCACCTGCTCAATTCATCAGCACCTAGGGAAAGTTAATCCTCGGCACTGGTCTCTGCTCACCTTCATGCTCAACATAGATGGCATACAAAGTCCTGCACATAGCAATGAGTCCTGATATTAGAAAAAAAAAAAAAAACTTGCAGCAAGTGGTCCACGAACACATTTCGGACAGATATGGCCTTAATCATAGCTGACCTATATAAACAAGGGTGCACCTACAATATATTCTCCACTCTCCTGGGAGAGGACACAGTTCAAGCAAAAAGCTCTTGTATGAAAATATTACAAATCATCATGTCACACACATGTTAAAAACAAAGTGAGCTACACAGCATACGGATTTAAAGGATACAAAGTAATCATTTTATTTTTTGAAGTCTATGTTGCAATATAAACTTCAACGCCACATCCCATGGATGGTTTTAATCCAGGAGGTGACCTAGATCCCATTGCTGTGTGAGGAACTTTTTTATATATCCAATTACTAAGTGAAGCTAAATCAATGAGGGGCACAAAATGACAGAGCTGGCAAATTAAAGTATAACTAAAGGCAGAATTTTTTTTATATATTTGTATGGACTGGTGAGGATTAGAACCCCTGCCAGGTTTTTATTGCCATCTGTGTCCCCTATTAGAGAGATTTTCTCTCTGTAGATGTCCTGCTCCCCAGTCTTAAGTGAGAGTAATTACAGCATTTTATTTTTTGGTTCTAAATCCAAATTTGTTTTACCTTTTAAACTAGAACTACAGGCAATTTTTTTCTTTCATTTTGAATAGAGCAAGAGCTGGTTATAACCCCCTGTCAGGTTTTCTTTTCGCCATCTGTGTCCTAGTGGAGATATCACTTCACTTCCTGTCCCATAGACAAAACAGGAAGTGGGAGGAAATCCCTGCAAATTTAAAGGAATTGCTTACCCGCACCCCCCCCCCCCCCAGGTCACCAGAACTAGTGTCCCCATTGGAAGATTACTTTTTTGGAGACAACCCAAAATGTGGGATTTTCTTTTACTTTCAATAATAATGGTAAACAGGACAAATAGAGAAGGCAGATCTCCCTAATGGGGGTATAGACAGCAACTGTATCCAAATTTTTTAAAAAAAGTTTAGGCTTCAGTTTTATACTTTAATGTATTCCATGCATTAGGGTAAAACATGTTCAGGCATCAGCATGCCTTCCCCTGCCCCCTTTACTTACCTGAGCCCTCATTTGATCCAGCACTCTAGACGTCTGCAGCTCTTTTCTCCCCTCACTTCCGGGTCTCGCTGGCCGTGCTGGGGCATCGGGAGCCATTGGCTGCTGCTGCTGTCAATCAAATCCAGTCACAAGGGAGCAGAGGAGGGCGGGGCTGAGTCCCACTTTGTGTGCCAATGGATGCAGCAGCAGGGCTTGGGCATGAGCACACACAAGTGCCCCCATGGGAATTGGCTTTCTATGAGGGCACTGGCCAGAGAGGAGGGGCCAGGGGCGCCGGTGGGGAACCTGAGAAGAGGAGGTTTTGGGCCGCTTTCATTGCACCAAATGGGTAGTATAGACATGTTTGTAATTAAAAAAAAAATACATCTACAATCTCTTTTAAGTTGCTTCCAAAACAGGAATAGAGGGAAATTACCTCTGAGCCTACCGGAGAGGAAGTGAAGTAAAATCTAAACCCCCCCCCCCCCCACTCCAAAATTAAGAAAAAAATGATTTGGTAATATTATTTTAAGGATATAATGGGTAAATGCTTCAAAAGGAGTAATAATTTACTAAAATCTGTTAGTCTTTGAGGATATAGCTGTGGGGACCACCATTGATCACCTCCTTGAAGAATCCTTATACTGACCTCAGTCTGGAAGAAGCAGTGGGGTCTAAAAAAAAAGTCGTCTAAACTCCCCATCCTCAGTTGGTAAAAAAGCCAGGATGTCCACCTAAAAACATCAAAGCACCCTGCCTAAGTACTCCTCTTCAGCCCTAATGAAATCGGTGGGCTGCCCCTTGGGAGAAGTTACGAAAATATCAAAATGCCTTAATGGGTGGCTTTTATACGGCAAATACTGCGCACAGTCCGCTCTACAGAACATCCACATGTAATGCTGAGCCCCATGATTGACAGAACTGAAAAGGAGTTCAAAGAAGCAGGCTGGAGATAAAAGGGTTAGATGATGCTTGACGTCAACTGGTCAGGAAAATCAGGCTCTGTGTGCACAGTGTGCAATGAAATTGGAGTAAGCATTTTCAGTACAAGAGAGGAGCCTGTACAACCATGCATGATTGAAGGGAAGGCTTGAGTTTCGTTTTAATGAATATAACCAGTGACAAAAGAGGACCTAGTTGATGGAGTGTGTGATGAATCTGAAGCATTATGGGTGTGTGCACTACAAAGGTTATCCTTGGAGTCTGTTATAGACTTCCCAGTGTTAAGGAGGAGGTGGAGACTGAGCTCCTTGCACATATGGCAAGGGCTGGGACAGTGATAATAATGGGGGATTTTAACTACCCAGAAATTGACTGGAGTAATGGCACTGCTGGAACAGTTAACCAGTTCAGCCCCAGCGCCGTAAATAGGCGGCGGCTGGTTTTGAGCGACTGTACCGGGACATAGCCTGCAGCTGCTATATCCCGGTATCGTTTTTTAGAGCGGACGGTCGGCTATTGAGGGATAATGACCGATCCGGCTCTGGAGCCACTCGGTCGTTATCCCAGGGGGCGGGAGAGGACATCTCCGCCGCCTTCCGGCGCTCTTCTCCGGCTTCCCGTCCCACCGGGAGACCGGAGCGACGATCCGGCGCCTCCGCCGGCTAGAAGGAGACCTGACAGAAGCCGGAATCGGTTCCTCCGATCGGGTCTCCTTCGGCAAATTCCGGAAGCGACGTCACAACGTCACTTCCGGTTTACTCGGCGGCTAACGGCGCCAATTTTTTAAAAATTACAGTATTCAGAATCGCTGTTTTTGGCGATCTGAATACTGTGAAGTGCAAAGGAGGGAAGGGGGTTTTTTTTAGACCCCCCCAGCCCTGCAAAAAGTGTACCTGTCACCATATATTACTAAGGCTAATAATGAAAAATCAATCCGCGCCAAAATCTTGATGGTAAATGATTCAAACAATGATAATAATATTGATACTGTAGCAGCTGTACACAAAGTTATACATCAAACCATGAACAATAAGATATCAGTGCAGCGCTTAAAGTCCAAAAAAAAAAAATTCAGAAAGATGATTAGAGAAAGTCCCACATCCGTGCATGGAATGTATCAGAATTGGAGTGTCACACCACACCATAAGCACACCGCTCTTACCAGATCCAGCAGGAATGTTAGAGGAAGTCTGCTTCTCCCCACACTGTACCATGAGAACTCCAACTGTCACCATAGCACGTCCAAATAATGATCAGAGGTACCTCGTATGAGAGTGGATGGTCCGGGAAGTGTCGCCTCACACTGTGGACTTTGCTGCTTGTCCTGTCATAGAACATGGCGTGTTCTTTACCTCCTCCATGAGCAGTGGGTGAGTGGTTGATAGCGGTTTCCTTACAGACTCAAGAAGAAAAATTTGCCCTGCGAGCAGAGGGAGAGTCTACAGGAGTGGCCTGCCCATCTATGTACCTCTGATCATTATTTGGACGTGCTGTGGTGACAGTTGGAGCTCTCATGGTACAGTGTGGGGAGAAGCAGACTTCCTCTAACATTCCTGCTGGATCCATTTGTTAAACAAAACGTGTTTGACCACCCTTATTAGGGGGTCACACGTTCTCTGGTAAGAGCGGTGTGCTTATGGTGCGGTGTGACACTCTAATTCTGATACATTCCGTGCACGGATGTGGGACTTTCTCTGATCACCATATATTACAAGGATGTTTACATTCCTTGTGATAGCAATAAATGTGATCAGATTTTATTTTTTTTTTTTAACCACTTCAATACTATGCACTTAGAACACTTTACTACCAGACCAATTTTCAGTTTTCAGTGCTGTTGCGCTTTGAATGACAATTGCGCGGTCGTGCGACGCTGTACCCAAACAGATTTTTTTATCATTTTGTTCCCACAAATAGAGTTTTCTTTTGGTGGTATTTGATCACCCCTGCGGTTTTTATTTTTTGCGCTACAAATAAAAAAAAGACCGAAAATTTTGAAAAAAAAAAAAATCTCTATTTTTGTCACAAAACTTTGTAAATAAGTACATTTTCTCCATCACTGGTGGGCACTGATGAGGCTACACTGACGGGCACTGATGTGGCAGTACTGATTGGCACTGAGGCGGCACTGATGTGGCACTGATGAGGTGGCACTTATATGCAGCGATGATGAGCACTGTTAGGCGGCACTGATGAGCAGCACTGACGGGTACTGAGAGGTGGCACTGATATACAGCACTGATGGGCACTGATATGCAGCACTGACGGACACAGCTAAGCGGCACTGATGGGCACTAATAGACAGCACTGATTGGCACTCATAGGCGGCACTGGGCACTGATGGCACTGATGGGCACTGATAGGTGGGCACTGGTAGGTGGCAATGGTGGGCACTGATATGTGGCACTGGTATGCATTTAAAGGGGCACTGGTGGGCACTGATAGGGGCACTGGTGGGCATATACATTGATAGGGGCTCATTCCCTGGTGGTCTAGGGTGGCATCTGAAGGTGGCACTGAGTGAAGGTGGCACTGAGCAGTATGTCACTTACCTGGTGGTCTAGGGGGGTCTCCCTGGTGGTCCAGATCGGCTCCCTGGTGGTCCTGGGTGGGCACATCCCTGGTGGTCCCTGGGCAGGCTCCCTGGTGGTCTAGGGTGGCGATCCGAGGGAGGGCTGTGCTTGATAAATCATCAGCAAAAACCCTCCCTGTCGGATGCAGCTGATCGGCTCTCCCCTCATCAGGTCTGCAGACCTGAGTACAGGAAAGCCGATAAACGGCTTTCCTGTATTACACTGTGACCAGCCGTGATTGGTCACGGCTGGTCACATGGTAAAGTGCTTCGGATCGAAGCACTTTACCGAGATCGGCATTGCGGGGGGTCAGACTGACCTCCCACACCACCGATCGCTGCGATGCGCGCCCCCCCCCCCCCAGGCGCGCGGCAGCTTGTTATCCTGAGGACGTCATATGACGTCCAGTCAGGATAACTGAGCCACTTCCCGGCCGTCATTTTGCATACGGCGGTCGGGAAGTGGTTAAAGGAACAGTGTTAAAAATAAAAAAAATTAAAAAAAAAAAAAAAAAAAAAAAAAGTAAAACGCCACCGTCCCCATGAGATCGCGCAGCAAAGAAAACGCATATGTAAGTCGCGCCCGCATATGAAAACTGTGTTCAAACCACGCATGTGAGGTATCGCCGCGATCGCCAGATTGTGAGCAATAGCAAAAGACCTCCTCTGCACCTCTAACCTGGTAACCGATAAAATTTTTTAAAGTGTCGCCTATGGAAATTTTTAAGTACCAGACTTTGTCGCCATTCCGCGAGTGCGCGCAATTTTCAACCGTGTCATGTATGGTATCTATTTACTCAGTGTAACATCCTCTTTCACAATATACAAAAAAATGGAGCTAATTTTACTGTTCTTATTTTTTTAACTCAAAGTGACATTTTTCCAAAAAAATCGCGCTTGAAAGACCGCTGCGCAAATACCGTGTGGCAAAAAGTATTGCAAGGATTGTCATTTTTATTATCTAGGGTGTTTGAAAAAATATATATAATGCTTGGGGGTTCTAAGTAATTTTCTAGCAAAAAAAAGCTGTTTTTAACTTGTAACCAACAAATGTAAAAAAGGGGCCCGGTTGGTAATGTATAAACCTATTACAGGACAATTTTTTTTATGGTCCAGTTTATTGAGGCCCCAACTGGGAATGACTCTTTGTTGGACCTGCTAATCTCAAACCATGCAGAGCTTATTACATATTTTCATATAAAAGAACATCTGGGTAGCAGTGACGATAACATGATTTCAGTTAATGTAAGCTGCAAGCAACAAACACATACAGGAAAGATAAAAACACTTAATTTTAAGAGAGCAAATTTTCCAAGGATGAGGGCTGCTCTTCTGGACTTAGACTGGGAGGACATAATTGCATAGATGAACAGAAATGACAATTCTTCAAAGACTTTATGCAAACACACTGCAAAGTATATTCCCATGGACATTAAGTTCAAAAGCTTAAAAATAAAACCTATGTGACCTATACATAAGTTATACATAATAAGAAAAAAAATCTAAACACGAAGGAACACTATCATTTAAATGTTACAAATGATATAAAACAATATTTAAATTGGAAATCAAGAACGCAAAAATTCAAAATGAACTTCAGATTGCAAAAGCTAGTAGGGAAAACCCCAAAAAAATCTTCAAATTACTAAAAAAGTTAGGCCCTTTACAAAATCTAGAGTGGGTGACTGGGGACAAAGGAAAAGGCAGATTTATGAAATGTTTTCTTCAGCTCTGTGTATAGAAAGGAGCATGGGGGAGCTCATGTCCATAATGGGGATGTTATTGACACGGCCCCAAATGATCCACAATGGCTCAAAAGTAATATGGTCCAGAAATATTTAGACAGAACAAATTTTGGTAAAGCACTTTGGCCACATGGCATCCACCCACAGATCCTAAAAGTTGTGTTCTGTTCTTGCAAAGCCATTGTTTCTAATTTTTAGGGACTCGGTAATGACTGGAAATAGTACCACTGGATTGGCGTAGGGCCAATGTGGTGCCTATTTTCAAAAAGGTATCAGTCTTTACCAAGTAATTTATAGGCCTGTTAGTTAAACTTCTATAGACGGGGAAGATATTGGCGAGTTTAATAGACCACATAGATGAGTTCTTACTGGAAAAAATATTTTAGGCAACAGACAGCATGGATTCATGAAAGACAGAAGTTGTCAAACCTGATTTTTCTTTTTATGAGTAGGTAAGTAAAACCTTGCACAGATGTGTGGCTGTGGACGTGGTATACTTGGATTTTGCAAAAGCGTTTGACACCGTTCCCCATACATGGATAATGTGTAAGGTAAAGTCTACAGGCTTGGAAAGTTCAGTTTGTAAATGGATAGAAAACTGGCTAAAAGACCGAATTCAAAGAGTAGCGGTTAATGATTCTTCTTCTGAATGGTCTAAGGTTATCAGTGGTGTACCCCAAGGTTCAGTGTTGAGAAGCCTTACTTTTTAATATATTTATAAATGATATAGGGTCTGGGATTAAATGTACTATTTCAGTCTTTGCAGATGACACCAAGCTATGCAGTGGAATAACGTCCATACAGGATGTCTCCAACTTACAAGCCAACCTCAATGCACCTTCTAATTGGGCGACTATGTGGCAAATGAGGTTTAATGTTGATAAATGTAAAATTATGCACTTTGGGGTTAAGAATATGCATGCATCATACATAATAGGGGGAGTACAACTGGGGGAATCCATAGTGGAGAAGGATCTGGGGTTTTTGGTAGATCATAGGCTTAATAATGGCATGTAATGCCGAGCTGTGGTTTTCAAAGCGAGCAAAGTCCTTTCTTGTATTGAGAGGTATGGACTAGAGTTGAGCGAACCCGAACTGTAAGGTTCGGGTTTGTACCGAACTTTGGGGTGTCCGTGACCTGAACCCGGATATTTGAAAAAAGTTTGGGTTCGAATTCTGGGTTCGGGTATTTAATCATGCATGTTGAATAGCTGCAGGGCAGCCAATCAACAAGTGTTTCACTGGTTTTCCCTAGAAGCCATCACAGCCATGCCTACTAATGGCATGGCTGTGATTGGCCAGTGCATCATGTGACCCAGACTCTCTGAGGCTGGAGTCGCAGTGCTGCATGTCACATGCTCTCTGGGTAGTGTAGGGAGAGGATGCTGCCGGTGCTGTGAGGGACAGATTGCAGATCGATAGATAGGTAGAGATTACTACTACTACTGCTTTTAGGGACAGATTGCAGATCTCATCCTGCATTAAAGAACGATCTGACTGGAATAGGTAGAGTCTACTGCTTAGAGGGACAGATTATTGTTCTAAAATCATTTTGCAGCCCTCTAGCACTTTCCAGGACTTTTACAGTACTTTTTGTGCCGAAAAGTTCGGGTCCCCATTGAATTCAATGGGGTTCGGGATAAAGTTCGGGTCAAGTTCGGTACCGAACCCGGGCTTTTTTCCGAAGTTCGACCGAACCCGAACATCCACGGGTTCGATCAACTCTAGTATGGACTCCAGAGAGAGAGATCATTTTGCCCCTGTACAAATCATTAGTAGGACCTCATCTAGAATATGCAGTTCAGTTTTGGGCACCAGTTCTCAAAAAGGCTATCGGGCAACTGGAGAAAGTGCAGAGAAGGGCAACCAAACTGATGAGAGGCATGGAGGAGCTCCGATATGAGGAAAGATTAGAGGAACTGAATTTATTCTCTTGAAGAGGTGATTAAGGGGAGGATATGATCAACATGTACAAATACATAAGGGGTCCATATAGTGAACTTGGTGTTATTCACTTTAAGGTCATCACAGAGGAAAAGAGGGAATTCTTTACATCTACAGGAAAAACTATTTCATCTCCAAATACAGAAAGGTTTCTTCACAGTAAGCTGTAAAACTGTGGAATAGACTCCCTTAAGAGGTGGTTCTGGCCAGCTCAGTAGATTGCATTAAAAAAGGCCTGGATTATTTGGATACTGACAATGATAGGTAAAGTTGATCCAGGGTGAATCTGATTACCTCTCGGGCGATCGGGAAGGAATTTATTTCCACTGCTGTAGCAAATTGGGTCATGCTTTACTGGGGTTTTTTCGCCTTCCTCTGGATAGACGGTGGGTGAAGCATTGTGTATATGTGATTGTATATTATTATTATTATTATTATTTGAACTAGATGGACTTGTATCTTTTTTTTTTTTCAACCTGACTATGTAACAAAAATTGGCCAAGGTAAACTACTAGTGTATAAATAAAGCCTAAGAACCATAATAGGTGCTCAACATGTGGCGTCATGGGAGCACACAAGGTCAAATTGGGGCCACAAACCATTCTAACTCAAACAGACCTATTATATCAGTGACCATTCTAGATCAAGATCTAGAACAGTAAAATTATAAAATCAGAAATACATGCAGCGTATTGTGTACACTATATATCAGTGCATTCAGGGGTGTACGGTATATAGCACACTACTTGACATGTTGTCTTCAAATATATACAATCTAGTGTATCCAGATATACACGCAGCGTATTGAGTGTACACTATATATCGGTGCATTCGGGGGTGTACAGTATATAGTATAGTGCAGTGAGGTGTTAAAAAAAATACCCATCATTTCACGAAGGCCACAAAGGAGAGGCAGACACTCCCAGGCCACTAAAAGATGGCAAGCAGCCTCTGTGGTAGATGTAGATGGACTTGTATCTTTTTTTTTTCAACCTGACTATGTAACAAAAATTGGCCAAGGTAAACTACTAGTGTATAAATAAAGCCTAAGAACCATAATAGGTGCTCAACATGTGGCGTCATGGGAGCA
>BLSH010337651.1:569807-580616 GCA_018402905.1 Glandirana rugosa | reverse complement strand
CTTACTAAAAACCTTGGAATGTCTACTTTCCAAAAAGGGGTCATTTGGTGGGTATTTGTACTCTCCTGGCTTGTTAGGGTCTCAAGAAATGAGATAGGTGGTCAGTACATCAGGTGTGATCAATTTTCAATGATTGGCACCAGAGCTTGTAGACTCTATACCTTTCACAGAGAATAAATAATATCCACTAATTTGGGTTATTTTTACCAAAGATATGTAGCAGTATAAATTATCGCCCAAATTTATGAAGAAAAATTACTTTTTTGCAAAATTTTTCAATACAAACTAAAAAAAAGTGTTTTTTTTTTCAAAATTTTCGCTACTTTTTCGCTTATATTGAAAAAAATAAAAAACCCAGCAGTGATTATATACCACCAAAAGAAAGCTCTATTTGTGAGAAAAAAATGATAAAAATTTTGTTTGGGTACAGTGTACCATGACTGAGTAATTGTCATTTAAAGTGTGAGAGTGCTGAAAGCTGAAAATTGGTCTGGTAAGGAAGGGGGTGTAAGTGTCCTGTATGGAAGTGGTTAAAAACAGAAAAAAACCCACAAAAGATAGATAGCTAACTAGATAGATTTTATATTTCTCCCTATCTGTCAGTGCAGACAGGTTAGTGTAGGGGGAAAAAAAAAAGTAAAAGGAGAAAAAAAAAAAAAAATATATATATATATATATATATATATATATATATATATATATATATATATAATGTATGTTTGTGTGTGTGTATATATAGTATCTCACAAAAGTGAGTACACCCCTCACATTTTTGTAAATATTTTATTATATCTTTTCATGTGAAGATGTCCAAATTGGGCCCAAAGTATCAATATTTTGTGTATCCACCATTATTTTTCAGCACTGCCTTAACCCTCTTGTGCATGGAGTTCACCAGAGCTTCATAGGTTGCCAGTGGAGTCCTCTTCCACTCCTCCATGAAGACATCACAGAGCTGGGGGATGTTAGAGACCTTGCACTCCTTCACCTTCCATTCATCCTCAAATGGATGCACCACAGATGCTCAATCGGGTTTAGGTCTGGAGACAGGCTTGGACAGTCCCTCGACTCTACCCTCAGCAAGGTAGTGGTTGTCTTGGAGGTGTGTTTGGGGTGATTATCATGTTGGAATACTGCCCTGCGGCCCAGTGTCCGAAGGGAGGGGGGGAATCATGCTCTACTTCAGTATGTCACAGTACATGTTGGCATTCATGGTTCCTTCAATGAACTGTAGCTCCCCAGTGCTGTCAGTCACACACGCTTGACACAATCTGAACAAAATATGTTTATCTTGGTCTCATCAGACCACAGGACATGGTTCCAGTAATCCATGTCCTTAGTCTGCTTGTCTTCAGCAAACTGTTGGCTTCTCAGGCTTTCTTGTGCATCATCTTTAGAGGAGGCTTCCTTCCAGGACGACAGCCATGCAGACCAATTTGATGCAGTGTGCGGCGTATATGGATTGAACACTGACAGGCTAACCCCCCACCCCTTCAACCTCTGCAGCAATGCTGGCAGCACTCATATGTCTATTTCCCAAAGACCACCTCTGGATAGGACGCCGAGCATGTGCACTCATCTTCTTTGGTCGACTATGGCAAGGTCTGTTCTGAGTGGAACCTGTCCTGTTAAACCACTGTATGGTCTTGGCCACCATGCTGCAGCTCAGTTTCATGGTCTTAGCAATCTTCTTATAGTCTAGGCCATCTTTATGTGGAACAACAATCCTTTTTTTCAGATCCTCAGAGAGTTCTTTGCCATGAGGTACCATGTTAAACTTCCAGTGACTAGTATGAGAGAGTGAGAGCGATGACACCAAATTTAACACACCTGTGACCTTTTAACACTGAGTCACATGACACTGGGGAGGGAAAATGGCTAATTGGGTCCAATTTGGACATTTTCACTTAGGGGTGTACTCACTTTTGTTGCCAGAGGTTTAGACATTAATGGCTGTGTGTTGAGTTATTTTGAGGGGACAGCAAATTTACACTGTTATACAAGCTGTACATTCACTACTTTACATTGTAGCAAAGTATAATTTCTTCAGCGTTGTCACATGAAAAGATATAAAAAATTTTTACAAAAATGTGAGGGTGTACTCACTTTTTTGAGATACTGTATATACACACAGCGTATTGAGTTTGCACTATATATCTGTACATACGGTATATAGTACACTTGACGTGGTGTATTAAAATATATACAGCCTGCATTTATACATGCAGCGTATTGAGTGTACACTATATATCGGTGCATTCAGGGGTGTACAGTATATAGTATAGTGCAGTGAGGTGTTAAAAAAATACTCATCATGTCACGAAGGCCACAAAGGAGAGGCAGACACTCCCAGGCCACTAAAAGAGGGCAAGCAGCCTCTGTGTCTTCAGTGAAAAGTGGTGGTGACGGACATGGTGCTTCCTCTGCAGGCGGGTAACTCTTGTCCTTTTTTTCTGCTGTTTGACGTGCTATTGAGCCACAACATGCAGAAGAGTTGGTGGAGTGGATAACAAAGCTGTCCTCATCATCCTCATCCTCTGTCACCCAGGCTCGTTCAAGTTTGCCTTCCAATGCATCTGGCAAAGCGGCCTATTCCACCGGATCCTTGTCCACAGTTGCTCCTTCTGTAGCCGCACCATATCATGCACGGAGGAGTCACTTGAGGAGTTTGACCATAGAGTTGGTTACATGCTCATGGAGGATGCGCAGCAATTTGAAGGCTCCGATGTTGGTTCCCAGGTTGAGGAAGGTAGTAGCGTGAGCCTAGAGACAGGGGATGCCGCAAAAGGACAAACTAGCAGCCGTGTTCCCCCAGCTGCAGCATACTGCTAAGTTTGCTCCAGTGACGAGGAGGGAGGGGATTATGAGGACACGGACTGTACTTTGGTGCCAGAGAGAAGAGAGGAGGAAAGTGAGGAGGAGGCTCAACTCCAAGGCAGGATGTCACCCAGGGGACAGCTTAAGGGCAGCCACCCAATTGCATCAGACCACAGAGCTCCACAGGTGCAGGGCGCTGCTGCCTCCCCGCTGACTTCCAACATTTCTTTGGTGTGGGCATTTTTCAGCACATGTGTAGTAGATCGCACCATTCCCATTTGCAATCTATGTCTGAAGCGGGTCAAGCGCGGCCAGGACTCCAGCTCCAGGCACTACTGTCTTGACAAGACATATGATGACCAATCATGCAGTCCATTGGCAAGAGTACCTGAAGAACCCACACCAGAAAACAAGGCAGACTCATCCTTGCTCCTCATCTGGGATCTCAACCCCTACTATACCTGCAGTCCTCTCCAAAACCTGCACTGAGAGGAATGAAGGTGTAGCAATGGGTGCCACAACTAGTACTTGCAGCCAATCTGCTAGCGGTACACCACCAGGTGAATTCAGTGAATTCAGCAGGCAAATATCCCTACCCTAGTTGCTGAACTGTAAAAAGAAATACTGTCTCAGCCATCCACATGCTCAGCATCTTAATGCTAGCTTGTCCAAAATGCTAGCACTCCAACTGCTGCCTTTTGGTAGACTCTGCCCCCTTTCGTGAATTTGTGGAATGTGCTGTCCCACAGTGGCAGGTTCCCAAAAGACATTTCTTTTCACGTAAGACCATTCCGGCTCTCTACCGTCATGTGGAAGGCAATGTTTTGGCCTTGTTGAACAGTGCGGTCAGCAGCAGGGTTCATATTACCGCTGACTCATGGTCCAGCAGGCACGGTCAGGGATGGTACCTTTCCTTCATGGCTCACTGGGTAACTCTGCTGCCAGCTGGGAAGGATGCAGGACAGGGTTCAGTTTTGGAAATAGTTAAGCCACCATGCCTTCAAAAAGCTGGTGGTGATTTTGCCACCTCCTCCATCCCCTTCTCTTCTTCTACCTCTGTGGCCTCTTCTGCAGAATTGTCCTCTGAACCTGCAGTGCTCCCTAAGCGTTCAAGGGGCTATGCAAGCAGTCAGGCTAAAAGATGCCATGTGGTGCTTGAGTTAGTCTGTCTTGGGGACAGGAGCCACACTGGGGAAGAGATTCTTTCAGCTCTGCGGGGGCAGGCTCAGAGGTGGTTGACACCATGATTGACACCTCGTCAGCTTGAGCCAGGAATGGTTGTATGTGACAATGGCACTAGCCTTCTCTCTGCCCTCCAACTGGGACAATTGACACGTTCCATGCTTGGCACACGTCTTGAATTTGGTGGTGCGGCTTTTCTTGACCAGGTACCCAGGCTTACCAGATAACCTGAGGCAGGTCAGAAAAGTCTGTGGTCATTTCCGGCGTTCATACAATGCCAGTGCCCGGCTGGGAATTCAACCTGCCCAACAACCGTCTCATTTGTGACATGTCCACCAGGTGTAACTCGGCATTGGCAATGCTGCAGTGGCTGCACGCACAGCAGAGGGCCATCAATGAGTACCACTGTGAGCATGGCACCAGGACAGGCTCAGGGGGGATTGGCTTTTTCTCGCCACGTCAGTGGCTAATGATCAAGGATGCATGCACTGTCCTGTCACCATTTGAAGAGACCACAAGGATGGTGAGCAGCGACAATGCATGCATCAGTGACACTGTCCCACTAATATTCCTTCTGGAGCACACACTTTGTGGAATCATGGGCAGGGCACTTGAGGCAGAACAGAGGGAGGAAGAGGAGGGAGGACTTCCTTTCCTCTCAAGGCCCCCTTAATGCAGCGAGCATCGCTGCAGAGCTGCCAAACACGGGGGGAGGAGGAGGATTGTGTCAGCATGGATGTGGAGTATAATACGCAGCAGTCTTCAAGGGATCATGGTTTTTAGGCCCCAGAAACCCAAGGAGTTGTACGTGTTCCTGATTAATGTCATCTTCAGTGACCTAGAGGACACTCATGCCTCCTCAAACTTACGCTGCATGGGCTCTCTGATTCTGAAAAGACCCTAGGATTCCTGGTATCAAGGAGAGGGATCATTACTGGCTGGCAAACCCTTCTTGATCCACGTTACAAGGGTAAAGTTGCACAACTCCTCCTGCCAGTGCAGAGGGTGCAGAGGATGAAAAATCTTCAGGATACCTTGAAGAAAAGTTTGTGCAATGCCTTTCCAGACCCTGGGAGGTTACAAAGTCCTGCTGCTGACCCTGGACAACGTGTTTCTGAAGCTTCAGTCGTTCAGAGGCAGAGTGGTGGAGAAGATGGCCAGTTGAGCGATACCTTTAAAAAAAATTTCACAACTCAGCACCCAGGCCTGATAGGTTCAAGCAACCATCATCAGCGTCTGCGTTATATGGTGCAGGAATATATAATGGCAAGAGCAGACTTGGAGACCTTTCCAACTGAGCATCCACTTAGTTACTGGGTCTTGAGGATGGACCACTGGCTGGAACTTGCTCAATATGCAATTGAGCTACTGGCCTGTCCTACATCCAGCGTGTTTTCTGAACTGACATTCAGTGCTGCTGGAGGGTTTGTAACAAAGAGTGCGCCTGTCCACAGACTCGGTTTATGGGCTCACATTTATAAAAATGAATCAGTCCTGGATCAGCAGCTATCAAGCCCCTGATGCTGATGCAACTGATTAAATTTGCTAGGGATCTGGGATCCCTTGAAGACTGCCACTGCTCCTATTCCTCCTGTCCATAATCTAGAACAATATTTTGTATTTAGGACACAAGCAACACCCAAGGCCCAATTTTTCTGCACCTGGTTTACAGGGGCATGCCATAACAATTTTTAAACAAATTTAAAACATCAGGGCCTGTTCCTCCATCCAACAAGAGTAAATGCAAGGGGTTACATTGTTCTGGTACCACCAGCACCCAAGGCCCAATTTTTTGCCATCTGTTTGACTGGGGGCTTTCATCACAATTTGTATACTAATTTACAACAGCAGGCCCAGTTCCTCCGTCCAACAAGAGTAACTGCAAGGGGTTACAGTGTTCTGGCACCGCCAACACCCAAGGCCCAATTTTCTGCCACCTGTTTGGGGGATTTTATCACCGCCACCGCGCTCCCCGCTGCTGCAACCTGGCCCCTGCACGTCTCCCAGAATGGGCGGTCTTCATAATCACAGTTCTTTTATAAGGAGGGGCGGGGCCACCCAGTGACCTCACTGAGTGAACCCACCCCCTCTGACATGCGCTGTCAGAGGGGGGCGGGTCACCCAATTACATCACTGGGTGTCCCCGCCCCTCCTTATAAAAGAACTGTCATTGTGAAGACCGCCAATTCTGGTTCTGGTGGGGCCGGGTTGCAGCAGCGAGGAGAGCGGTAACGGTGAAAGAAGAAGATAAAGATGAAGATGAACAGAGGAAGCAAGAAGACTGAAAAAAGGAGCACAAGACCAGAAGGACCGGGCCAGGAGAATATGGAAGAAGAAAGAAGAAAAGGGCTATTTTGCACAATAGAGGACTTATCAAAAACTGCCTCCTGTTTT
Source organism: Glandirana rugosa (assembly GCA_018402905.1). Taxonomy (NCBI): domain Eukaryota; kingdom Metazoa; phylum Chordata; class Amphibia; order Anura; family Ranidae; genus Glandirana; species Glandirana rugosa. The sequence goes on along the minus strand of BLSH010337651.1, from coordinate 574,223 downwards.
GGTGAATGGGTAGGGGTACAATGTACCCTATACCTATTCACATAATAGGGGCCGAGATCTGGGGGCCCCCTTATTAAAGGGGGCTACCAGATTCCTATAAGCCCCCCCACCTGCAGACCCCCACAAGCACTGACCAGGCTTGTGGGGAAGAGGCTCTTGTAGCCTGGTACAGTTCAGAAAGGGGGGGAGACACTCGCCCACCCCCCCCCCATCCTAACCGGCCAGGGCTGTATGCTCAGATAAGGGTCTGGTTTGGATTTTAGGGTTCCCCCTTAATATCCAAACCAGACCCAAAGAGCCTGGTTTGGACTGGGGGGGTGGGGTAGGGGGGACACCGCGCACTTTTTTTTTTTCCCAGCGATTTTTGTATATTGCCGGAAACCGGCAATACATTACAGCCGCGATTTTAAATGACAATTTTTCCTATGGAAATGTCCTTTTGCTCTGGCCATGTTCTACACCTCACAGAGATGCGCCCTTTTACACACAGACTAAGGACACCCCCCAAGCACAATATTTAAAGGAATTTTTCATGTTTTTTTTTTTTTAAATTTAAGCATTATTAAAATCCCTGCTCCTGAAAAACGATTGATTTTAAAACTTTTTTTTTCATTGATGCATGTCCCCTAGGACAGGACTCAGGTCCCCATACACTTTTTAGGGTAATGACATTGCATATACACCTTTAAAATGAGCACTTTTGATTTTTATTTTTCATGTTCGAGTCCCATAGACTTTAATGGTGTTCGAATGTTCGCCCAAACGTTTTGTCTGTTTGCATGTTCTGGGGCGAACTGAACCTGGGAGTGTTCTGCTCATCCCTATGCACATCTCTAGTGCACACTACCTAGCTTAATCTCAACATTGTGCTACCCCAATAGAGCATGCTCATGAGAAACCTCCAGAAATCTGCAAGGGCGGGGGCCCGAGGTTTCCACTGCCAGGGGTCTCCACATAGTTTAATTCGGCACCACTCTTAATATGTTATACTGTAGTGACATACTGTTAATGCGGTTATCATTAATATAAGTCAAAGGCGTAGTGCTATTGGATGCTAAAGTATTATGAAATGCCACAATGGTGATGCTAAATAGTCACTTGGAGTGTGACGTGAATGATGTTGTCACCACTTGTGTTAGCCCCTTAAGGACCGCCCCACACAGACATACTGCGGCAGGTTGGCCCTCCTGCGCAAAATCATGTGCCTGTACGGGATTTCGTGCACTGGGGCGGGCACCACCGCTGAACTGCTCCTGCTGTGATTGGACACAATGTTTGTATAGCCCTATATAGCTAGCTATTTCTCCCATGTTCTTATACAATATGGTTCTGTAGGTCACTACTAGAGTTGGGTCAAACCCCACCCCCCCCTTCCCGACCATAACGCTTGAAGATCACAAAAGTTTGGACCCAAACTCCAAACCTCTTTGAAGTCTATGGGACCCATGCTTGAAAAATCAAGTATGTCCTTTTTGAAGGCTTATATGCAAGTTATTGCCCACATAAAGGGTATGGGGGCCTGGGTACTGCTCTGGGGACATGTATGCATGTAAACTTTTTTAAAAAAAATTCAATTTTACAGGAGCAGTGATTTAATGATGCTTAACCACTTCAATACTGGGCACTTAAACCCCCTTTCTTCCCGGACAATTGCGCGGTCTTGCGACACTGCACCCATATGAAATTTTTTTATCATTTTTTTCACACAAATAGAGCTTTCTTTTGGTGGTATTTAATCACCCCTTGGTTTTTTATTTTTTGCACCATAAATTAAAAAAGACTGAAAATTTTCAAAAACCATGCATTTTTCTTCGTTTATGTTATAAAATTTTGCAAAGAAGTAGTTTCTCTTCATAAATTTTGACCAAAAATGATACTGCTACATTTCTTTGGTAAAAATAACCCAAATTGGAGTTTATTTGGTGTTTGCGGACAGACAGATGTTTTGGGGACTGTGACAGATGTGACGGGGACAGACAGATGTTTTGGGACTGTGACAGATGTTTTGTGTATGGTGACAGATGTGATGTGGGACATACAGATGTTTTGGGGACTGTTTTATGGGGACATGGATGTGTATGGGGACAGGGGTATCAGTGGTGCTTGGTGCACCGTGTGGGGGGGGGGCGGCGATCTGTGAGGGCTCTCTGCATGAAATCGTCATCATTCAGAGAGCTGTCATATTGCTGCAGATCCCCCCCCCCCCCCGCACTGAGCTCGGCAGGGGGAGAACTGTCAGACGTTCGTCACTGTTTACAATGTGACGGCTGTGACTAGACACAGCCGTCACATGATCGGGAGGGCCAATCACTGTGCCCATATCCCGATCATAATGATCACAGGATCCAGCTGCAGCGCGCCGTGTGGCCGCGCTGCGGGCTCCCGTTCTGCAGGACATTAATACACGTCCTGTCAGAACGGGGAAGCTCCCACCCGGCCGTATATATACAGTGGCTGGGTGGAAGGTGGTTAAAGTGAACCAATTAAAAATTAAATTAAAAAAAATGGCATGGGGTCCCCCCCCAATCCATGCCCAGGCACTGGGTGTTTGCCAAACAGGCAATGTTCGAGACAAACTTTTGCTTGGCTCGAACTGTTCGCCTAACTCTAGCCACTACTTTAATATACAGTTGTATGCGAAAGTTTAAGAACCCCTGACAATTTCCATGATTGTCATTTATAAATATGTGGGTGTTTGGATCAGCAATTTCATTTTGATCTATCAAATAACTGAAGGACACAGTAATATTTCAGTAGTGAAATGCGATTTATTGGATTAACAGAAAATGCGCAATATACTTCAAAACTAAATTAGACAGGTGCATAAATTTTGGCACCCCAACAGAAAAATCACATCAATATTTAGTAGAGCCTCCTTTAGCAGAAATAACAGCCTCTAGACGATTCCTATAGAGTGTAATGAGTGTCTGGATGAATGTATTTTGGACCATTCCTCCTTACAAAACATCTCCAGATCAGTTAGGTTTGATGGTTGCCGAGCATGAACAACCCGCTTCAAATCACCCCACAGATGTTCAATGATATTCAGGTCTGGGGACTGGGATGGTCATTCCAGAACATTGGACTTGTTCCTCTGCATAAATGCCCGAGTAGATTTTGAGCAGTGTTTTGGGTCGTTGTCTTGTTGAAATATCCAGAACCGGTGTAACTTCAACTTTGTGACTGATTCCTCAACATTATTCTCAAGAATCTGCTGATATTGAGTGGAATCCATGCAACCCTCAACTTTAACCAGATTCCCAGTACCGGCACCGGCCACACAGCCCTACAGCATGATGGAACCTCCACCAAATTTTACTGTGGGTAGCAAGTGTTTTTCTTGCAACGCTTTGTTCTTTTGCCACCATGCATAACGCCCCTTGTTATGACCCAATAGCTCAATCTTTGTCCAAATGTGCATTTGTATACCTCAAGCGACTCAGTTTGTGGCTGTGTGCAGAAAAGGCTTCTTTCGCATCTCCCATACAGCTTCTCCCTGTGCAAAGTGCGCTGAATTGTTAAACGATGCACAGTGACACCGTCTGCAGCAAGTTGATGTTGGAGGTCTTTGGAGGTGGTCTGTGGGCTGTTTTTGACAGTTCTCACCATCCTTCACCTTTTACCTCTCCAATATTTTATGTGGCTGCCACTTCTGGCCTTAACAAGAACTGTGCCTGTGGTCTTCCATTTCCTCACTATGTTCCTCACAGTGGACACTGACAGCTTATATCTCTGCAATAACTTTTTGTAGCCTTCCACTAAACCATAATGTAGAACAATCTTTGTTTTCAGGTCATTTGAGAGTTGTTTTGAGGCCCCCATGTTGCCATTCTTCAGAGGAGAGTCAAAGAACAACTTGCAATTGGCCACCTTAAATACCTTTTCTCATGATTGGATGCACCTGTCTATGAAGTTCAAGGCTGAATGAGCTCACCAAACCAATTGTGTGTTACAATTAGAGTTGAGCGAACTTCTAGAAGTCCGGGTTCTGCTGGTTCTGCAGAACTTCGGGACAAAGTCCGGGTCCGGGTCTGGACAGAACCCGAACTTTGTCCCGAACCCCATTGAAATCAATGGAGACCCGGACTTTTAGGTACAAAAAGTGTTGTAAAATAGTCCTGGAAGGTCCTAGAGGTCTGCAAAAGGAAGGAAATGTGGGTAAGGGTGGGACAAGTGACCTACAAAGAAATGGGGACAGGAAAATAACTTTAAATATTTTTAAAAAAATAAAAACTTAAAAAATGCAAAAATGGAGATCATCATCAAAATGGGTCTGAAAAGTATAAATTAACATTAGAGGCCATAGAACTGTTCTAAAATCATCTTCAAACTGTGTCAAAAAAGTATAAATAAGTCGGGAGTACCCATATCACTGGGCCTGAAACAGGGCTTCAAGACGTCTTGGTCGTCTTGGGC
>BLSH010337651.1:534318-546187 GCA_018402905.1 Glandirana rugosa | reverse complement strand
CATACCTCTTATTCGTATATTATGACGACGTCCGCGGTTCTCTAAATCCTCCAGGTGTCTCTGCATGTCTCTCAGCTGGGTGCCTTGGGAGTGAGCAGACTCTTGAAGTTGCTGCAGTGCAGAACTGTGAACCATTGTCGTTTCCTCGATATCTTCCAGTCTATTGTGCACTGATTGCAGTTCTCTCTTCAGATCAGAAATGGCTGAGGTCATTGCTGCAGTTAGGGACTCTTTTATGTCCTCTGCCACTAACCTTAGGTCTGCCATGGCTAGTGGCTGTGCCCTGGTAGAGCTGTGTTGCTGGGAGCTGGAGCTCTGCCTTCCTGGTGGGCTCAAACTGGAGGAGCGTGCCGCGGCCTGGTAGGCCCGATCTGAAGCCGGGGACTCGCGTGATTGCGAGCGGAAGAGCTCCGGTATACTGCGGCCTGCTCGGGTGTTCGCGCGCTGGGGTGAGCGCGATCTGGCCGGGGATGGTTCCCTGGATGTCTTCCCCATTTTGGAGCTGTTGTGGGCAGTGGATGGCTTGAAATGTAGGCTTAAATCCCCCCGGTTTGCAGGAGCTCAGGGTTTAGGCGTCCATGCCGCTCCGACGCCAGGCCACGCCCCCGTGTTTTATATTTATTTATATATATATATATATATATATATATATATATATATATATATATATATATATATTTTACCCACACCTATTTAGATTTCATTAAATATTGATGTCTTTGTCAAAGGTCGGGCTGGTATTTTGCCACCACATTGACCTTATGACTGCACAATTGACCTTCAACCTGGGGCCATTCCTCCTTGTGGCTGGGTTTGGAGAATAGGGCTATGTAGGAGTATACTGCAGATTCACTATCCCCAGGGGTTCATCCCCAAATCCTCTTCTCCTGCAGGAGCTGGCATTTTCTTTGTGACAAAGAGTGGTGAACTGGGACCCTGTATCAATGTATAGGGGTCTCGCTCACATTACTGTTAAATGCTTATCCGATTTCATTGATAACAGAATTATTTGACCGCCTCAAGGGAGCAACTGTCTTCACTAAGCTGGATTTGAGAGGGGCATACAATCTCATGATGATTAAAGAGGGCCATGAATGGAAAACTGCATTTAATACTAGGAGCAGACATTATGAATACCTTGTAATGCCCTTTGATCTCTGCAATGTGCCTGCAGTTTTCCAGGAATTTATTCATGATTTCCTCCCAAGATATGCTGCAGCAATATGTGGTGGTTTAGCCCAATGACATTCTCATATATTCTAAATCCCTAGGGAACCACCACACAGACCTCTCCCATGTGCTACAGAGGTTGAGAGCGAACAACCTGTATTGCAAGTTTGGAAAAGTGCACGTTTCATGATGAGGTAAAATTTCTGGGTTATGTCATATCTGTTGCCAGATTTTCGATGGACCCAGAGAAACTATCTGCAGTCTTACAGTGGCCTCGACTCATATGTCTATATCCTTTGCAATGTTTTCTTGGCTGTGCCAATATTTCTCGCAAATATATTAGTAATTTCTCTTCTCTGGTCAAACCCCTGACTGATAGGACCAAAAAAGAGGGCAATTATAGAGTTGGTCCTCAGATTCCTCAGTCTTTGAAACCCTCAAGACCACTTTTGCTACAGCTCCAGTGCTGGCACATGCTGATCCTATGTTACCCTTTGTTCTTGAAGTTGATGCATCTGAAACTGGAGTAGGCGCTCTCCTGTCTCAACGCCCTACCTCTAAAAGCTCTATGTATCCTTGTGGCTACTTTTATAAAAAAAAAATGTCTCCAGAATACAATTATGAAATTGGGGAAAGCGCATTATTAGCCATAATTTTAGATCTTAAAGCGGAGGTCCGAGGGGAAAAAAAAAATTAAGTCAGCAGCTACACATACAGTAGCTGCTGACTTTTAATAATGGGACACTTACCTGTCCTGGAGTCCAGCGATGTCTGCACCCGCCGCCGATCTTCGGATCGGGGGACGGGTGCAGCCGCCTTCATTGCGGGTAAGGAATCCCGGACGTGTAGCATTACAGCTTCACGCCGGGCACCTTACTGCGCATGCGCGAGGCTCTGCCGCGCTCTGCTATTGGCCAGCTGGCCAGTAGCAGAGCAAGCAGGGAGAAGGGAGCCGGGCTGCTGACGTCAGCGGCCGCGGCAGCCGTCCAGAGCTCCCGGATGTGTGGAAAAGGACACCTGTCTAAAGACAGGTGTCCTCTTCCCCCTCCCCCCGAAAGGTGCCAAATGTGACACCTGAGGGGGGAGGAATCCAACCAGCGTGAGTTCCACTTTTGGGTGGAACTCCGCTTTAAGGAATGGAGACATCGCCAATGAGAATACTTCTGTGCCGGTCCTCATTTTGACTGACCATAAGAATCTCACATTTTTTGTCCTGACGGCTAAATGCTTATCTCCTAAAAGGGCTTGGTGGGTCCTTTTTCTGTCAAGCTTCAATTGCATAGTCTCATTAAAGCCCCTCAGGTAGCCCACCGGACTTATCGCCAACAGCAGCATCCACCTGGGAGGGCAGTGCCCCCCAGGCTGGACTAATCCACTCTGTGAAAAGACCCTGAGTTCAGTTTGTACACCATATATACAGTCTCCCAGTGTGCCATCAGAGCCCACCTCTCTAGGATAACCCAGGGCTGTATCAATATTCATGATACCATCTGCATAGCTCCACACATCAATCAGAAACATCTCCAGTTCCCTGAATACAGAGGAAGCTATAGACCAGACTGGCAGCAGCTGAACACCATGAGCAAACCCGACTAGCAGATTGCAGCTTCATTGAATAAAGTGAGAGTCCTCCTAAATGTCGTGGACCATCATAAGTTCGCCTGGGGACTCGAACCACATTCTTCTCCCTTTCCTAGACAAATCACCTTCAGCTCCCTCCCCCAACCCAATTAGGCTGACATTTCAACAGCTTATAGCTAAACATGCCCTAGTTGACACATGGCGGGAATCCAACCCTACTAGCAAGAAATTTACATACTACTCCCACCCACGTAACACCTTTTCTCGTATCGACCACATTTTCCTTGCTACTAGCTTGGCACATGAAATATTGGCTTCATCGATTCTCCCCTTTCCCTGGATGGACCATTCAGCAGTCTGCACGACCATATCTTTCCCAGTCCCCAGAACACACGATAGCACCTGGTGCATCAATGACTCGATACCGACCCACCCCTCATACCAACTGGATATCGAGCTGGCCCTCAAGGACTAGCTAACTAACACCTCGACTGATGTATCTGCACTGACTTTATGAGAAGCCCATAAGCCTGTCATACATGGCAAATTAATCCAGCAGGCTTCAGCCTTGAAGCGTGACCGCAAGGCTCTGTATAAAAAAATAGATGTTAATTTTACCTCCTGCTACCAGGCTTTTCAAAATACCCTCGACCCCCACAACCAAATCTAATCTAGATAAAGCACAACTCAAACTCGACCTATTCCTGACTGACTCTGCAGACAAAACCCTTCGGAGATGCCAACCCATACCCTACATCAGAGCTAACAAACCGGACACCCTTAGCACGATCCCTACGAACCATTGATAGGGACTCTACCTCTATCAGACTAAAGACATCCCGCAATGCTTATACAAGAAACCCTGTGAAAATATTGGAAATATTCTGTTCAAACTTGGCCAAACTGTATACTAGTACCCAAGACCTAAACCCCTCACAAGCTGACGAACTCTTCGCCCGAATGTCCCTTCCCACTTTGACGCATACCCAACAGGAACGGCTCGAAAGCCCCATTACAATCTCTGAAGTCATGTTGGCCATCAAAACCCTTAAACTCCATAAGAGACCGGGCCCAGACGGATTCTCGGCTAGCTATTACAAACAATTTGCCACAATTCTGTCTCCCATACTTACCGACGCTTTCAACTCTCACTGTTAGACGGACACTGCTTTAAGTCAGAATCTTTGACAGCCATTATTGCTATGATACCCAAACCCAGTATCGACTCCTCCTCTTGGTCTAATTATTGCCCCATCTTTCTTCTAAATATTTATGTTAAGTTGCTAGCAAAGATACTTGCCACTTGCTTGTCTGCAATTATAGTAGATTTGATCCACCGTGATCAGATAGGATTTATCCCCTTGCATCAGACAGGTAACAACATCAGACGGGCCTTACCCCTCTCCCATGCCCCAAACGAAGACTTATTCCAACATGCTTTCTGTCCCTTGATGTTAGGAAGGCCTTCGATTCCATCTCATGGTCCTGTATGAAATATACCCTGCAGCATTGGGGATTTGGAAACCACTTCCTGACCTGGACATTCTCGTTGTATCATAACCCTAGTGCATACATAAAATAAGCTGGCTACAAATCAGCACAGTTCAACATAGAGTGGCACCAGGCAGGGTTGTCCTTTCTCTCCATTACTCTTTGCTGTCTTAATTGAACCATTAGCGCATTTAATACGGGCGGATCCTAACATCAAGAGCGTAGAACTAGGCGGTCATCAGCATAAAACCTGTTTGTTCGCTGACGACATATCCCCCCGTGACTTACAACTAGCTAAAAATTCCTTACCCTTTACTTGGGTCTCCCACCACCTATCTTACCTTGGAGTTAATGTCACAAATTCTACATCAGATATTTTTGCTGCTAACTTCCTGCCCCGTCTAAAACATGTAACGGGGCTCATGTGACAATGGTTTATGCTCCCCATCTCCTGGCTAGGCAGGAAAAAATGTTGTTAAAATGGGCATTTTACCCAAATTTCTTTTATCTCTTTTGGGTACTCACCATCCATATCCCAATATATTTCTTATGTCTAGTTCAACGTAGAATAATGGCCTACATCTGGGGGTCCACTAGACCACGGGTCTCCAAAACTACTATGTTTGCACCTAAACGGGGAGGGGGGTTTAGGAGTCCCCAACTTTCCTGCTTACTATCACGCTGTGCAGATTTTGCAGCTCACAAAATATGCAGCAAAAGAAACCCCATTATTGGTAGCAATAGAAATGGTTAACTCTGACCCCATCTCTGTTGTGAATCTCCTATGGCTGCGCCCGATGAACAGAACTCTCATAACAAACCCCATCACTAAACACTCCCTAACTATATAGGATAAATATAAGAAGTCTCACACAGTGGTGTATTTAGGTTTTGTGCTGCCATAGGCCTGACTAAACTCGTGCCCCCCCCCACAGTTGCGGAACGCCGGCTGCCCACCCAACAACTCATTGGTTGGGGCCTGCTGCCTGGGCCCTTTGGGATGCCCAGACCCCCACATATGTATGGGCTGTCCCCCTCTAATGGCGGCCCTGCCTGTATTATCATACTGGCAGCACTACAATTGCAAGCCGGCGGGGACTCTTTTCGTGCTGCCCCCCTGCAAAGTGCCGCCCTAGGCCTGGGCCTTGTTGGCCTAGGCCAAGATACAGCGTTGGTCTCACAACCTACAATCTCCACAATCCTTCAACACTTGGATGGCAGCCAACCTATTTTGGTTACATTCCCTAGTCTCTGCCTCAGCTTTCTCATTTCTCACCTTATGCAAATCATTCGGCTTACCTAGGACAGAACTTTTCATATAATCTGCAGGGGAAAAACGTTTACTCCCCACATATTAGAGGGGGCACACCGTTAAACCAACTCACTTATTTCGAAAGCCTATGAAAAAACGATCCTCACGCCAGAGGCATAATTTCTACCCTATACCAAACACTAATATGCAACCCAGCCGGCCCCATGCCATCATACAAAATGGGAAGTTGACCTAGGGCGTACTATTGACCCTGTGGATTGGTCCTCCATATGGTCCAACACAAACTCCTCATCTGCTAATATCCTAGCCAAAGAAACCAACTACATGGTTATGACACGCTTGTCCCAGCTAGAATAGCTATATTTGTCGCATCATATCCAGACCAATGTTTCTGTGGTTGCAACACCCAAGGTACACACTTTCACATCTGGTGGGAGTGCCCGATAGCCGTGAATTTTGGAATAACATTTTTGACATGGTCTCCAAGGCACTGGACATCAATATCACATCTGACCTGATTACAGCACTTCTAAATCTAAAACGGGCATACCTACCCCATACCGTAATTTCAACTGCTCCTACAACTCACTACTGCTGCCAAGCAGACTATTGCAAAAGCATGGAGATCCTTTAACTTGGTGGTGGCTGAGGCTAAGGGTAGAATAAGTAGAGCGCTTATCCATGCCAAAATGGAAGCTATAGAAAATAACAAAATATGTAAGTTTTTAAGAAAGTCTGGAGACCTTGGATCAAGCATTTCTTACCTCCAGATTTTGATGACACTGTGTTAATGCCATGGTGAACCCTTCGCCATGATGCCCTTGCAATACCATCACATACCATGCCCATTGCCTCTTGACTAGAGTTGAGTGAACCCGAACTGTAAAGTTCGGGTTTGTACCGGACTTTAGGGTGTCCGTGTCCCGAACCTGAACCTGGACATTTGAGAAAAAGTTTGGGGTTCGGGTACTTGTGCCAATCAACAAGCATTTCACTTGTTTGCCCTTAGAAGCCATCACAGCCATGCCTACTAATTGCATGCCTTTGAATGGCCAGTGCATCATGTGACCCAGCCTCTATATAAGCTGGAGTCTAGTTCTGCATGTCACGTCATCTCATACTGGTGTAGGGAGAGGATGCTGCTGCTGCTGCTGTGAGGGACAGATTAGCTTTAGAAAATCTGTTAAAAACAGCGATTTATTGGTGGGTGGGTGCTAGAGGAGATTTTTGTTTGCTAGAGTACATTTTGTTTGCTAAGCAAAGTGCCTCATATAAAACCTAAGCAATTTTTCTGTTAGGTGGGCATTTGCCGTCATTTTTGCAAGTGCAGTGCACTTGCAACTGCTTGTGTGTCAGGGACACTACTTTAATCGTGTTCTGTTAGTTCAGTTGGCAACATTTTGGCATATTTAAATACTGCTTTTACATTGCAGTTAGACTGCAAGTGGGCAGCGGTGCATTTCTTGCACAAAATTAAAAAGTGTGTCTACATTGCTGATTAAAAAAAAAAAAATTCTAAATACTACATTTGCGGCCAGTGGTGCATTTCTTGCACAAAAATAAAAAGTGCGTCTACATTGCTAGTTTAAAAAAAAAATATATATTCTAAATACTACGTTTGCGGCCAGCGGTGCATTTCTTGCACAAAATTAAAAAGTGCGTTGACATTGCTGGTTTAAAAAAAAATAAATAGTGCTACATAGTACATTTGCACCTTGCTGTGCATTTCTTGCACAAAATTAAAAAGTGTGTCTACATTGCCGGTTTAAAAAAATAATATAAATTTTGTGCTAAATAGTACATTTGCGTCCAGAATGAGGAGAGCGTCCAATAAGGGACATGGTCGTGGTGCTGCTGGTGTTGGTGGAGCTCCTGTTGCAAGGAGAGGATGTGGTCGACCTGTGCCAACTACACGCACAAGTGAAACACCTTCCTCAGGTGCGAGTAGCCGACAGAACCTTCAACGTTATATGGTAGGCCCGAATGCCGCTCAACAAATGGTGAGGCCAGAACAAGTACAGGCGAAAGTAGATTGGGTGGCTGACCATGCCTCCCAGTTCCTTCATTGTCTCCCACCCGGTCCCTTGCTGAAAGCTCAGAGTTGGCACCTGAACCCTATGGCCATCTGTCTTTCACCTCAGCCCCTTGTAAATCAGCCTAGCACTGTGAGCCCCAAGTCATGCAACAGTCTTATGCTTTTTGATGACTCTGCTGGTGTGCTTTCCGTGGGCCATCCACATAGCCTTGCCCCAGAAGAGGAAGACATTGAGTGCACCGATGCCCAACCACTTCTGTTTCAGAATGAGGTCATGGAAACACCACCGCACGTCTATGATGATGACGAAACACAGGTGCCAACTGCTGTGGCTTTCTACAGTGTGCAGACTGACAAGGAGGGCAGTGGTGAAGAGTGGGTGGAAGATGATGTGGAGGATGATGAGGTTCTAGAACCCACATGGAATGAAGGTCATGCGAGTGACGTGTGCAGTTTGGAGGAAGAGGTGGTGGTCGCACAGAGGCACCAGCACAGCAAAAGCTACCGCCTCCTCCTCCACTGCCACTTCCACCTACACCGACATGGTCACCGCCTCCTCAACCTCCTGCTCCACATCCAGCCCTCCTCCATTTTTTATTTTATTTATGTGATTTTAAGTTATTTCCCTATCCACATTTGTTTGCAGGGCGCTTGTCCTACTCTTACCCCCATTTTGCTTCCTTTTGCAGCCCTCTAGCCCTTTCCAGGACTTTTTTAGAGCCATTTTAGCACCCAAAAGTTTGGGTCACCATTGACTTCAATGGAGTTCGGGATCAAGTTCGGGGCCGAACTCGAACTTTTTCGCGAAGTTCGGCCGAACCCGCCAAACCCAAACATCCAGGTGTCTGCTCAACTCGACTCTTGACCCCTCTCTGTGCCTCCATCCAGGGGAGACCTCCTCCTCCTCTCTCTCGTCTCTTTCTGGATTATAACCTCGAAACATGAGCTGTAACCTCTTGACACGTGTAGTAACTAATCATAACCATACCTCATACTTCGAATCTTCGACTCCTATTTCTTCTTCTTTATCTTTCATTCTCCTCTTCACTTTCCTCCCTTACCTAACCTCTCTTCACTATTCTAACGCTCTAAAACGAGAGAGAAGATACACTGTTCCTCAATCCTATCTGAATACCAGTACCATGTTTAAATCGTTTGACAGTAATATTAGCTCATTGCCTGAAGTCCGCCTGCAAGGGCCCACAAACTGTTCTTTACCCTATGGCTTCTTAAGGACCACCCTACTATAGACATTCTCAACTCCATTTCCCATAGTTCTGTCCAATACTGTTAGTAGGCTTATGGTAATGACTCCACTCTGTTCTAGTTTTGTAACCTTAAGCGTTTTATATAGTATAATACATAATCAGCCTGCGGGTCGGAGACGTCTCCCTCTCAATGTGACAGAGCATGTTCCCATTACGGGTGTCCATGCAGATGGTGGATTTTCCTCCTTACCCGTAGACCTACTCTTATTCTACAACAGTTTCCTTAATAGCTCAAACCTAGTAGACAGTACTGTTTGTATCTGTATTGCAACCTCTAACTTTAAGAGTAGCTGTTCTGCTTATGTGATTGTAGCTGTTATCTATGTAAAAACCCAATAACATCTTAAACAAGGAGGGCAAAAAAAAAAAAAAAAAATACAGTGAGAGTCTGCTTTAATCTACCAAACCAATGCAGCCACGCTGACTGCAGTATGGCAACTACATTTACCTATTAAAAACACAACTAACTCTAACATCCAATTCCTAGCAACTATCTAGGAGGGTGCTACATCCATCTCCTCACCTCCACAGCACTGAGAGTATTCGTTATGTAGTCCAAAATAAAATTTGGGATGACTTCTTGAGAAAACACGGGAAGCTTGCACAGAACATGGGACAGCAAAGGGGAGAAAATGAGAGAAGTTCATTGTTAAGCGCTGACATAAACTTTAGGATGTTCAAAGTATCACATCTGTGTCTATATATTCTGGGTGCACAAAGCATAGATAATGGAACCTTGCATAACAAATCTGTATATATTTTGCCCTTTTGCGTGTCTGTGAGACTCTTGCATTTGACAAAGTAAAGTAGCACTAAAGTAGTAGAAATTCACTAAAGGGCACACAAACACAAAAAAATTACCAAATTTTTGGTAGAATATAAAAGATGAGGTTGCGGCAAGTAAATAGATATGCAGTGGATATAAAAAGTCTATACACCCCTGTTAAAAAGTCATGTAAAACCTGAGGTGAATCATTTCAGAACTTTTTCCACCTTTAATGTGACATATAAACTGTACAACTCAGTTGAACAACAAACTGGAATCTTTTAGGTGCATGGAAGTAAAAATAGAAACTAAAATAATATGCTTGCATAAGTGTACACACCCTTAAACTAATACTTTGTTGAAGCACCTTTTGATTTTATTAAAGCACTGTCTTTTGGGGTATGAGTCTATAAGCATGCCACATCTTGACTTGGCAATATTTGCCCACTCTTTGCAAAAACACTCCAACTCTGTCAGACTGCGAGGGCATCTCCTGTGCACAGCCCTCTTTAGATCACCCCACAGATTTTCAATCGGATTCAGGTCTGGGCTCTGGCTGGGCCATTCCAAAACTTTAATCTTCTTCTGGTGAAGCCATTCCTTGATCTGGATATACAGTTGTGCTCATATGTTTATATACCCTGGCAGAATTTATGATTTCCATTTTTCAGAGAATACGAATAACATACTTTTCTTTCACTCATGGTTGGTTAGTGTTTGGCTGAAGCCATTTATTATCAATCAACTGTGTTTACTCTTTTTAAATCATAATGACAACAGAAACTACCCAAATAACCCTGATCAAAAGTTTACATACCCTATTTCTAATACCGTGTATTGCCCCCTTTAACATCAATGACAGCTTGAAGTCTTTTGTGGTATTTATGGATGCGGCTCTTTATCTTCTCAGAATGGGCATTCCTCTTGGCAAAAAGCCTCTAGTTCCTGGAAATTTTTGGGCTTTCTTGCATGAACTGCACATATAAGATCCCCTCAGAGTGGCTCAATGATATTGAGGTTAGGATACTGAGATGGCCACTCCAGAACCTTCACTTTATTCTGCTGTAGCCAATGACAGGTCGGCTTGACCTTGTGTTTTGGGTCATTGTCATGTTGGAATGTCCAAGTATTTTTTAATAACATACTGCATTCATCTTGCCATCAATTTTGACAAAATTCCCTGTGCCTTTGTAGCTAACACATCAGTGATCCACCTCTGTGTTTCACAGGCCTTGTTGACTTCTCTCCAAATGTAACGTTTATGGTTGTAGCCAAAAAGCTACATTTTGGTCTTGTCACTCCAAATGACTTTGTGCCAGAAGGTTTGAGGCTTGTCTGTGCTGTTTTGGCGTATTGTAAGCGGGATACTTTGTGGCATTCGCATAGTAATGGCTTTCTTCTGGCCACTCGACCGTGCAGCTCATCTTTCTTCAAATGCCTCCTTATTGTGCATCTTGAAACAGCCAAACCACATGTTTTCAGAAAGTCCTATATTTCACCTGAAGTTATTTTATTTGAGGGCTTCTTTGCATCCTGAACAATTTTCCTGGCAGTTGTGGCTGAAATGTTATTTGGTCTACCTGACCGTAGTTTGGTTTCAACAGAACCCCCTCATTTTCCACTTCTTGATTAGAGTTTGAACACTGCTGATTGGCATTCTCAATGCCTTGGATATCTGTTTATATCCCTTTTTCTGTTTTATACAGTTCAACTACCTTTTCCCGCAGATCCTTTGACAATTATATTGCTTTTCCCATGACTCAGAATCCAGAAACGTCAGTGTAGCACTTGATGAAAGATGCAAAGGTCTGTCAGGAGTCCAGAAACTCAATGACCTTTTATATACACACACACACACACACTAATTACAAACAGATCACAAGTGAGGATGGTTACCTTTTTAATAGCCATTCAAACCCCTTTGTGTCAACTTGTGTGCATGTTATCAGGCCAAAATTACCAGGGTATATAAACTTTTGATCAGGGTAATTTGGGTCGTTTCTGTTGTCATCATGATTTAAAAAGGGTAAACCCGTTTTTACCGCAAGTTTTGCCACGATTATTACCGCGATTTTGTACAGGTCAAAAGGTCACCAATGTGAAAAGTAGAAAAACCCCCAAATCAAACTACAAAAATACTTCCAGAACTTGTATGAGCTTCAGGCGTTTTCAGGCTTTTGGCTTCAGGCGTTTGAGTGGAGATGTGAACCATCTCCATAGAGAAAAATTGATTTTTTTTTTTTCCCTTCCAGCTTTTTTTTTTTTTTTTTTTTTTTTTTTTTTTT
>BLSH010337651.1:506726-530457 GCA_018402905.1 Glandirana rugosa | reverse complement strand
GTGTGTGATAGATAGATAGATAGATAGACACAGTATCTCATAAAGGTGAGTACACCCCTCGCATTTTTGTAAATATTTTATTATATCTTTTCATGTGACAACACTGAAGAAATGACATTTTGCTACAATGTAAAGTAGTGAGTGTACAGCTTGTATAACAGTGTAAATTTGCTGTCCCCTCAAAATAATTCAATACACAGCCCTTAATATCTAAACCGCTGGCAACAAAAGTGAGTACCCCGGGCTCCAGATTCCGAAACAGACTTTAAGAAATGAGGAAACTGAAAGACCAGGTTCCTCCTAAGTAAGCAAATCTTATGGAGCCCCTTAACCTGCTAGGTTGAGAATCCTGGCCATCCTTCCATCTAGACCCTGGCAGGGCAATGCCCTGCCACATATCTTCCCCCTCTGTTCTGAACCCGCAGGGGGCAGGGCACACCATGCCACACTCTCGAGTGGGAC
Source organism: Glandirana rugosa (assembly GCA_018402905.1). NCBI lineage: Eukaryota > Metazoa > Chordata > Amphibia > Anura > Ranidae > Glandirana > Glandirana rugosa. Next base: position 529,995 of record BLSH010337651.1, on the reverse strand, counting down.
AACTCTGCACCAGCTGACCACTGCGTGGGCCCACTTTTTCTTTCGGGTGTGTTTGTCACCTAAACCTACTATTGGACTGGGGACCCCCGTCTATTTAACCCTGTCGGTCTGAGCCCTGTTCAGGATTTCCGCTGCTTTCTGGTCCATGCTCGGCCCTTCCAACTGATATAACTTGGCCACTGGTGCAGTATCCGCACCCTTCACTGACAACTGACCAGCACCACCTTGGACTATCGCAGCAGAAATGCTTTTCACCTGGCTGTCAGGAGGTGAAACTTCACACACTTTTTCCTCACTTTCCATCTCTCTGAAGCCTCTCCCAGATACCACTTTTACAGGAAGTACCCCAGCAGCATACCCAAGTGCAACTTTTGCCAATAGCGATAGTTTCAGGAATAAATTATTCCTGTCTTGTTCTGGTTCTGTACAGCTTGCATTTCATTGCTCCGCCTTGTGGTACTCTGCAATACCAGACCATCAGACTGTGGAAAAGCTGCATCAGTATAGACAAGCTGTACACCCCAACTTTGAAGCATCTCCTTTGGTTACAAGCCAGCCCTTTGATTCCTAATCCAAAGCCTTTCTGGGGACTTTCATGATGCCGGGATTGCATAGAGGCTCATTTGCTGCGACTTGAGAAGTTGCACCGTCTAACCAAAGCTTCTCCCAGCCGGTGGTAACCACAGCCTGGTGCTCTATCAGAGCACTGCCAGATTTTGTACTTATATCCAACTTAGGCCCTGCAACAGTGAGTTTACCAATGACCACGTCTCTCTGACACTCTAGGTTAACATTACTTTTTAAAGACATGGACAAAATCTCTGCTGTGTGTACGCCCTTATCTGGTCCTTCTTTCTCTTGGGGGTTAACCTCTGCACCAGCCACATACCCTCAGTCAAAGGCTGTATTGCAGTTCCCCCTGCTGGCATAGCAGAGACAGTGCCCACCACACCTTTAGCCCCAGAAATTCCATCTATCATTGCACTTATTCTCTTGGCCAACTCATCGCAACAAGCATTGCTCTGTAGCACTAAATCCATCCAATGAGGTCTGGAAGTGCTCGGTAAGGTATGGATGATGTGCCTGTGGATTGGATTGAGTAGAGCATTGAAGTCTCCTTCCAATATTAGCATTCCTGCTTGAAAGGAGGAAAGAAGGGAGGCTATTTTGCGGAAGAAGGGAACCTGTTTGGTATTTGGAGCATAAATGTTGGCTAGAGTAATTGGGGTATCTCTGAATGTACCTTTTTAATGAAGATATACTGACCTTCAGGGTCTACCATGGAGTCCGTAATCTCTCTATAGGGCAGTGCTTGGATAGGAGAATTGAGACTCCTTTAGATTTGGTTATGGGGCTTGAGGCATAAAAGTAGACTACATCAGCTTTGTGAGATTGCGTTAGTGCGAGGATCTGAGATCTTTTCTCTGGGACGTTTAGGCCTTTGACATTTAGTGATACTAGTTTTAGTGTAAGTTGAGGATTGTTTTCTGAATGTTTCAGAGGCATTGTGATATGCGGATTTCTGCTTTGAATGATATGTCAATTAAGATATCGGAGGCATTTGTGTGTAAATAGACTTGGTTTCCACAGGTTTAATGCAAAGGAAAGGGAGTGTTCCGAGGGGATGGAGTAGGGGTACAGGCGAAGTTGGTCGAGTCTTTGTCGAACTTATTGGCAGTCACCTTGTGTGAGGTTGTAATAATTGGTGTTGAGGGTAATTGTACCGGAGATGGAGGTAGACCAGCTATTCAATCTATATGGGTCAGAGAGATCTGGTACTGTTCAGCAGTGTTTCAAGGAACACACTGATTGAGGGTAACGAGGAGGTTGGATGGGAGTAACCTGATCCCGCGGTAGAGGATCATAGATTCAATATCGGAGAGTTGCGTGTAGGGGATAGATGGGTCGTGGTATAGTGAGATATTTGGAGGTTTGGTTCCGGACATGGGGGTGCACATGTGAACTTAGGATAAAGGTGAATGGGTGTATCCACGTGTCTTAGGTTGTTAAACTAAGAAATGGCATCAATTGTAACAATATATGTTATGTTCTGAGCTAAACATAAACCAAACATGAATAAAACCATACATGTAAAATGCAAAATGAACAAGGCAATACTTTTTTAGAGATCGTCTTATAAGGCTTTTATAGGATGTCATTCTAGTGAGGTGCCTAATAGTGCTAGGCTAATGTAGTGTAGGGTTATTTATCTGCCTGACTTCTTGTGTGTGTTTTGTGAGGTCTGCTATAGATTACCAATGGATCTACAAACATTGATGGTGTGATGTCTTGCAACGTGTGATGTCTTACATCGTGTAATATGGTTTCCCACGCCTCATTGTTGGGAGGTATGTTTGAGTTTTGGTGGCGGTGCCATATTATTGGCTAAGGTTATGTAGGTTTCACAATAAGTATAGGCGTTATCCCGTAGTAGGAATAACTAGTGGTCGTAGTTATTGAGGTATAGCTCTCATCTGAATTAATACTGGTGTTAAAAAGTTTTGTGCGTGTATATAATATATTATCTTCTAATCTGTTCTGCTGTACTGCTAAATATGCGTGTTAGGTTACTCTGTATAGATTGCGAGTGGATTATCGCCAGTAAGGTGTGTGTGTGTGTGTGTGTGTGTGTGTGTGTTGTACAGTGAGTAAGATTATGTGTGGTTAGGTAATCCTTTTTTAGATCAACAGTTTCCTCGAGTGTAGTGTTCATGCGATCGTCTTTATATTGTACTGTAGAAAAAAATTGGTGCATAATTGGTGCATGTAAGACAGTTAAAATTGCGAATAGTATTACCTAATTGGGTAGGTGGGGAGGGAGGCACCCCGGTTTGAAAGAATATAAGTAGAATTGTTCCTTTTTTATGCGTGTGCATTGGGTTTCAATTTTTTTGTTGGTTACACACGCCTTGTATTGTGGACCTATATAATCTTTTGGTGTTATTCCATGGTTGAGACTTACCTTCCGCAGTCTCCCCCCAGATACCTTCCTCCCCCCCTTTGTACCCCTAAAATTATTATCCATATTTTCTGTGAGCACTGGCTTTCGAATTGGAGCTCTAGGTAAAATCATTACTGTCCATCATGTCCTTAGTGTTTTGCGTCTTATCAGTAGATAACCAGGAACACTGTCTTTTTAAGGCTGGTTCCTTTCACTTGCAGGTTTTTCTCACCTGCACACACACAGTTCACTTAACAGCTGAACTCACTTTTTGCAGGGATCCGGATTGTATCCAAAAGCTCTCCTCCGAAAATGCTGTTTGCCTAGCTGTATTTCTGCACATAGCCAACATAACACAAACTCACTGTGGAGCAGGGACCCAGATTTTACCGTCTTGTGCCAGACGCAATATCTCCACCATGTGTGGCATGAGGGTGTTTAGCTCTTGTGGTAGGTGCATTTTCAGTGAGTTTGCGACAGCCATGATCTCTGTTTGAGGGCATGGTAGCCCATGTTTATTTAAAATAAAGTTCAAAACAAAGATCAAAAGGGTTTCCCTCGCAGGGTGTTGTCCCCATCAACATGCAGAAATGATAAACTCAGCCTCCTGGCTCATAAATGATCAGTAGCCCTCCTGGCTATAAGGATCAGTAGCCCTCCTGGCTCATAAGCAATCAGTAGCCCTCCTGGCTAGTAAGGATCAGTAGCCCTCCTGGCTAGTAATGATCAGTAGCCCTCCTGGCTAGTAATGATCAGTAGCCCTCCTGGCTAGTAAGGATCAGTAGCCCTCCTGGCTAGTACGGATCAGTAGCCCTCCTGGCTAGTACGGATCAGTAGCCCTCCTGGCTAGTACGGATCAGTAGCCCTCCTGGCTAGTAAGGATCAGTAGCCCTCCTGGCTAGTAAGGATCAGTAGCCCTCCTGGCTAGTAAGGATCAGCAGCCCTCCTGGCTAGTAAGGATCAGTAGCCCACCTGGCTGTTAAGTGATGCACTGTGGCGTGACCGCAGGTTACACCTGCCGCCTTGCAGATGTCGATGTCCAGACTGCCTCCCGCAGTCTTAGACCCCTGCAGACCGCCTGTCTCCCAGAGTGTGTGTGTGTGTGTGTGTGTGTGTGACTCAGAACCCTGGTCCTGACTATCAGGCCCCCACCCAGCTGGGCAATCAGTGTCCTGGCTAAACCCAAATCCTGGATCCAGGACTGGGGATTTCATCCCACCCAGATCTCTATGAAATCCCCAGGCTCCAGATCCCGAAAAGGACTTTAAGAAATTGAGGAAACTGAAAGGCCAGTTTCCTTCTAAGTAAGCCATCTTTTTAAGCCCCTCAACCTAACAGGTTGAGAATCCTGGGCCATCTTTCATCTAGACCCTGGCAGGGCAACGCTCTATTACACTGCCTGCACTGACTGTATATGGGCTACACTGCCTACACGCCACTAACTAACATGGCTAAATTACCAAAATTCTCCATTTTCACACACTACATATGTCCGCTGTTCAAGCGGCCTTATATAGTGTGGGGCATGGACTGAGACCTCTGAGCCCTGCCTTTGGCCAATCATGACTCTCAAAGCAGAGCACGTTGTGATTGGCCAAAGCATGCAGGTCATGTGCATGCTTTGGCCAATCAGCGGCTGTCATTCCTCGCCGTCTCGCACTGCATTATGGGGCATTCTGCGGTGCTCAAATTTGCCGCAAACGCCCCATAATGTTCTAAATTTTGTGAAGGGGCGAATGTCCGGTGTTCATCAGGCCCATTCCTACTCTTTTTGTTCAGCTTTCTAGCAAAAGCCGGAAAGTTTTGTGCCAATATTGACTGGTATTTGGAATTTTTCATAAGTCCCTCTACCTTGACTAAAGCCCCTGTTCCAGCTGAAGAAAAACCGCCCCAAAGCATGATGCTGCCACCACCATGCTTCACTGTGTATGGCATTCTTTTGGTGATGTGCAGTGTTATTTTTGCGCCAAACATATCTTTTGGAATTGTGGTCAAAAAGTTCAACCTTGGTTTCATCAGACCAGAACACATTTTGCCACATGCTTTTGGGAGACTTCAGATGTGTTTTTGCAAAATTTAGCCAGGTTTGGATGTTTTTCTTGGTAAGAAAAGGCTTCTGTCTTGCCACTCTACCCCATAGCCCAGACATATGACAAATATGGGAGATTGTTGTCACATGTACCACACAGCAGGTACTTGCCAGATATTCCTGCAGCTCCTTTAATGTTGCTGTAGGCCTCTTTGCAGCCTCCCTGACCAGTTTTCATCAATTTTGGAGGGATGTCCAGTTCTTGGTAATGTCACTGTTGTGCCATATTTTCTCCACTTGATGATGACTGTCTTCACTGTGTTCCATGGTATATCTAATGCCTTGGAAATTCTTTTGTACCCTTCTCCTGACTGATACCTTTTAACAATGAGATCTCTCTGATGCTTTGGAAGCTCTCTGTGGACCATGGCTTTTGCTGTAGGATGCAACTAAAAAAATGTCAGGAAAGACCTACTAGAACAGCTGAATTTTATTTGGTGTTAATCAGAGACCCTTTAAATGATGGCAGGCGTGTGCTGACTCCTATTTATCATGAGTTTAAAAGTGATTGCTTAATTCTGAACATAGCTACATCCCCAGGTATGTGCAATCACATTATTTTAGATTATTTTTACTGCCCCCCTAAAAGATTTCAGTTTGTTTTGCAATTGACTTGTACAGTTTATAGGTCACATTAACAGAGGAAAAAGTACTGAAATTATTTATCTTCATCTCACTTTTTTACATCACAGAAACCTGACATTTAACCTGACCGTTAACAGGGGTGTGTAGACGTTTTTGTATCCACTGTACATCAAACCTTAAAATGTATTGTGTCCAAAAAGTCAATACCCTATATTTTCTATAGGGGCCACTTTTAAAAGCTCCTACCGGTCATCAGTTTTGACTTACCCTGGTGCTAGAATTATTGCTCTCACTCTGGCTTGTGTGATAGCATGTAACATATAAGACATCAGGGTTCCTCCAATAAGGCTGATGGAATGTAGATCACATTCCATCAGCTTCTACCTCAGCGATAAAGGCTGGGGAAGTTAAAGGGAGACCCAGAAGTAACATTTTACACATTGCTTCCAAGTCAGCAAGAAAAAGGTACGCAGAGCAGGTGGATATTGGCTATGTTCCCTTCCCTCTACCCGACGGTGCCTGCCATGCCGGTCCTGGGTGCGTGAAGCCTGGAATACATGAATACATGGTAGGGTTATTGGGGAACAGTTGGCTTGTTAGATATAGACCTTTTCCCGGTGGCTGCAGCCGCCGAGAGTGTGTAAAAGCCCCAAACTACCCCCTCGCTGTCACCTTTGTACAACATACAGGTGTGGCAGTTAAAGGATTAAAATAAGGGGCACCCAGAAATCTGTCTGCCCTCTGTTTTAAAAGGGAGTACATGGTAACCCTTGTTCCTCATTCACACACACAAAAAATTACAAAGTAAACGGACACCGTAGAAAGTATTTTATTAAAAAAAAAAAGGTCCACAATGTTAAATATGTCATCTGGCAATGTAGACCCATCAGTCATGATGAACAATGACCTGCCAACACAAACCGGACAACCCAGAAACAACAATCCTCTCCCCCTGGAATCTCAATGCAACTTACAGTTCTCTGGCACTGCTGTAAACAACAGCACTGGGAAACCTGGCAAATGCCACTGAATAAATATGACCATATTTGATCAATGATGTCAACTAGGATGCCTGCTGGTTCGTTTACAATTTTAAGCAAGCAAAGAAATTTTATTTTAGTGGTGGGTGAACAAACTGGCAAAATCTGGCCATTTGAGTTCGGCCAAACTGCTTGGATTCAGGTCGAACTCCTGGTCAACCCGAGCCCAAAGTTCATCCCTAGAATCCACTAGGCAGTGGTAGTGGCACAGGAGCACTGACCTCAGTGTTTAGTCATTATGCATGACTAATAGCTGAGGCCATTCTGTGAATGTGCCTCTCCATAGTGAATAATTTGGGGTTAAATGAAAACCTAAATGCAGGCAAAGAGAGACCTTGCCTCTCCCACCATTGCCTAGTGCCTCTTGGTGACCCTTTTTATGTTTTTAAATTACCACTTGAAAGCTATAGAACTAACCCGGGAGGGTAATGAGCCAGTAATGAAGTGGAAAAAGCGGGCAAGTTCCCAGGTATGCATATGTGATCAGGGAATACAGAGAATAGGCTGAGATTCTAACTATGCCCCATATGTTCTACTAGTTTATCTCTTAATTTTGAAATGATAAAAAATATGCATTGCTGTGGGCAGAGCTTTCTCTTCTTCCTTCCGTCCTTTCTTTATATTCCTATAGAGAGCACACCAGAGAGTTGGTGGATTTTCATGTTTCCATTAGAAGTTTTACTCGGTCCTATAAGTTGCCACAAGTCATAGTCCACTCCTTTGTTTTATACTGGGAATGAAGGAGTTTGTTTTAGTATATTCATTTTAATTAACTGCTGCATGTGTAACAGCTTTTTTACTTTTCTTCTATTTTGCCTTCCCGATTTAACTTCAGTTCTGCTGAGAATTCTAAGCTACCTATAATTTCACTATTGCCTTTTCAGGCTATTTGAGGAGACATCAAGTAGTTTGAAAAGTAATGATAAATATTTTTTTTAAAATATAGCTGTGAAATTACTTCCTGGTAACTTTTTGTATTTGAAAAGTGTAGTCATCAAAGGTGGGAAGCTGATTTGCGTTCATTTGTAACTCTGAAAGGAGCTAATTTGGTTGAAGTCTAGCAGACATATGGTGCCTATGAAAAGTATTTAGTTAGCATCAGGTTTTTTGGCAGGGATGTAATTATCATCCAGCGAAGACTGTATGGTGATTATAGGATGCAGAGTTCCTGTCTTTATGAAAGAAAGTTGGCTATTTACATTCAAGTTACTACAGTCAATCTTTAATAGGCATTGCCAATGGGCATATTTAAAATGGATTGTGTTTATCTGCTGTAATCTAAATATACATTTATTGTTTTTTTACATTGTTTTTTTTTTCTTTGATTTTCCAGTTAGCAGCCAGTGTTTGGGGCGGAAGGGGTGGGGGAGAACACCCTGTGCTGCCAGCACTTAGAGACAGACTAGCACTCTACCTTGCTCTCATTTCCTGAGCAGAGCTGTTGATTAAAGGTGTGGTTTGGTGTAGTTAGGTGTGCTTGGCTTCTTCTTGTGTATATGTAGCACCCTTGTCCTAAACAGGGCTGCCAGTGGATTTAGTTGTGCTAAGTAGTAACTAGCCTGGCTAATTTGAAGTCTTTTGATCAAATTGGTTTCTCCTAAGCTTGGGTTTAACTGTGGGTTCTCCCTTTTTTCAATAGGTGGCACTGTTACCTTTGGCATTAGTATGACAAATTACAATGGATATACTCCTCTCAGCCAATCAGCAGGAGCTTCTTTGGCCGCTGAGACTGCTGGGAGAACGGCATTTATTTGGAGAGTGTCAGGTGATTGGGGTTCTTTCCACCCGGGCTGTGGACTGGGTGGGTAAGTGTGGAGTAATAGCCAAGGTGTATGCCTGAAGCCTGAGGCCTAACCACATGTAAAAGGGACTCAGCCTGAGGGGAGCCTGATTGTTGCCAGGAGGCAAGGGAGAAGAAGTTGCCAGAGGGACAACCACTCTTGTTGTCAAAGGCAGGTGTAAAGTGATGGAGTTTTGAAGGAGTACCAGAAGAGGCTACTCATCAGCCAGGGACTGGGAAGTACCTGAGAAAGTGGCAGGAGAGAACTCATCCAAGAAGCACAGCAGGTAGCTGTGAGTAAAGCTTGAAGTGCAGCAGGTAGCTGTGAGATAAGCTTGAGGGATCCAGAAGGTAGCTCTGAATCCAAGGAATCCAGCGGGTAGCTGTGAGCCGAGCTTGAGAATCTACAGTGGGATACTGTGAGTAAAGTTGTTGCTATAGGAAACAGCAGTTGCTTTGAGATACAAATTGCTGCATTCAGCTTAAAGTCCCTTATTCTGTATTGCTGTCTGCCTAGTTCTATTTTTGTCCAAGGAGTCTGCCAAGTTTGCTTTTACATTTGCCTAAGGGTGTCCTGTGCCCTAACCCTCTCTCCCACATTTCCTTTTAAGAGAAATAAAACGTTGTTCATTTGCCTAGTAACCTGCACCCTGAGGAGGAATGTCTGCCCTTCCGGCCTCTGGGGGTCACCACCAAGTCCTTGGAGGTTGGGGAGGGCGCTACATATAAGAAAGGCAGTCTCTTTCCTAGTGCAGCTGGCACACTTTAACTTGTGTTGCAGCTTTTAGCTTCATTTGCTTAAAGGTACAGTATTTATATAGCGCTGAGAATCTCTGCAAAGAAGAAAAATATCTTACAATACAACTTTAAGAAATTCCAAAAGATAACACTGCATGAAAGCAATTACTGCCAACTGAAGTCAGCACCATTTTCAAAAGATGTAGGCAAATGCAGGTTTCCCTCCATCCATCCATTAGGTGGCACTGTGTCTTTATAAAGATGAAATGGAGTAGGTTAGGGTAACTGTCCCTGTGACAGACCTAAACCCGGACAGGGGATTTTGAAGGGTACTGTAGGCTAGCCTCTTGCCTACTAACTATGGGCCCTGGTTTTTGTGTGCCTGGGGGACCTTTTTAGTTGTTTACATTTCTTGTAATAGGAAAAGAAGTGATCAAATTCTTTAAAAAAAAAAAACAACAGTGTAAAAATAAAAAATAAAAAGCAAAATAAATAATTGAAAAAAAAAATGTAAAGCGCTCTGTCCCGCCGAGCTCGCGTGCAGAAGCGAACGCATACGCAAGTCCCACCCACATATGAAAACGGTGATTAAACCACACATCTGTGGTATCACCGCGATCGTTGGTGCAAGAGCAATAATTTTAGCACTAGACCTCCTCTGTAACGCAAAACTGCTAACCTGTAAACATTTTTAAACGTCGCCAATGGAGATTTTTAAGTTGCAAAATTTGTCGCCATTCCGCGAGTGGATGCAATTTTGAAGCATGACATGTTTGGTATCATTTTACTCAGCGTAACATATTTCACAATATGGAAAAAAATGGCCTAACTTTACTGTTTTCTTATCTTTTTAACTAAAAAAACTGAATTTATTAAAAAAAAAAGCACGCTTGGAGGACTGCTGCGCAAATACGGTGTGACATAAAGTTTTGCAATGACCACCATTTTATTCTCTAGGTCGTTAGACAAATAAAATATATAATGTTTGGGGGTTCTAAGTAATTTTATAGCAAAAAAACAGTTTTTAAGTCGTAAGCAAAGAACCCAAAAAACAAGCTTGGTCTTGAAGTGGTTAATTGTGAATTCCCATTGTTAATTGAGTCACCTATTGTTCTTGTCTGACTAATCCTCTTGAAGGTTCCTACATAATGGGATTAGTCTTATGTCAACTTTACCTCATTACAAAAAAATATGGAGTGCCGTCTGGGCAGAGACCATCCCCTCATCTCCCCCGGTTAGAATGATAACCAAATATGGGGTCCAATGGGAGCAGGCGCGGGAAACGATGACCAAATATTGGCATCTATTGACCAGGATTCCCGTCTTGAAGGAGATTGTAGGACCCCGCCCCCTATTGGTAGCAAAGGGGGCCAGGAATCTGAGGGACTCCCTTGTTCACTCGGAGTATGGAAGATCAGGTACCAGAAATTAGCTCACCTCTAAGCCAAAACCAGTGGGCATGTATAGATATGGCAGATGTAGTATTTGCCCCTTAGTGGAAAAAAACATGAACTTTTCAGGGGCCCATGACTCTAGGAGGTTCAAGATGAAACAATTTATAAATTGTTCTACTCCTAGAGTCATCTGCATGATCACCTGTCCCTGTAATAAAGCTTATATAGGCAAAACAAAAAGGCCATTAAAAATATGCATAGCGGAACATGTAAGCAGTATAAAAAATTACAAGGAAGGTGATGAAAAACCTCTTGCCATACACTTTCATCAACATCATGGTAACTCAACCCTAATGAAAGTAAAGGGGATTTATGCCCTTCAGCTTCCCGCCAGGAGAGGAGATTTTGACACCATACTGCTCCAGAAGGAAAAGATGGGGATCTACCTTCTGGACTCTATGGTGCCGAATGGCCTTAATACTGAATGCAGTTTTTCTGTGGTGTTGTAACCATAAGGAGTCAATTATCAGGTATGGTTAGCTCAGGGATCGGAGCAACGTTTTAATATGTTCCCCTCTCGACTGGTGGGAAGATGTTGAGAGGTGCTTAATCCTTGTGTTTTTTATCTCTGTTTTTGGCAATTCATTTCTCCCCTCCCCTTCCTTGACCAATTATCAGATATTTCTTCTGTCTTATCTTTTCTTTCCTTCCTTTTCTTTTGTTTTCTTTACTTGATCTCCAAGATATAGGGAATCCTTCTACTTACTGTGATTTTTGCTTTTCACTAGTCTTAGTTGGACTTAGTGGGGTTAATGAGTTAATCCCTACTGCTGTTGGAAGAATCTCCATTGAATAGATTAAGTATGCCGGCTTGGACTGATGCTTGTGTAGCTTATGACTTGTATCATCTGTTCTGAATGGTACATATTGAGTGATGTGAATCGTTAGTAAACATCTATCAGTGTCATGATGTGTGGTGGGAATAGTGGTGAACGTTGGAGTGGACAGTGAGAATGACATCCAGCGGCCAGTTGCTGTTATTACAACTCAAGACGGACTATTTAATCTGACCTGCTCCAGTCCCTCCCTTAGCTCTGAGGAAGTCTGCTATTGGTCAGACGAAACGCGTCAGCATACAGCCCCTATGACCAGCCTGGACCCGCCCCCGCCATGTAAGTGCTCCATCCTCACTCCGCAACTGCTCTGTGTAGGAGCCGGAGCTGCAGTGATATTCCCATGCCGCTGTGGAGGTAATAGGTTCCTGGAGGGAGACCAGTGAAGGGAAGTACACAGCACCGTGAGGCATCCTGTCCCACCATCGGTATCATCTGCAAGGTGTATGCTGAGATCGACTTATGTCAGTGCCTTTGTTGCCATTTGCATGGACAGGTTCTTATAGCAATTAGCAGCCAATATGACTGGAGCTTTGACATTGATGATTCATCCCGGGTCAGCCCTGGACTTTTGGTGACTACCAGACTGCACTGTTGATGTTCTCACCTGGACCCAAACTTGTGCACCTTAATTGCTATGAATGCCTGACAGACCCTACTTTGGCGTTGGAGATTTAAACTGCATCAGACTCAGCAATTACTTACTGCCTTGGTTAAGGCTGTGGTGACGTGCTAGCAATCATTTGCCAACGCACCAACACCCCCTTCTCCAGATTCCTCCTGTGCTCCCAAAGTTCCTCCAGGACTGTGCATGGATAACATTCCACCCAATTAGTCACCCTTGCTTCCAGATATTCCATTGCCTATCACCCTCCCATTTTTTACCCCATGAGATTAGTCTCTGAGGCTTACCAAATTGGATGTTGGTCACGGTAGTTTATGTGGCTGTGTGTGGATGGCTGAAGCGGATGGTGTATGGGTGTAAGACGCGTCTAGGCTGCAATCTGACAACGTTGTCAATTTCATTTTAATTGCTCCAGCGGTTGTATATTCTTTTCTATACTATTTTTACAATAAAAGTTACGTTTTACGAATGTTTTGGCTCCTTGAGATAAGTGCCTTGGTGATCCTTAATCACTCCTTTTTTTTTGCTTAGTGTTCATGCACTTAGGAACCACGCCTTTACTTAGGTGTTCAGTCAGAGGTTGGCAATATGGCTAGTAATTAAGCCGCTCCAATATCTATAGCAATTGGTCTGAACGGGTGTATCTTTATATCCCCCCTTTTTTTCTTATTCCAAAATGAAGCTGTCCTGTCCAAATGTGCGTTTGCATACCTCAAGCGACTCCATTTGTGGTGTGTGTGCAGAAAAGGCTTCTTTCGCATCTCCCATACAGCTTCTCCTGTGCAAAGTGCGCTGAATTGTTGAATAATACACAGTGACACCATCTGCAGCGAGTTGATGTTGGAGGTCTTTGGAGGGGGTCTGTGGGCTGTTGACCGTTCTCCCCATCCTTCGCCTTTGCCTCTCCAATATTTAATGACACTTCTGGCCTTAACAAGAACTGTGCCTGTGGTCTTCCATTTCCTCACTATGTTCCTCACAGTGGACACTGACAGCTTATATCTCCGCAATAACTTTTTGTAGCATTCCCCTAAACCATAATGTAGAACAATCTTTGTTTTCAGGTAATTTGAGAGTTGTTTTGAGGCCCCCATGTTGCCACTCTTCAGAGGAGAGTCAAAGAGAACAACAACTTGCAATTGGCCACTTTAAATACCCTTTCTCATGATTGGATGCACCTATCTATGAAGTTCAAGGCTTAATGAGCTCACCAAACCAAGTGTGTGTTTCAGTTAATCAGTGCGAAGTAGTTACAGGTATTCAAATCCACAAAATGACAAGGGTGCCCAAATTTATGCACCTCTCTAATTTTGTTTTGATGCATTTTGCACATTTTCTGTTAATCCAATAAACCTCGTTTCACTACTGAAATATTATGTGAAGCCCCAGCCGGGAGCCCACACTTGCAATGCTGGCGCCGAGGAGAGGAGTGGTATAGCATCGAGGCTTCGGGCGGCCGCATCGCTAGACCGTGGGACAGGTGAGTGTCTGTTTATTAAAAGTCAGCAGCTACACTTTTTGCAGCTGCTGACTTTTAAATGGGTGGAATTTCGCTTTAAGTAAATTTTAGTTCTGTTTGGCTCCACTGTAATCAGTGGAGAACTTTGCAATTGCTTTGGACTGTTCTGGGTTCCACTGGTGGCAGGTTTGTTTTTGTTTCTTGCTCTCTGCTTTCTGGAGGGTTCCAGAATGTAGTGGGATGGAAAGACAAATCAGCAACCTAAATATTTGTTGTCTCAGCCAATTCCTGGCCTGCCCAGTAGGTAGCTGGGGACTGCATATGTAGCGCCCTCCTAGTTTGGTTGTTAGTGAGTGTGTGTGTATATAGTTTGTCTTTCTCTGATTAACAGGAGAGCTGACAGGTGAATTTAGATGCTGTCTGCTTATCAGAGAGCCTTGATTTGAGTAAGGTCTGCTCAGTGTGCTCTGGTGCTGGTTTGTGTGGTCTGGAAGGTTTTACACTGTCCAGTAGTATGGCTCCCTATTGGACAGTGGGAGGAAAATCCAGTCAGTGACAGCAGGTGTATGTGGATGTGGTTCTGACCAACTGGCAGGGGAGGTGCCCCACTGCATTTTGGGTGAACACATTCATATAAAAAGGATCACATGGGCTCAATGTCATGAGTTCCAGCCCATTGAGACCTCAGGGGTGGAGGTGTATATTCAGCTCCTGGCTGCTAGGTTTGAGGCCTATCCAGGAGGCTTTCGGTTGCTAGGCCTGGTCGAGGCCTATCTGGATGCTGAAGCTGCAGCCCAGAGTTCTTTAGAAGCTGACAGAGGGAGGATGTCCTTCAGTCTGATATCACAGTGGCAAAGTGTCGCTTGGAAGTTGGAAGGAGGCTACCGACTGTCCCGGGACATGGTGTGAGTACAGAACCCTGAGACTGTGTTGCTAGAATTAATCATAATCAGGTAATTGGGTGTGCCAGCTAGAAAAGAGACACCAGTGAGTGTCTTGAAGAACAGAGTCCGGCTTATCCTGTATTGCTTAAAAAGGACCTGTTCCACTGAAGTCAGCCTGCCATAAAGTGCCATTGGTAGTCTGTTACATTGAGTTAGAAAGGAGAAAGAAGCAAAGTCCGGCCTGTCCTTTATTGCTTAAAGATGGACTTGTTTCATTGGGATCAGTTTGTTGAGTGCATCACTGAGATCAGTCTGCTATACAGAGATAGAGAGAAGTTGTCCTCACTTGGAATCAGTTAATCTGGAGTCTCCCATACATTCCCCTTTCCTATCCAAGTTCTACATTAACCACTTCAGATCCGCGCTATAGCCAAAGTACGGCTCCAGCGCGGATCTGAAATGCCCGGAGGACGTCCATGGACGTCCTCCACTGCGCATGCTCCCGCGCGCCCCCTGGCGGCAGCGGCGGCGCGCGCGCGTGCCCGCGGGTCGGGCGGACTCTATGTCCGCCCGGACCCGCCGATCACCTTTAGGAGCCTCAGAACGGGGAACCGCCGTTGTAAACACGGCGGTTCCCCGTTCTGTGACAGGGGACATGCCAGATCTACTGATCCCTGTCACTGGGATCAGTGAGATCTGTCATGTCCCGGCCAGCCCTGCCCCCCCACAGTTAGAACACACCCAGGGAACATTTATTAACCCCTTCACTGCCCCCTGCTGGTTAACCCCTTCACTGCCAATGACATTTATACAGTAATCAGTGGACATTTAAATTTCTGATCGCTGTATAAATGTCATTGGTCCCAAAAATGTGTAAAAAATGTCCGACATTTCCGCCCCGATATCGCAGTCCCAATAAAAATCGCAGATCGCCGCCATTACTAGTAAAAAAAAAAAAAATAATAAAAACGCCATAAATCAATTCCCAGTTTGTAGACGCGATAACTTTTGCGCAAACCAATCAATATACGCCGATTGCGATTTTTTTTTTTTTTTTAACAAAAATATGTAGAAGAATATATGTCGGCCAAAACTGATGAATAATTTTTTTAATGGATTTGTACTTTAGCAAAAAGTAAAAAATATTTTTCTTTTTTGCAAAATTGTCGCTCATTTTTTGTTTATAGCGGCGATCAGAAATGGCGCAGAGGGGATCAAATACCACCAAAAGAAAGCTCTATTTGTGGGAAAAAAAGGACGCAAATTTTATTTGGGTACAACGACGCACGACCGCGCAATTGTCATTCAAAATGCGACAGCGCTGAAAGCCAAAAATTGGTCTGGGCAGGAGGGGGGTTTAAGTGCCGGGTAAGGAAGTGGTTAAAGCATCAAAAACTCATCCCCTAGACTGGTCATTGAAAACGAGCAGGATTGTGTGTGTGCACCTGACAGTGTGAAAATCCATTGTGACTGGCTGCAGGATAATCAGCAGTCGGGGAATAAAATCCATTACTTGCCTTATTAAAAGCACTTCACACAGTACACCAAAAACACTGGCTAGGCACACGTTTAAAGGGGTTGTAAAGTCTTGTGTTTTTTTTTTTGTTTTTTTTTTTTTTTTAAATAACAAACCTGATTTACTTACCACCTCTGTGCAAGGGTTTTGCACAGA
Organism: Glandirana rugosa; assembly: GCA_018402905.1. Taxonomy (NCBI): domain Eukaryota; kingdom Metazoa; phylum Chordata; class Amphibia; order Anura; family Ranidae; genus Glandirana; species Glandirana rugosa. The sequence continues at coordinate 513,895 of BLSH010337651.1, read as the reverse complement.
GTGGCCCCGATTCTCCTCTTCTGGGGTCCCTCAGCGGCTCTTCTGGCTCCTCCCCGCATAGAGTGCCCCGACGGAGAAGCGATTTCCCTGGGGGCACTTGTGCGGGCATGCTCCCGAGTCTTGCTGCTGCATCCATTGACAAAGACAGCAGGACCTGACCCCACTCCCCGGCTCCCGCATCACTGGATTTGATTGACAGTAGCAGGAGCCAATGACTGCACTGTTATCAATCTATTCAATCAGGCCCCGATACACCGGCTGGAGCTGATGTGCTCGTCCCTGTTGCTGGAAAGACAGGGTTCAGGTAAGTAAAAGGGGGGGGGGCTCTGGGGGCAGCTGCATCACAGGAGGTTTTTCACCTTAATGCATGAATGATTAAGGTGAAAAACCGTGAGGGGTTTACAACCCCTTTTAACCCTTTGATTGCCCTCAATGTTTGAGCAGAATGTACTGCTATGCCATCTATATATGAATTGTAACTATCTAGGCCACGTACATATATAAAATGATTAGGTCACATATATCTACTGCTTTTTCACAATAAACATGTCAAGATAAAATTTCTACCTAGTTGAAGGTCACATGCCTCATTTAAAGTCCCAAACTCTTCCCATTATTTTCTAGATGAAGGGATGGAGGCATAGGATTACCTGTGCTAAATTTAAAGTCCCATTTACCCCTTCCTTTTTTTTTACACAATCATTGAAGCCAAAAACATCAGCATGACATGCAGGGAATTGGCATTCTCAAAAAGAGATCAGCACCCTTTAAGAGCATACTACAGTGAATGGTAATGGCATTGCCTTCATCTTTAAATGGAACTGAGGCTTTATTGTATTTTTAATTATTAATAAAAATATTTAATTTTATCTAAAGCCCAACTCTAGCTAAAACTTAGTTGGGATAGAGTCTGGAAAGCTAGGAGCCTTTTGTCAGGTTTTTGCCATCTGTGCTCTAATGGGGAAGATATACAGTATGTCAGGATAGGAAATGATGAGTAATCCCCCCCCCCCCCCAATGGGGTCACAGATCGAAAAACACATTTTTAGCAGAGTGAGGAGGAGTTTGAAAATGTTAGTGTTTGCTTCTTGTCTCACCCCCTATTTCTTGTATGGATATTACAAAGCTAGGTGAGAAGTCTCCCCCCGTGGGTTCACAGACAGGATCGAAAGCCAAAAATTCAAAGGAATACGCAAATAAAAACCCAATAAAACTATTCGCACTCTCTATGAAAAAAAAAAATTATTTTGTTAAGGCAACAAACGGAATAATGTGAAGGTTGGATAAAAAGGTTTAGTGCAATATAGAGCTCTATACATCAGACCAAAAAGAGGGACGACTAAGGAAGAAAGCGGGACAGAGGGATTTGATTCCAAAAGTGGGACAGGCCCTCCAAAACAGGGGCTCTTGGGAGCTATGGTTAAAACTATTAATGAAAGATCTAAAAAGTGTCCTTTTTTTTTTTTTTTTTATATATATACCTAATCCGCACATATTATTTTGTTTCCCAATCAGGACTTGGAGGAGCACTGGGATATCTCACAGGTGCCATCGACTGGGGCTCCACATTTTTCGGAAGGCTGATGGGTTCTGAATTCCAAGTCATGTTTTTCTTTGCAGCTTCAATCTTCTTGGTGCTTCTTGTCGTACACCTCTCCAGCATTCCGGAGGTTCCCCTAGTAGAGGACAGCAAATCAGAGTCCAAGCCCCTCCTGATGCACAATGGGCTAGGTGCATATGGCTCTATAGACAAAGCACAGAACAACAGTGTAAAGATTACAGAGCCAAAACTAACGTTTTTACCACACATAGATGATGATGAAGAGGAAGACACAAAGGTATGTTGTATAAATAAACTTTCACACAAAAGCAGTCATGTTGACCGTTTGATGTTCATATAACTTTTAAAAGGTACAGTGAACCCTGAAAAATATTCTATTTAAACTCATTAGGGGTAATATATCTGCCAAGTTATCATGCTGTGGAGGTCGTATCCTCTGACCAGCCCTGAATTTGAGCTCGTGAAAAAATTGTGAAACCCCTAGTATACAGTAAAGCAGAACTACTGTGTGTGTATGTATTTTAATTTCTATGCAAAGACTCTGAAATTAGAAGTTAAAAATAGTGCGTGCATGCATGCGTAAAATATACTGTATGTATCTTGTGATTTCTCCAGAAGTTCTCCAAGCTGCTGCAGGCATAATGCAGGACCTGGGATTCTCAATGACCTATGCTTTCTACTCCTCCCTATACAGAACAGTGTGGTCCTTCCCACTCCTGCCTTGTGTTCCCCCTTTTCATTTGTTGACCGCTGTATTTTTTGTTTTAAAAACAATTGTCAACAAGTAGGTATTTTCCAGATTCCCGCCAAAGAAGTAACCCTAAGACTGAGAAGCTATTTGAACCCTATTCCACAAAAAAAAAAAACTTGCCCAAGACCATGCTCATTTGCCATCCCCATTGATTAATATTGCTAAAATGATTGATTTTGTGGAAATGTGCAAAATGGGAACTTCCAATTTTACCCATCCCTATTGAGGACCACTATAAAAAGTCCTCTCAATTATCTTGTTAAAATGAGATTTCTATTATGTAGACATTTTGCATTTGCTGTGCTGTTTGTGGGATTGTTTGTTTTTTTTGTTCACTGATTCATTTTCCTTGTTTTTAAGAGCTAGTGAGTAAAATGTTCCTTATGCTAAGTCTCCTTGTGTAAACCTGATATCTAATTTGAGTTCAGACTAATTGGCATAGAGGTGTGAAATATGTGGATGAAGTGCATAGAAACATTTGGGATGGGAAGTTTCTAAAAACTGCTTGCCTTTTGACATACAGCCAAGGCCTGTGTTCTTCCAATGCTACAACTATGAATTACACAGTATAAAACATGCAGAGGAAGAATGGAGGGTGTGTGTTGGCTACTATGGACTTTTAAGGCACTCATTAGACATGGTTCCATGAAATTATCAATTTTATTTTGTACAGATTTTGCATAAAATCAACAATTATACATCATAGTAAGAACCCCGTAAATACAATCTGATTGCCTTATCACCTGTTATATGGACATATTACATGAATGGTATATGTAAAGAGGAAGTAAAATCAACCCACAGAATCCACCTTTATCATTGAAGCAATACTTGTAAGCCATACTGCCGGGAAGTTTTCAGCGAAAGGTAACCGGGTTGACATGAGCAAAAATCTGGAAAGGTCCTACAAACTTTTGGCCTAACTTTGCAGATGGAACATGGACCTTAACATTTTTGGATAAAGCCAAACTTTGTCACCCACATGAAATGTAGGAAGCGACTTTGTGATTTCTATCAGCAGCCTTCTTGTAACACTCCTGAGCCTCCCTCAAAGTCTCAATTTCTCCTGTATCTCTTGCAATGTAGTTAATCAGTTGGTAACAGAATTTTTGAGATCGGGAGATCAGTAATTAAAACTGGAAGATACCCATCATTTAAATGAAAAGGACTTTGGGAAGTGGAGCCATGTTTAGAATTATTATTAGCAAATTCTGCTGTAGAAAGAATAATCCACCTAGTCATCTTGAAGATAGCTGGCAAAACATCGAAGGTACTGTTCCAAAGTTTGATTGGTCCTCTCAATCTGAACATTAGACTGGAGATGAAAAGCAGAGGATGGATTAACTGTTACACCTAAGGCTGAGCAAAAGCTTTTCCAAAATTTTGAAGTAAACTGTACTCTGTCAGAAACCACATCATCAGGAATTCCGTGTAGTTTAAATACTTATCAAACCATTAAATCTACAGTTTGTTAGGCAGAAGATACCCCCTTAACGGGTATAAAATGAGCTATCTTAGTGAGACAGTCAAAAACGACCAAGATAGTGGTAATTTCCTTTTGAAGGAGGTAAATCTATGGTCTTGATGGAACAGGAAGTGGCTGGAGCAATCCCCAAAGGAGATGTTCCGGGAGTCTTATTCGTGCACAGGGCAGGCATGAGACCACATAGGGGTTGATTTACTAAGATCCTCGGCAAGTATGGGCGCTCTACATTTAATAATACCCAATTAAAGCCAATTAGGACTTCAACTCTCCATAACTGGGTGGACATGCAAACGAAAAATAGCGCTATTGCCGTCGAACATATCTGTCCAATCGTCACATGCGAGAATAGTTGAAATCAGTGGGGCTCAAACCTGCAAAATAAAAAGCCCTCATTGAAGGCTTGTATGCAAGTTATTGCCCTAAAAAGTGTATGGAGCGAGCGCCCCCCCCTCCTGAACCGTACCAGGCCACATTCCCTCAACATTGGAAGGGTGCTTTGGGGTCCCCTCCAAAGCCCCTTGTACCCATGTTGATGGGAACAAGGGCCCCTTCCCGACAACCCTGGCCGGTGGTTGGGGTCTGCTGATGGGGGGGGCTTATCAGAATCTGGAAGCCCCCCTTAACAAGGGGGGCCCCCAGATCCTGCCTCCCCCCATGTAAATGGTATTGGGTACCTATTCACCAAAACAGAAATGTTTCCTTCTTTCTCAAGGGGGCAGGGTCTCCGAATGACAGCATCCGGTGGTCACGCCCCATAGTTGTATATGAAATGTGCGCCATGGAAGCGGACAGATCGGCTGGCTTCAGAGGAAGAAGAGGAGGGGAAAAAAGCAGAAGACCTTTTTAATAAAGGACTTGTCAAAAACTGGCTATTGTCTGTTGTCACACTACACCTACTTTTTTGGTGAATGGGTAGGGGAATGATGTATCCATACCCATTCACATAGGGGGGGCATGATCTCGGGGGCCCCCTTGTTAAAGGAGGCTTTCAGATCCTGATAACCCCCCGCCCGCAGACCCCGACAAACACCGGCCAAGGTTGTCAGGAAGAGGCCTCAACAAGCCATTGTGGTAAGTACACAGAGACCTGCATAATAGTGTAGTGATTACAATTGCCAGCACCCGGCTATGAAAAAATCCATACCAAAAACAGCGTGTGTCAACGTCAAAATTATAAAAAAAAAAATGGTGTGGGGTCCCTCCAAAATCCATACCAGACCCTTATCGGAGTATGCAGCCTGGAGGTCGGGGGGAGGGGATGATCATACCAGGCCACATGCCCTTAACATGGGGGGTGGGTGCTTTGGGGAAGGGGGGCTCTGTGCCTCCCACCCCAAAGCACCTTGTCCCCATGTTGATGGGGATAAGGGCCTCTTCACGACAACCCTGGCCGGTGGGTCTGCAGTCAGGTAGCTTATCAGAATCTGAAAGCCCCCTTTAACAAGGGGGGCCCCCAGATCTCGCCCCACCCCTTATGTGAATGGGTATCGGCAGTGAAATGTTGAAGTTAAACAAGAGCCGGTTTTTGACTAATCTTTCTTGAAAAATAGCTCTGAGCGGTCTTCTCCTGCCGCCGTCTTCTCCTGCTGCCGTCGTCTTCTCCCACTGCTGTGTTCTTCCTCACGGCTGGTTACCCGCTAAATAAAAAAAAACACTCTTCTGTGGCTGTCTTCCTCCATTGTGTTGTCGTCTGCTGTCTGGGATCTCTTATATAGCCATGGGGCATGGCCATCCAATGACGTCACTTGGAGAGCCCGTCCCTTCCAGATTCTGATAAGCCCTCTGCCCACAGACCACCGACAACCACCGGCTAGGGTTGTCGGGAAGAGGCCCTTGTCCCCCATCAACATGGGAAAAAGCTGCTTTGGTGGGGACCCCAAAGCATCCTCCCCATGGCATATGGCCTGGTACGGCCCCCCCCCATCCTGACCTCCCATGCTGCATGCTCAGATAAGGGTCTGGTATGGATGGGGTGGGGGGGCCCACGCCAACTTTTTTTTTACACTTTTGGCATGGAGTCCCCCTTAAAATCTATGCCAGACACAAAGGGCCTAGTATGGATTTTGGGGGGGAACCACATGCCAAATTTTTGCTAAAAAAATTTGTTTTGGGGTATTTTTTTCTTAATTTGGTGATTAGAGAGAATTCACATTTAGTTGACATATTTAATGGCTTACGTAGTCCACAAAATAATTAGTGGAGCCCTGAAATTCAGCAGGGATCTTCCCCCCCCCCCCCCATTACACTTTCTACTCAAGTGTAGTGGGGGGGGGGCATGTGTGCACAACCAAATACTTTTGTTTGCAATTAGATTGAATACAGATTTGAAGGGGTATAAATAGTTTGCACTTAATAAATATGTATTTCTAGTCTGCAAAAAGTCAAGCCATAGAGAAAAAAACAATCAACTTTTTCAATATTCGTATAAACATTTGGTACATGTAATGTACTTGGGCCCAAAAAAGGCATGGAAATCATCCTCCAGCATTTGACAATATAGCTAGAAGGGCCCTGAAGAGGTTACAATCTACAAGGGTAGAACACTAAAAATTAGACACATTAAACAAATCACATTAGAAAAGTAGGGATACAAGTCAAGCTAATAACAAACATGACTAACCTTTTTTGTGATCAAAAGTCCTCACCCCAAATCCCTAAAAAGTTACATGGCAGGATTATCATAAGCAAAAAACAGACAAAATGAATTCCAAAAAGCAGCGCACAAACTACATTGCACACACAGCAGGAATGAACTAGCAGGAAGCTTCCTTTTCATCTAAACCATTACATAGCAGTTGTAAGTCTAACATGTGAGATTTAGAAGCAATCCTCAAGCTACAGCCTTAGTGGGGTATGGGTCAGGAATTATGCACACCCCCCAAATGAACACAAAAAACATATCTGTCACCCAATATACACACTGCAAAGAAAGATTCAGGCCTGTTCTTAGGCCAAACACCCACCGCAAATGCAGGCCTTTTAAATAACCTAGCTAAGACTGCTCACCTCCGCCAAATTTCTCACAAAAAACTCTCACTTTTATTCAATACATCGGATTACGTTCAAAGTCGGTAACTAAGATTACCATGTTAACATTGGGGTTTATTTAGGATAAGTATTACTCTACTTTACGTAGAAAGAGAGTTTATTTAACAGGAACATCGTTACAACGACGAAGAAGTAGATAAAACAAAAATTCTTACGATCTTACACATTACAAAGTCTTAGTTAAAGTGACCACCCACCCAGGAAGTGACCCACCCGCCTCCACTCGTCAGAATCGATCCAATAAATTTTCCGGACGTAAACGCCACCCACAAACCGGATTCTTGTCCGGACTTAGAAAGAAACGTCACACATATAACCCACTG
>BLSH010337651.1:491972-506716 GCA_018402905.1 Glandirana rugosa | reverse complement strand
CATGTAATGTACTTGGGCCCAAAAAAGGCATGGAAATCATCCTCCAGCATTTGACAATATAGCTAGAAGGGCCCTGAAGAGGTTACAATCTACAAGGGTAGAACACTAAAAATTAGACACATTAAACAAATCACATTAGAAAAGTAGGGATACAAGTCAAGCTAATAACAAACATGACTAACCTTTTTTGTGATCAAAAGTCCTCACCCCAAATCCCTAAAAAGTTACATGGCAGGATTATCATAAGCAAAAAACAGACAAAATGAATTCCAAAAAGCAGCGCACAAACTACATTGCACACACAGCAGGAATGAACTAGCAGGAAGCTTCCTTTTCATCTAAACCATTACATAGCAGTTGTAAGTCTAACATGTGAGATTTAGAAGCAATCCTCAAGCTACAGCCTTAGTGGGGTATGGGTCAGGAATTATGCACACCCCCCAAATGAACACAAAAAACATATGTCACCCAATATACACACTGCAAAGAAAGATTCAGGCCTGTTCTTAGGCCAAACACCCACCGCAAATGCAGGCCTTTTAAATAACCTAGCTAAGACTGCTCACCTCCGCCCACCCAGTGAAGGACCCACCCACCAGTGAAATTGATTCTGAAACATTACACATTCTAGCATTCTTAAAAACAAAATAGATGAAGAAGCAGCAACATTGCTACAAGGACAATTTATTTGAGAGAAAGATGCATTTCATCTCATTATGAATAGGATTTATTTGGGGTTACAATTGTACCATTAGAATCAATGGCTGAAACTTGCATTAGGCTACATAACTTATTTTCACTCTCAAAAAACACTCTTTAAACCAGTGCTAATTTTGGTATTTATTATATCTCCCTGTAAAAAAGGCATGAGTTAAAATGAGAGTAGTTTGCATGTCTTCTCAGACTTTTAAAGATATTTCAGTGTAGAAATCACTTTTTCACACACTTTAAAGCAAACATTAAACAATATAACACATGTGTCAGTACTATTTAGGCGATCATATCATGCTCTAAACATTATTTCCATGTGCAATTCTCCAGGTCCTAGCAAGAGTAAGGGTTTGGGCGATATCTGTTTGGGAACTGCCCCGGCACTATACTGAATTCCGTTTGGGCACTAATTACTGCGATCACTGCATTTTTAGCGTTAATTACCGCAATCGCAGTATCTTTATCGCTAATTAGCGGCTGGCGCTATAGTAAATGACCCCTCCCCCATAGTGTTTGACATCTTATAGCCAGGCCAACAAAAGGAACGTGACAAGAGTTCGTCTGTCTTCGAAATCCCAAAATGCCTAGCAAGTTTTGAGTCATGAACCAACCTGAGGGCTTCAATCCGAGCAGATTCAGGTACATAGACTATGTGCATGAGTCCAAAAGCTGTTGTACTCAAGGTTAATATCCGTAGGAGGATGATTGAGAAGTGAGTAATTTTCATACCCACTCAAGTTGACTCAAGAATGTCTTGAAACTTGTGGCCCCTAGGAAGTTCTTTTGAGACAGGATAGTAAATTCATAGTTACATAGTCGGTAAGGTTAAAAAAAGACACAAGTCCATCCAGTCCAACCTGTGTATGTGCTTATGTTAGTACATTATGTACCCCTGTATGCTGTGGTCGTTTAGGTGCCCATCTAATATTTTTTTGAAAATATCAATGCTCCCCACTGAAACTGCTTGTGGAAGAGCATTCCACATCCTTACCGCTCTTACAATAAAGAACCCTCTACACAGTTTAAGGTCAAACCGCTTCTCTTCTAATTTTAGCGAATGGCCACGTGTCTTTTTAAATTCCCTTTCACAGAAAAGCTTTTTCCCTATTGTCGGGTCACCATTACGGTATTTGTACATTAAGAGAATAAATTCAATGCTTGCAGTCTTTCCTCATAGTTGAGATCCTCCAGTCCATTTATTAGCTTTGTTGCCCTTCTCTGAACCCTCTTAGCTCCAGCACATCCCACCTGAGGACTGGTGCCTAGAATTGGACAGCATACTCAAAATGCGGCTGGACCTGAGTCTTGTATAGTGGGAGAATTATTATTTTTTTTTCTCTGGAGTTAATCCCCTTTTTAACGCATGTCAATATTCTGTTTGCTTTGCTTGCAGCAGCTTGGCAGTGCACGCCATTGCTGAGCCTGTCATCTACTAGGACCCCCAGGTGCTTTTCCATCCTAGATTCGCCCAGAGGTTCTCCTCCTAGCGAGTAAACTGTATTCAAATTTTTAGCACCCAAATGCATTATTTTGTATTTTTATACATTAAACCTCATTTTCCATGTAGTTGCCCTCCCCATTAATTTGTTCAGATCTTTCTTGTAAGGTTTCTTCCACATCCTGCATAGAAGTTATTGCCCTGCTTAGCTTTGTGTCATCCACAAATACTGAGATTGAGCTGTTTATGCCATCCTCCACATTGCTTATGAATACATTTAAATAGGATTGGTCCCAGGACAGAACCCTGGGGGACCCCACTTTCCACACCAGACCATCCAGAGTACTCCCCATTTATCACCACCCTCCGTAGCCAGTTTTCAATCTAGGTACTCACCCTATGGTCCATGCTGACAGACCTTAGTTTGTACAGTAAACATTTATGGGGAACTGTATCAAATGCCTTTGCGAAATCTAGATACACCACATCTACAGGCCTTCCTTTATCTAGATGGCAACTTACTTCCTCATAGATGGTTAGTAGATTGGTCTGGCAAGAAAGATTTTTCATGAATCCATGCTGATTACTGCTAGTGATACCGTTTTCATTACTAAAATCTTGTATATAGTCCCTTATCTACTTCAAGAGCTTGCAGACTATTGATAGGCTAACTGGCCTGTAGTTCCCAGGGATGTATCTAGGCCCTTTTTTAAATATTGGTGCTACATTGGCTTTTCTCCAATCAGCTGGTACCATTCCAGTCAGTAGACTGTCCATAAAAATTAGGAACAATGGTATCACTTGGCTGAGTTCCTTAAGGACCCTCAGGTGTAATCCATGCTAATACGATTAAAATTACCGTCTTGGTTACAGAACCCCCCCCCCCCCATTTCCCTTGTGAAGACTAAGGAGAAGAATAAATTCAAAACCTTCGCCATCTCTCCATCTTTCCCTTCCTCATCCTTTATTGGGCCAATATGTTCTGACCTCTTACTATTTATATATGGGTAGGCTGGATTTTGCTTGCATCACTCCCGCTCTGTGGAATGCAGGAGGAGCTCTGTCTGCGCCCCCTGCTCTCTACTGATGAGTAGGGTGTGTTATTGGTGAAGGTGGAGGTTGAAGTGTAATCCGCACTCCTCTGACCCACGATTTTTGGCATGTCTGCATTGTCGATTTGTTTGCACTTTAGAACTGTTGCATATCTTCATTGATTGTTTACAGTATTTGGATGAATTTTGGTATCCCTTCTGTATGATTTTGAACACAACATGTGTTACATATGACATTTCAGGAGACAGTATAGTCATTTGTACTATTACTGCACTTTTTGGTTTATATGCACTTTATTATCTGCTTAATTTGCACATTTCTTTTACTCATTGGGTGGGAGTGCTGTTTAAATCCTCGCACCTCCTATTTATATACAGTTATGCTCATAAGTTTACATACCTTGGCAGAATTAATGATTTCTTGGACATTTTTCAGAGAATATGAATGAGAACACAAAAACATTTCTTTCACTCATCATGATTAGTGTTTGGCTGAAGCCATTTATTATCAATCAACTGTGTTTACTCTTTTTAAATCATGATGACAACAGACACTACCCAAATTACCCTGATCAAAAGTGTACATACCCCAGTTCTCAATACCGTGTATTGCCCCCTTTAACATCAATGACAGCTTGATGTCTTTTGTGGTATTTGTGGATGAGGCTCTTTATCTTCTCAGATGGTAATCCTGCCCATTCCTCCTGGCGAAAAAGGCTCCAGTTCCTGGAAATTCTTGGGCTGTCTTGCATGAACTGCATGTTTGAGATCTCCCCAGAGTGGCTCAGTGATATTGAGGTCACTTATATACACTAATACTTCGTGAAAGTGAAGCATTCAGCACTTTGGTTTGAATTGACATGTTAACCTGGAACATTTTTGGAATTCTTGTGTTCCAGAGCGTCACTTTATCACTTTATTATTCATTAATTGTTATTATTTATTTTAGTTGCATTATTCAACATAAGGAATTTTCTATGCTAGCACTTTAAGTATTTTTCATTAATTTGATATTGGTTCATTCACATATATGCATAATCATTGTTTTAGTACTAAGGTATATCTATCATATTTATCATAGTATATGTATCGCACCTGTCACTTTTACTTTTATGATATACTTGAGTGGGGGCTGCAAGCACTGTGTTCTCATCCTTCCCTTTCCAATCATACCAGTAGGGACATTTTTCCCTGTTGTGTTTATGCATAGCAGCTGTGGCATCAGTTACACCCCACCCCAGGTTATATTCTTTTACACACTCATGCGGGTTAAGTAATATAAATTTATTACATTATTATACTCCACCCAGGAATTTTGTTCTTTTGAATTTATTTCTCATTGGAATGCACTGGCCAATACCTTTTATTTAATATGTTCTTGAAGCACTCCAATTTTTTTTCTCCATGTTCTTAGTTCCTAGCAGAGGCAACTAGAACCTTCAGGGCCCCGGTACAAGAAATCATACCGGGCACCCGTGCTAGGGCCCCCCCACAATAGCGAACCACCAGGGCCTGATCGCAAGTGCAACCTTTGTGACCCTGGTAGATCCACCACTGGTGTCTTTTTTGTTTTATTTTTATTATTTTATTTGTTTTGGTTTTGACCATTTTTAATTTTTTAGTATTTTATTTTTTAGGAGCCCCATTGGGGGCTTTGGTGTAATATCAGGTGTCTAAACAGACCTCTGATGTTCCACCTTTGAGACCGAGAAAGGAGATTGAGGACACAGCCCTCAATCTCCATATCTGTAGCCTCAGCTGCACAGAATTAATTGACAGGAATAGCTCTGTACAGAGCTTTCCCTTCACAATAAACAGTTTATTATGCCTCCGTTATGAATGAATCGGTATGGATCACTGGCTCTAACCATTAAGACAAGGAAAGGGAGGGTAAATTACACATATACCAGCCCTTCCCCACTCTCCATCCTGACGCATCCCCCGCAGCAGCTGGCGGGAGAGGTGGGAAGCCAGCAGTGGTGTGGGGGGGTTAGGGAGCTAGGGGAGTACACAGGGGCCTAGGGGCAGCAGGAGCTGGATAGGTGGGGTGGTGGGGGCGGCATTTAAAGGAACTGATTCCTGCTGCAAGGCTGCAGGAGGAAAATGGAGGGTATTGGTTGCATAATATGCCACCTGGCATCCGCCCTCCTATATACGCTGCAATTGCAACCCCTGTACATACGCCCCTGTCCTTTCCATGCTGGAAAAAAACCTCTCCACTCCCCTAATCCTCTGCAGTCAAATTGTCCCACCCCACCCCCCCAATACCCCTTCCCAGTGCAACACCCCTGAAGCGTGGCACGAAAACCCCCTCCCCCCAATGTTTCAGAGTGGGCACCCAGGGCACTTGCCCTGCATCTCTTACAGGGTGCCAGAGGTCCCAGATGCTGAAATTGCCCCCTCTGAGACAGACAGCATCTCTTTGATTGGAGGGGGCAAGTGGACATGTGCTGGTGGGGCTTTGGGAGGTGTTAAATCCAACTCCCCCAGCACCCTGTTCTCTCCTCTTCCAAAGCACCCCAACACATATGCTCTTATCACCCACTTATCTCTCTTCCAGGTGTATTTTCATATTACCTACCCCCCCTTTCCTTCCCCTTCCCAGTTACTATTGTCTCTGTCCTCGGAATGCATAAAGACACAGACCTCAGCACAGCACTGCTCTTCCTGTTCTGTACTCCACCTCCCGGCTCCTCCTGTCTGTGTACAGGAGAACCTCGGAGCCAAGGGGGAAGAGCTGGCTTCAGTGAGGTCACTGAGGTGTGCAGCCAGTCAGTGTGGAGACATGCTGGCTGGCACAGAGCAAGCTATCACTGCACATGGAACACTGGGGCACCCCGTGAGACATATGGGGCAGATGTCTTGAGTGCCCAAGCTGGCGCACCCCTTTAGGCGTAGAACTGGAGCTCAGTGCTGGAGCTTGTTCCCTGGCACTGGGCTCTGGGAATTATCACCGCTTTGCTGGAACGCCAGGGTCCATTCGCAATGGCGACTTCTGCGACCCAGGTAGTCCCTAGGATTTTGTCTCATTTAATATCTTCTAGCAAAGAGCATAGTTTAGGGAAGTTGGCTCTTTTGAAATTCAGTGTTTTTGTATTACCCTTGTGTTTCCTACTTATGTGAGTTATACTGAAACTAATTGACCTGTGGTCGCGGTTTCCTAAGTTGCCCCGTATTTCCACATCTGCTATCAGGTCTGTATTGTTAATAATCAGTCGGTCTAGTAATGCTTCGTTCTCTTGGTGCATTTACCATCTGACCCAGGAAATTGTCCTACAAGACATTTAGGAATTGGCGAGCCTTTGATAAATGCATGGTTTCTTCCTCCCGGTCTATATCTGGATAATTAAAATCCCCCACTGTAATGACACTTCACATCCTTGCCGCCATTCCAAACTGTGATAGGAGGCTTGCCTCCCCCTCCTCTCTCTGGTTAGGGGGCCTATAGCATACTCCCAGTATCCCACTTTCCCCTTGGTTTCCTCCCCTTTGAAGCATGTCATCCCTCACGTTTACTTGCACATCATTCTTGATATACAGGAATTTTTTTACCCTCCCTATCGCTGCAATATAGGGAATATTCTTGAATGGTTTCCCATGACTAAGCTCCGGGGGCGGAGTGAAATGTGTTGGTGCCGTGGCCTGGTTGGAGTCCAGGCTGAGGTTGCCACTCCCAAATATCTTGGATATGCGACTTCCAGGGGTTACCCATTTCTTCCTTGCATCCTTGAATAGATGCCAGCCAATCATGAGAGCTGTTAAACCAAGGCTCCTCATCAGCCAGGGACTGGGAAGTACCTGAGAAAGTGGCAGGAGAGAACTCATCCAAGAAGCACACCAGGTAGCTGTGAGTAAAGCTTGAAGAAGTGCAGCAGGTAGCTGTGAGATAAGCTTGAGGGATCCAGAAGGTAGCTCTGAACCCAAGGAATCCAGCGGGTAGCTGTGAGCCGAGCTTGAGAATCTACAGTGGGATACTGTGAGTAAAGTTGTTGCTATAGGAAACAGCAGTTGCTATGAGATACAAATTGCTGCATTCAGCTTAAAGTCCCTTATTCTGTATTGCTGTCTGCCTAGTTCTATTTTTGTCCAGGGAGTCTGCCAAGTTTCCTTTTACATTTGGCTAAGGGTGTCCTGTGCCCTAACCCTCTCTCCCACATTTCCTTTTAAGAGAAATAAAACTTTGTTCATTTGCCTAGTAACCTGCACCCTGAGGAGCAATGTCTGCCCTTACGGCCTCTGGGGGTCACCACCAAGTCCTTGGAGGTTGGGGAGGGTGCTACATATAAGAAAGGCAGTCTCTTTCCTAGTGCAGCTGGCACACTTTAACTTGTGTTGCAGCTTTTAGCTTCATTTGCTTAAAGGTACAGTATTTATATAGCACTGAGAATCTCTGCAAAGAAGAAAAATATCTTACAATACAACTTTAAGAAATTCCAAAAGATAACACTGCATGAAAGCAATTACTGCCAACTGAAGGCAGCACCATTTTCAAAAGATGTAGGCAAATGCAGGTTTCCCTCCATCCATCCATTAGGTGGCACTGTGTCTTTATAAAGATGAAGTGGAGTAGGTTAGGGTAACTGTCCCTGTGACAGACCTAAACCCGGACAGGGGATTTTGAAGGGTACTGTAGGCTAGCCTCTTGCCTACTAACTATGGGCCCTGGTTTTTGTGTGCCTGGGGGACCTTTTAGAGTAGTTTTACTTTGGATTTAAGTCAGAGCCTCCCTGAAACACACAAACTCTGGGAACTGGAGGGCCTGGATACAGATTTGGGGCATCTATGCCCAAACCAGCACTGACTGCTTCAACCCCACCTAGATTCAGAGCAGACATTAATATAATCCGCTCAAATCAACCTGAAGCTGTGGTCTCCTGCTATAACCTGTTTATTAACCACTTCCAGAAGTCTGGATGAAAAATGGGAGAACTGGAGCTGCTGATGTACGAGGATGATTTTGATTTTGTGGGTACTTCAGAGTTGCTTTCCTGGTGAGGTTCAGTCAACATCCTTGATAACGCATCGGCTTTGACCCAGGTTGATACAAGACAATAAAATTAAACCTGGAAAAGAACAGCGACCAATGTGCTTGTCTAGAAGACATCCTCTTGGCAGAACAAATGAATTCTAGATTTTTATGATCTGTGAACAGTTACTGAATGCTTAGCGCCTTCCAGCAGATGTCTCCACTCAGAAAAGGCTTCCTTAATTGCCAGCAACTCTTTATTCCCAATGTCATAATTTGTTTCGGCTGATGACATTAAGCAAGAGAAATACGCACAAGGATGAAGCTGCATCTTTTCTCCTTTTCACTGAGAAAGGATGGCTCCCACAGCAGAATCTGAGACATCGACTTCCACTATAAAAGGAATTTCAGGATCAGGATGTACCAATCTAGGCGCAGAAGTGAAGAGTCTTTAGCTTAATAAAAAAAAAAGTCTGTGCCCCAGGTGACCACACAAAGGGCATATCTTTCTTTGACAGCTGTGCAATTGGTACTACCACGTTAGAGAAATTTCTTATGACTTTTCTGTAGAAGTTGGCAAAACCAGCAAATCGTTGTATTTCCTTAACACTTCTAGGCAGGCCTGGACTGGCCATAGGGTACACCGGTGGGCTGGGGCCTCTGGGCTACATGTCCTAAGAAGAGCAGCCAGTTTGTCTGGCCGCAAAGCAGGAATTGAGGCGACCGCGGTTCATACTGACCTAACAGAGCACGGCCGCCGCTTATCTCCAGCTCTGTGGCCGTGCCTAAAGCAGGGCTGCTGCCAGCAAATTGGGGTGTGCAGAAGACGGTGGGAGAGAAGCACCTACAGGGGACAGACATCTCTGGCCACTGGAGATATTCAGTTCAGTTCAATGCACTTGCCTTCCACTTACCTTCCTCTCTGTGCCGCTGTCACAGCATGCTGGCTGGTGTTAGGAGAGAGGCTGCTTTTGTACCTTAAGGTACAAAAGCAGCCTCTCTCCTAACACCAGCCAACATGCTGTGACAGCGGCACAGAGAGGAAGGTAAGTGCATTGAACTGAACTGATCCATGGTTTGTTACAGCCAAAGGCCCACTCTGCAGTGGTGGGGAAAGGTGGTGGATTGAGGCTATTTGCTGGACTGGAGCTGTCTCTTTGCTGGTCTGGGGCTGTCTCTTTGCTGGACTGGGGCTGTCTCTTTGCTGGATTGAGGCTATCAATTTGTTGGTCTGGGGCTGTCTCTTTGCTGGACTGGGGCTGTCTCTTTGCTGGATTGGGATGTCTCTCAGGATGAATATCTCTTCACCAACCACCCACGCGAATGCCCCCCCCCCCAGAGATTGGGCTGCCCAGTCTAAAATGCCCTGCCTATTTTTTATCCCAGTCCGGGGCTGCTTCTGGGTGCAGGCCAATCCACCACTGCTTTGATCTTCTCAGGATCCATGCTCACTCCTTTTTGAGAAATAATATATCCCAAGAACTGCATCTGGGCTCGTTCAACATTCAGTTTAATATAAAGTGTCGGTTCTTCTCTAACCTTTCAAGGACCATGCAAACATGCTTGCGATGCTCCTCCAGGTTATTAGAAAAGATGAGAATATCATCCAGATAAGCAAACACAAACTGGTCCAATCGCTCTCGAAAAGCATCAATGAAGTGTTGGAAAGTGGCAGGGGGCCGCCAAGGACTCCAAATGCCCATATCTGGTTCGAAAGGCTGTTTTGCATTTGTTTCCTTGACAAATGCGGACGAGGTTCTATGCCCCCCGTAAGTCTAGTTTTGTAAAGTCTTTGGCAGAGCTGAGTCTTGCCAACATTTCAGAGATGGATGGATAACTGTTTTTAATAGTGATTCTATTCAAGTTCCTGTAGTCAATGCATGGACGCAAGGTGGAATCTTTCAAAGAACAGGGCCACCCCTGCAGGAGATGTTGCAGGTCTAATGAAGCCCTTCTCTAAATTCTCATCAAGCCATTCCCTGAGCACTTTTAATTCAGGTTTCGACAGATTGAAAAGGTGACCAAAAGGTATTTCTGCCTCTGGGAGCAGTTCAATGGACAATCATGTGGGCGATGAGGTGGTAACTGATCAGCATTCTTCTTATCACCGACATCCTGGAACTCATAATATTGTGGAGGCAGATTGACATGTGACTGTGTAGTAACCACATCCACCTGTGATTCCTTGACCGGTGGAGAACTTGTTCAACAAGGTTCTCTACAGAATTCCTCACAATGGAGGGACGTAAAGTTTATAAGCCGTGCTTCCCAGTTGATGGAGGGATTATGGGTGGAAAACCAAGGAATGCCCAGGATGACTGGAGATTTGGGTGACGCAGTCAGCTGAAAACTGATGGTCTCATGATGGTTGACCTCAAATTGGAGTACCAAAGGAACTGTTTCATAGGTAACGCGTCCTGAAGTTAAGAGTGCACCATCAACCATCTCCATAGCAATAGGGGCAGGCTTATTTCTTTTTTCGATATTATTGTTATGGGAAAATTCTATGTCCATAAACTTCCCCTTCGGCCCCAGAGTCCAGCATAGCAGAGCAAGGAATTTCAATGCCAACAGAGAGAAGTTTAATAGGAATGATAAAGTGAGATAGTAGAGAGTTGACTTCATGAATCAATGGGAGACAAACTGGGTAATGGAGTTTATTTGTTCAGGCACAATCACATCAGTCGCCGCAATTGTTTTTCTAACCTTGTTAAGACTGTTAACTGCAAAATGCCCAGAGTCCACACAATATAGACACCAAGTTCTCAGAACATCTCCTCTTTCTCCTTAGTAGAAATGGATCTATTAATTACAACAACCTGCATAGGTTCAGTGGTGTCAGAATCTTGAGAAACTCTTGGGTCCTTCTGAACAAATTGATTAGCAGGGAAACTCATGCCACCATTACTTCCAAACATTCCCAGTCCCTCCTTCCTCCAAGTCCCTGATCGATTCGGATACATGGATGAAGGTCTCAAGATCATTAGGAGTCTCTACCCTTGCGAGCTCATCTTTTACCTGTTCAGAAAGCCCTTGGTGAGACTGACTCTCTTGCGCTGCTGGGTTCCAAGTGGTATCTGCAATCCAATGCCTGAATTCAGCTGCGTACTCAGCAACAAAGTGTTTACCCTGCCATAAACTATGCAACTTTGCTTCAGCACTAGCACAGCGGTTAAGATCATCCAAAAACCTAATTCATTGTGACCACATAAGTGTGAAAAATATTCAGTGTGGCACTGTCTCGTTCTATATAAGGGAAGGCCCAAGCTAGTGCTTCCCCAGTCAGGAGGTTGATAACAAACATTACTTTCTGTTTTTCAGAAATGAATTCAGCGGGTCGCATTTGGAAATCTATGCGACACTGTGTAATGGCGGCGCTTTCCATTAAACTTGGGTGGGTGAGGCATATGGGTGTTAGCATCATCTCGGGAATGTAGATTCAGCAATTTTTTGCAGAGCACGGATCTCTTCATGTTGCCCTTCCACCACACTTTCCAGTCCGGCAAACTATTTTTTTTTGGTAGGGTAACCCCAAACTCCTGCAGCTCCACAATTTGCTGCCTCAAAGGGGCCACAGCATCTGCTATAGCGGTCTCCATGTTTCCATGTTTTAGGCCAGATTATTCTGCCACGATCAGGCTTGAAGACCAGTTTCTATAGCAGTTGAGGGACTAATACAGACCGGCAGGATGAGTACACAGGCAATCACCCTGGCAGATGACGCAGGCTCACCTGAGGTGTGGAGTCTAAGTACTAACCAGTGTTCACCAGAGCTCCTGATGGAGATGGGTTTAGCTGCATGTTAGTACCTGGTTGCGGTCCTCAGGATCGCCCCACCAGGCAGTGAGCAAGCTTGGGTCCACTAGCAGATAAGCAGGTAAGGATCAAAGGAAAGCGTGGTTCGTAAACAAGCCAAAAGGTCAGTAATGAGTAGTTGCAGGTTGGGATCAGTTAGAAGTGTAGTCGAGGAACAAGCCAAGGGTCGGTAACGAGTGGCAGCAAAATATGGACGGCAGCAGGGAAGACCAGTGGGAGATACTGGCTGAGAAAGCACAATAATCTGGCAAAGAGGAAGTGCAGAGACATGGCTTATATCAGGAAGTTCATGGGAGGAGCAAAGAGTTCAAGGTTCAGCAGAGGTCAAGGCACAAGGCAGGGTTGTCCAATGAATCAGACAGGGTGCTGTCAAGCATCTTGGGTAGCTCATATAGAAGAGTCATTGCCAGACACAGCTGAGGTCCCAGGTTCAAGTCCAGGCCCTGACAGCTTGTTCCTTCATATCTGGTGGATATGTTCGAAAGTGCAAAGATTTTGGGTAAGGGTTCATCATATTTTTTGTTTTTTTTTTTGAGGTTTGTACCTGTCAAAGTGTAAATTAAATTAACAGGTCCTCTTGGGCCAACCTGTAGTGGAGGCTCCCAGGTACACGAGAAAACAAATTGTATTTGTTTTCATAGCTGCAAGAATTGCTATTGCCAGGTCTTGGAAGCCTTCGATAGTTCCATTTGACTTGGTTAAGGCTAAGCTATCCTGAATAATGATTGACGAAAGACTTTCAGCTATCTTGAACAATTAAAATGACAGGGTTCGAAAAAAACTTGAAACCCATGGATCAAATCTCTCACGGGGAACACCTAGTGGCTCTTCAACCTTTTTGGTAGCGTGGAGTGGTTGCACAGTCACTTTTTTTTTTTTTCCTTTGTTCTTTTTCTTATCTGGAGATAAATGTTTGTGTGCATTGAAATTTTATAGGACCTTCTGACCAGGGATCTGCATGAGATAGCTGGCAGGTTAATTAGATCCTCCCTAAATTGGCCCTAGTATATGTATGTATGAATGTGAGTTAGGGACCTTAGATTGTAAACACCTTGAGGGTAGGGACTGATGTGAATGTACAATATATATATGTAAAGCGCTGCGTAAATTGACGCCGCTATATAAGTACGTGAAATAAATAAACAACCTACTCCGGATTTCCTTTACCCCATCTGTTATTTGTAATTTGCTGTGGACAAAACGTGTACTCTATAATGTTATACATCAATTTCAGATTGGCAAACATACTTTTTACTCAGCTATGGTAATATGCATGGCTATGTTTAAATGAGCATTTGTAATTTTGTTACAGATCTTTGAAAAAGAATAAAAATTATTGGAAATGAAAGTAAGGGCCAACCAGTCACAAGCTGCGTTATTTCAATCCTCCTCTTTACAGAAGACCACATGACCAATACTTATAATAATGGTCATTTAACAGGCTAATAGAGCAGCATATATATCATGTGTTGCTGTGCTAACAATTCAGTGGTGTCAGAAGATTGGGTAGGTAGAGGCCACCTTTTTGGTTGCCCTCTTATAGCAGACTGCTAAAAACAAAAGTCCATATTAAAATGAAATCTGGGAAAGGTAAATAGAGTATATGAAATAGTCCAAATCCAATATGTGTTTTGAGAAAAACACCACTGATAAATATGCGGAGGTCATGCTACTCCATAAATGTAGTTACCAGACTGAAATGGCCCCACTACAGAGTCTGATTTGCCGGTTATAAACACTTCCACTGGGAACATTCAGTTTACACCCATTGGTTCCAATATGTCACGCTGGCTTTCTCTCCAAGATCAGTATAGACAATGGTGACCATATACAGTATATCACAAAAGTGAGTACACCCCTTACATTTTTGTAAATATTTTATTGTATCTTTTCATGTGACAACACTGAAGAAATGACACTTTGCTACAATGTAAAGTAGTGAGTGTACAGCTTGTATAACAGTGTAAATTTTCTGTCCCCTCAAAATAACTCAACACACAAAAAGTGAGTACACCCTTAAGTGAAAATGTGCATATTGGGCCCAAAGTGTCCATATTTTGTGTGGCCACCCTTATTTTCCAGCACTGCCTTAACCCTCTTAGGCATGGAGTTCACCAGAGCTTCACAGATTGCCACTGGAGTCCTCTTCCTCTCTTCCATGACGACATCACAGAGCTGGTGAATGTTAGAGACCTTGCGCTCCTCAACCTTCCATTTGAGGATGCCCCAGAGATGCTCAATAGGGCTTAGGTCTGGAGACATGCTTGGCCAGTCCATCACCTTTACCCTCAGCTTCTTTAGCAAGGCAGTGGTGGTCTTGGAGGTATGTTTGGGGTCGTTGTGCTGGAATACTGCCCTGCGACCCAGTCTCCAAAGGGAGGGGGATCATGCTCAGTATGTCACAGTACATGTTGGCATTCATGGTTCCCTCAATGAACTGTAGCTTCCCAGTGCCAGCAGCACTCATGCAGCCCCAGACCATGACACTCCCATGCTTGACTTGACACACTTGTCTTTGTACTCCTCACCTGGTTGCCGCCACACATGCTGGACACCATCTGAACCAAATAAGTTTATCTTGGTCTCATCAGACCACAGGACATGGTTCAAGTAATCCATATCCTTAGCCTGCTTATCTTCAGCAAACTGTTTGCGGTCTTTCTTGTGCATCATCTTTGGAAGAGGCTTCCTTCTGGGATGACAGCAATGCAGACCAATTTGATGCAGTGTGCGGCGATTTCTTCGACTCCCATTTCCACTA
>BLSH010337651.1:440740-456516 GCA_018402905.1 Glandirana rugosa | reverse complement strand
ATATATATATATATATATATATTTTCTTTTTTTTTTTTTTTTTTATTGGACTAGATGGACTTGTCTTTTTTCAGCCTGGCTAACTATGTAACTGAGAAAAAACACATTTCTCTAGTCATCTTCCAGGACGGTACACCTGAGAGATCACCATCCCTCTGCCCCTCAGTTTTTGATTGTGTTTCCCACAGGGATGCATCAAAACATTTTCTTATTTTTTTTCCTTGGATCAAGGCCTGGGGCTGTGGTCCCCTCCTGGACGCCGGCCCTGTGGCAGACCAGAGGTGGATGCCGGCCGGGGGCGAGTCCGCTCGGTTCAGCAGGGATTCCCCATCAAAGAGAGCTCGAGGGAGGGGGTGGCGAAGTGGAGACCCCCCCCCACGAGAGCTGGGGGGTCCTGGCGAAGGTGTTGTCACCCAGAACCCCAAGGACCACATTCCCACTCCCTCCTCCTACCTGAAAGTGGTGGATGGGCAGAGGAGGCTGTATGGCTGGCCGTGGGGCTCCTGGCATCATCTGGTCACTGGAGGTGCTCAGGGTGAGCAGGGACAGTGTGGGGGCGCATGATGGAGGACAGACAGACAGACACCGTCTGCTAGGCTCCCCAGGTGGTCGCGGGGTGATGGACTTCCGGGTACGGGAGGAGGCGTGCGCATCTGACTTCACTTCTGCCATTAGAGGCCATATCTGGTTCGGCTCCGGCAAAATGGCGGCGGCCATAAGCGTGCGGTGAGGCACGTGAAGACAGCAGGAGAGGGGGTCCAGGCTTTCCCCTTTTCTCCCTGGAAGAAGCTGCCAATGGCTCCCGAGTGTGGGCGGCCAGACTGGCGGCAGATGGAGAAGGAAAGCGGGCCAGAGGGACCTTCAGCACTCGAGGAGACCACAGGGGGTGAGTCTACCGGGCTGAAGGAGGGGGAGAAGGCTAGGGGGATCCCTATTCCTCATCCCCCTCACTAGTAGCAGGGGTGCTTGCTTCAGCAGCACGTTAGTGGGGTGTTCCTGAGAGACATGGCCCTTGCAATGGCATTGCTAGTTCAGGAAACGTCCCATTGTGTGAGGGCTAATGTGGTATTTTTTATATGTGCTTCTTTCCAGGAACAGAATGCCCAGCCCAGGGGTCAGCCACTAGATCTAAGAAGGCCCTGTCCCACTCTAAATGTTGTGATTGCAACGATAAACTACCACAGGGGCACACAAAGGCATTTTGCTTTAATTGCATCCATAAGCTAGCGGGCAAAGAGACCGCTCAGGTCATGAAAGATTGCCTTGCCTTACAGTCTGAGATGTTGTCTACCCGTCAGGCCTTTAAGTATACTACAGGTACCAGCTGCTGGGCAGATTCCCTCTCTAGTAGGGAGGGCTTCTCCTCCCAGGAGGGGACCTCCATGGGTAGTACAAGGGGGTCCTTTAGAGTTCCGGCTGGGCACTACTCTGAGGAGGAAGAGGCCAAGCCTTCAGAGCTAAGCTCCCTAGAGGAAGGGGAGGATCCCGACCTGGATAGCCAGGATAGTGAGGAGTCTAAGCCTGGCAGACACCTGTTCTCCACGGAGGATATGGAGGGCCTCCTGAAGGCAATTTATTCCTCTGAGGGGATCCAGCAACCATCCCAGAGGGTTTCAGCTCAGGATAAAATATATACGGTCTGTCTAAACCACAGGCAAAGTCTCTCCCAGTTCATCTGTCCCTCAGGGATATAATTCTGAGGGAATGGAAGGAACAGGAGAGGAAGGTTTTCAGGTTGAAAACCTGGAAACGCAGATGTCCCTTCAGCGAGGAAGATGAAGAAAAGTTCCTCAAGGTCCCCAGGCTGGATGCTTCTTTGGTCCAGGTATCCAAGCGTTCGGATATTTCCTTCGAGGATGCTGGCAACATCCCCGATCAGAAGGACCAAAAGTCAGAGACCTTGCTGCGTAGGGCCTGGGAGACCAATGCAGCAGCCATGGAACACAGATGCCTGGCAGGCTGGTGGATCATGCATCCCGGGGGAAACAAGATCAAGGAGGCGTTGGTATCCCTGGAGGTGATTGGCAAAGCGGCCGCTTTTCTGGCTGACACAGTGGTAAAGACGGTAAGGATGACCGCAAAGTCGGCGACCCTCCTAAATGCGACCAGGAGGACCATTTGGTTAAAAACATGGGAAGAGATTTCACGTCCAAATCCCAACTTTGTGGTTTAACTTTTGAGGGCTTCCTGCTTTTTGGGACGGGCCTAGAGCAATGAATAAGCACTGTTGTTAAGTGTGAAACGCGTCTGCCTTTGACCTGGTTCATCCTGTGCCATGCCATTTGATGCTTCAATAAACAAAGATACTTTTTCGGACTTCCTTTGAGGTGCAGTCGTTTCTTTTCTACACAGGCCTAGAGCAGGTCCTGTCCCATTCAGCTGAGAAAGGAAAGACATTTCCTTTTAAAGCCCAAGA
The DNA here is from genome assembly GCA_018402905.1 of Glandirana rugosa. Classification (NCBI taxonomy): domain Eukaryota; kingdom Metazoa; phylum Chordata; class Amphibia; order Anura; family Ranidae; genus Glandirana; species Glandirana rugosa. Next base: position 454,100 of record BLSH010337651.1, on the reverse strand, counting down.
AGGGCAAGGAAAGGACATTTTTTTGAGCCCCCCCCTACCAAGGACAGGTCCAAGGGTAAGAGGAAGGCAGGTAAAAGGTGGGGGTTCGGGAAGGGAAAACGGCCCCTTTTTTCCAGCCCCGGTCCCTCCTCTAAAGAATCTAAATGACGTCAGCCCCCGGGTTGGTGGGAGGCTCAGGTGGTTCCTCCCCAAGTGGAAGGAAATCACCCAGAGCCCGTAAATTCTCCACCTGGTAGAGGAGGGGTAGAGGTTGGAGTTTCTGTCCACCCACCCTCCAAACTTTGTCCTGACTCACTTGTCCCGAGATCCTCAGAAAGCAGATGGCCTTCTGGAAAGCATCCGGGAATTGGTGGAACAGGAGGTCGTCACCCCAGTTCCAGCGGGGCAGTTGGGACGGGGGTTTTACTCCCACATTTTTGTGGGGGTGAAGCCCTGGAGAAAATTCAGACCAATCATAAACTTATGGGAACTGAACAAGCATTTAAGATACAAGAAGTGGAGAGTATTTACACGGTCAGGAGGCACCTTTTGGGGGGTGGAGTCTTCATGATCACGCTGGATCTGAAGGAAGCCTACCTCCATGTCCCCATTGCCCCGGCGCACCAGAGGTTTTTGCGCTTCGTGATCAGGACAAAATGAGGCGTCCAACATTGCCAATTCAGGGCACTTCCATTTGGTCTGGCTTCCAGCCCAAGGATCTTTACAAAGGTCCTCACCGAGGGGGTCTCGTTTCTCCACCTCCATGGAATTGCCCTGATTCCCTACTTGGATTACATGCTGATCTACAACTCATCCCAGAATCAACTCTTGTCAGATCGGGACAGAGTAATTTCCATCCTGGAAAGCCTAGGGTCGATGATCAGCCGGGAGAAGTCCTCCCTAGAGCCATCACAGGTAAAGGTGTTCTTGGGCTACCGAGTGGATTCGGTGGCGCCAATAAATCGGCCGGTTTAAAAAAAAAAGCTGGCATTCGGCCATGTGCATGTTGGCCTGTCCGACACAAGCCAGCCAAACGTGCATGCTGGAAAACCAGCAACCAACCACCTCCGGATCAGCGCAATTAGCCAATGGCTGAGATCTGTCCGAATATCTCTTACTCTGTCTGGTGCGAATTCCAGCCTGTTTGCTGCTGAGAAAAGGCGGAGCCGCCGTTTGGTGGCTCCTGTCCGTTCTCACAGTGCAGCAGCTGCGGGGGGAGGGGCCGCGCGCAGGGAGAAAAAGCCCTGTTTAGTGCGGAACACATCTCTGTGTTAGATGTGTTCCCATTGAATTTAATAGGCTGGGAATTCGCACCGCATTGCACAGAAAACACACACGTTTTCTGTGCAATGCGGAGTGCGAATGCACTGCACCTATGTGAACCTGACACATTGAAAACAATGTGTTTTCAAGTGTCATGCGAATTGGATGCTGTGTGAGCCGCATCCAATTCACATAGGTGTGAACCCAGCCTGAGACGATCCCTGAAAATCCTTCTCTTCAGAGAAGCCTATCCTGCCCACACCTTGTATTTTTATTTTCTCCATCAGCTCATCCCCCACAGTTATTACCTTTTTGATCTGGCCCTTTTATTCCTCCTGTATGGAGCAGGCCTGGAACGGGATGCCTAGCATTAAGAGGAGGGCCTACATGGCTGGGTTTGCAGTCTGGGCTGTAGCTAGGCATGTTAAAAGTGCTACCTGATTGGATGGGAGCAGGGTGTGGCAGGGCGGGAACGATGGGGATTTTTTAAGAAGGGGGTGTTGATTGAGGGTCAGTGAGCTTTTGGACAGCCGAGGAGAAACTTTTGAGCACATTTGGAGACGCTTTTCAGGTCTGTGCTTTAGGGACCCCACTATGGCGGACATTGAGAGCATGCTCTCGCAGATTAGGGCAGCAGCGGTGGCGAATGCCCCACAGTTGCTTGAGTCACAGATGACCGACATGCTGCAAAGGTTGGGGCAGGTTCCTGCTACACCTACCCCCCCCTCCATTTGTCACGGGCTAGGAGGTCTCGGCCTCCTTTGCGCCTTAGTCCAGAGGTGATCCCTAGGTCTGGCCGTCGCACTAGTGGCCCCATTAGGACCCTTCAGCTCCTTAAGCTAAGAGGAGGCATCCTCTTTCTGTTGGCAGGGCTGGGAGGAATCCTCTCCATGGGCAGGAGTTCAGACAGCCACCTACTCCCTGTCCCTTTCCACTTGTGCACAGGACCATGCGGCTGGTTCATCGGGGCCTTCCTCTGCTGCCAGCACGGCCGGGCGCCGGAGAGAGGTTGCTGCGGGTGCAGGCCTGTCTCCAGGCGTGGCCGGGACTCCATCCAGAGGAAGCCGAGGTTCCAGGCGCCCTGCTCCAGCATCGCCACCCCAGATTCTGGACCAGAGGTCGGCATCTACGGCCGGGGCTGCCAGGCAGAGTGCTCCATGTGGAAGTTAGGAACTGGGCGGCCGCGTTGCAGCAGCCTATGATGTCATTAATGTGCGCCTGGCTGTGGCTCACACCGCTAACCCTTCCCTGGATGCTGCCTGCGATGAGGATAGGTCCAAGGGTGAGCTTACGGAATCGGAGGCTGGAGAGGTGTCCCGGGGGAGGAAAAAGTAGCTGCGAGAGATCAGCAAGGATCCAGAGGCACGGCTGTGTGGCTTCATGCACCCGGGTCAGCCTGGTAAGTCTGTCTGTCCCTTTTGCCTGTCACTCCTCCTGTTAGCTCTGTGCTACCCTCTGTTCAGCTTCCTGCTCCTGTGGGTGGTGGTTTTCATGGTCCCCCGGCTGCAGCCTTGGCAGGGATTGCTGGGCAGGAGGGGTTAATGGCACAGGTGCTGCAGACCTGGTTGTCAGGGTGCAGGGAGCTGTTGGTGCGCAGTGTTGCGGGGGTAGCCTCCCTCAGGTAGGTTCGCCAGTGTTAGCCTGGACGACTGCGGGGGAGCACCTATCACAGGAACTATGCGATCACCACCAGGATTCCCCGTCGAGGCGCCAGGGGGTATGGTGACGGCTGTGGGCAGAGAAGCTGGCTCAATCTTCACAGCTCCTGTTGTGGCTTCGCCAGATGTCATGCCAAAGACTGTGGTGGAATCCAAGAAGGCGGATGGGGCCTCCGACAGAGTGCGTCTATCGGACTTGGCAAAATGCAAAATTTACGTCTGCTTTGGGGTCCCTTTAGGTGCTCATCGTAAGCCGGAAGTGAGAGAGAAAATCTGGAAGGGGGAATGACGCAATTTATCCCAACTTGTATGTGGTGTCATATGCCTCTTTTGACGATGCCGTGGAGTAGGTGTGCGAGTTTGGCAAGGGATTGCTGCTAGCCAAAACTGACATTGAGGCTGCCTTCCGATTGCCCATCCTCCAGAGTTTCCATCTGTTGGGTTGTATGTGGCAGGGTCAATATTTTATTGATCGCTGTTTGCCAATGGGTTGCACGGACGCAGACTTGCCAGATCTTGTTGGCCACGGTCCAGCACGTATGTGAGGCTTTTGGGGTGCCTTTGGCACTGGAAAAAAACCGAAGGTCCAACTGAGGAACTGAAATTTCTGGTTATCATCATTGATACGATCAGGATGGAATGTAGGCTACCCATGGATAAGCTTGACGATCTTCTGGGGACAGTTATCAGTGCTCGTTGTTGCAAAAAATTGCAATTCTGATCCCTGCAGTCTCTTCTGGGTAAGCTCGCTTTCACCTGCCACATCATGCCCATGGGCCGAGTATTTTGCTGGCGGCTGCTCCTGCTGGGGCTAAATCCCCACATCATTTTGTGAGACTCCGCAAGGAACATTGGGTAGATCTGCAGTTCTGGGAGATGTTCCTTGACAAGTACAACGGAAGGGCCTTATGGATGGAAGAGGCGGTGTCCAACTTTGATTTGGACCTCTACATGGATGCGGCAGGTTCGGTGTGTTATGCGGCCTATTTTAGGTGCCAGTGGATCGCAGGACAATAGCCGGTGGCGTGGAGTAATTAAGCCTTCATTCGCAACCTCATGCTATTGGAATTGTTCCTCATGTGTTGTCTGTCGAAATCTGTCCAGTTTCATTGTGATAACTTGGGGGTAGTGAATGTCATTAACACTATTACAGCTTCTTCTCTGCCAGTTGTGCATTTGCTTAGATGTTTAGTTCTGCACTGTCTCAATTTAAATGCTTTTGTGTATGCTGTCCATGTGCCTGGGGTGAATAATACAGCGGCTGATGCCCTTTCTTGCCTGCAGTGGGAAAAATTCCGTCAGTTGGCCCCAGAGGTGAAGCAGCTCTGAATTGCGTGCCCCAGTCATTTGTGGAACGGGCCTGGCATGAATTCGGTTACACGTTTTATTATGTTTCATTGGTAAGAACTTTGAGGAAGGAGTGGCTATTTTCTCACTGAATCGTAAGCTGGCGGGCCTGGCATTTTTGTTTCGGCTTTCGGGCTTGGTGGACGTCACAAAATCTTTTTTGGTAACAGGTGTGGGGTTACAGGAAAGGTAGGCGGGTTCCAGATTCCCGCCGTCCCGTTTCCTTCGACATGCTGGGAGAACTCTTGGAGCATTTGCCTAAGGTTTCCTCTTCTTTCGAAGCGGTTCTCTTTAGGACCGCTTTCATTCTGGCTTTTTTCTGGGCCCTCCGGGTGAGTGAACTGGTGAGTCCTTCTGCCCATGTCGGCGGAGGGTTAGGGGCCTCAGACTTCACGGTTCATGGTGACAGGGTTTCTTTATTCGGAGGTCGAAGACTGATCAGATGGGCCGCGGGACTAATGTTGAGCTCGGACGGGTTACCTATTCTTCTTGCCCGGTCACTGCCATGATCGATTGGTTGAAGCTCAGACCTATAGGGCCAGGGCCTTTTTTGACACATGCCAATGGTTCCGCGTTGTCACGGTTTCAGTTTATATATAGTGCCTACTGTCTGCTGGTTTAACTCCAATGGACTTCGCTTCCCATTCTTTCAGGATTGTGGCTGCCATGAAGACTGCTAGATGGGGCATGGGTGATCAGGTTTTGCAGCGCATTGGGCACTGGGAATCCTGGCCTTTTAGTTTATATGTTCTTCGTCATCTCTTATCCGTGTACAATTTTGTTTCTCTGTCTATGTTCTGGTCTTTGTGCTGCTTGTGATTCAAAAATTTTGTTTTTCAGACAGAGAATGTTTGGTGTGGATACTTGGCCACTCCTACATTTATTGTAAACCATATATGGTGAACAATCGGCGCCCAAAGATAAGTGAATAAATCAGAGCAGCAACGCAAAAAGAGAAAAACACCATCTCAACAGTCAAATGAAAATATAAGTGTTGCAGTGCTCCTGTGTGGCAAAAAAGGCTTATAATGGAGTATTGAAGAGTACTAAAATGAATATAATCCAAAAAATCTATATAGCGTACATATAGTTCATCTCAAACAAATGTCCGAATTCTGTGTGTAAGGTCAATCATGATAGGATTCCACAGGATGATCAAGATGGCAACTCACCAGATCCAGATGCTGCCTCACCTATGAAGACAGCCAAAGCTGTCACTTGCAGTGATGGACCCTCAAATAGCCGTCTCATCCAACAATCACTCCGTGGAGATCTAAAAGGAAACAAAAGCAATAATAGTGTAGTATGTCCAAACTCTTCATAGAGTAAAAAAGTGAAAGAACCTTCACTTGTGTGGACTCAAACTGGTGTATGTGAAATCACCAAACAGCATCACCGAACACCATGTGTGCTAGCAACTCACCAGATGATACATCAATAGTGCACCCTTTACATCAGCCGGATCCATATGAAGCAGATCTTTCAATGCAGATAGATAACTCCCACTTATATATCCTTGTACACTCAACTGGAATTTATAAGTCATACTTGTATCAGCACCATTCCCAATGAATAAAGGAGAAATTTTTTTTTTCAGACAGAGAATGTTTGGTGTGGATACTTGGCGACTCCTACGTTTATTGGCATGCCAAGCGAGCTGGAGTCAGACCAGAGGGCAGGCAGTTGGGGTTTCGAAGGAGTACAGCCAGTGTGAGGTGGATCGGTGCCCCGGGCATGCTGTGGTCCCGGATGTTGCCGGAAGTCCGTCGTTATGCCATATTGGATAGACCCCCAGACATCTTGTTGCATGTTGGGTGTAATGATCTCGGGCTCTGTGCTGCATGGGAATTGATCCTGGACGTAAAGTTGGATTTTCTTCTCTTGAGATCCTTTTTCCCGGACACAATTGTGGAATGGTTCAACATTGTGGGCAGATCCGCCTAGCTTGCTCTGTGGATAAGCTAAATAAGGCTAAGATAAAGGTGAACAAAGTGGCTACATTTTTTGTCAGAAACGGCGGCCTGGCGGTGTAGCATTTTGGAGTTGGAGGGTGATAACTGGATCTATTTGAGGGGGGATGGGGCTCACCTGAATGCCATCGGAATAGATATGTGGTTCCTGAGTTTGCAGGAGGGTATTCAGGGTGCTTTTTGTCTGTGGCGGGCCGCCCAAGTGTAAGGTTTCCCACTTGGGCGTCGGTGGCAGGGGTCTCAGGCTTATGAAGGTGGGCATGGTCAAAATTGTCTGTGGAGAATGATGGATTGGGACCATCTTTGGTATGGGTACCTTCCCGTAGATGTGACATCAGTATAGCGGTATTGGGGCGGTATCGGGTGGTAATGTACCCAAGCCAGTGTAATTGCGGCTGGGGGCCGTGGTATGGAACATGGTGCTTGATGCAGCCGATTCGGAAGACCATGCTTACCTCCAAATACCTGGATTTAAGAGAGTCAATATTGTACATTAACCACTTCAGCCCCGAAAGGATTTACCTGCTTCCTGACCAGAGCATTTTTTGCGATACGGCACTGCATCGCTTTAACTGACAATTGCACGACATTGATTGACTTTGTACCTAAACAAAATTGACGTCCTTCTTTTTTTCTCCACAAATAGAGCTTTCTTTTGGTGGTATTTGATCACCTCTGCAAATACACAGAAAATTGCCCTGGGACTTTATATGAGGTGAGCACCATTTGCCACTAGTATGCACAGTTTGAGCATTTATTGAAAAATAACAATTGCTGAGCCAATAAAATACATCCTAGTGCAAATTTGCAATGATACATATAAATAGCGTACAGTATGCACAGGCATCTAGTGAACCCGACGTGTTTCGTGAGACATGGCTTGCTTTGTCGGGGGGGGCGCGTGTGTGATGTATCTATAATAAACAAGAACTATGTCTCATGAAACACATTGGGTTCACTAGTTGCCCGTGCATACTGTATGCTATTTATATGTATCATTGCAAATTTGTACTATGATGTATTTTATTGGCTCAGCAATTGTTATGCTATTCATGTATGTAAGATCGCTTTTTGATAAATGTTCAAACTGTGCATTCTCCAGTTACTTTGTTACTAGTGGCAAATGGTGCTCACCTCATATAAAGTCCCAAGGCGATTATCTATGTATTTGTTGTATATAGGGTTGGAGGTGTGTCACTGGTGATACCAGATCTTCCTCTTCTTTTTTTTGTTGATCACCTCTGTGGTTTTTATTTTTTGCGCCATAAACAAAGAGCGACAATTTTGAAAAAAAAAACTATTTTCTGCTTTGCTATAATATCCAAAAAAAGGCCGATATATATTCTTCTACATATTTTTAGTTAAAAAATTTCAATAAGCCTATATTGATTTGGTTTGTGCAAAAGTTATCACGTCTACAAACTATGGGAATAGATTTATGCCATTTTTACTTTTATTTTTTTTACTAGTAATGGTGGATTTTTACTGGGATTGCGACATTTTGGCAGACAGAACGGACACTTTTGACACTTCTTTTTTTTGGGGCCGCTGACACTTGTACAGCGATCAGTGCTATAAATGGCCACTGATTACTGTATAAATGTCACTGGCAGGGAAGGGGATAACACTAGGGGGTGATCAAAGGTTTAAATGTGTTCCTTCTGTGGTGTTTCTAACTGTATGCGAGCTGGGATGACTGGGGAAGGAGAGAGATCGCTGCTCCCATATACCAGGAACAGATAATCTCTCGCCTCTCCCCTGTTAGAACAGGGATCTGTTTGTTTACTCTCACAGATACCGTTCTGCAGTGTCTCGGGATAGATCGAGGGTGGTCCGCCCCACCCACTGATTGGCGCCCTCACTAGCCAGTGAGCGTGCACACCACACGTTCCCGCGACCGCCGCACAGCTACAGCGATTGGCGAGAACGAGGCAACCGGTATACAAGTGGTTAAGGGGTAAAGTTTCTTTCATGGGATGTAATAAAATATGTATTTGTTGAATTGTGTTTTATTATTTTATTAATAAAACGCTGCTGTGGCTGTTTAAAATCCATTCTAAAGGTGGTCATGTCTTATTTATATAAGGTGGGTAAGGCGGGAAGTATGATATGGTCTTGGCAGCCAAAATCCGCAATACACAAGTCATGAATTGTATTGTAAATGTACTATCTGCCCTTATGATGTAAATGCGCTATATAAATTCTGTACCATAATATTCATCATAATAATAATAATAATGCTCCGTTAAAGATGACCGTTAAAAGAAATGCACAAAAATTGGGAAAAAAAATATTCTAATTTGCAATTTAACCTAGCAGTGCTTTGTAACAGTATAGTGTCATTATAAACATAACAAAATAAAATGTAAACGTTTTGTGTTTTTAAAGAATATGCAGAAATGCATTTTAGCGATTCAGAGACTATACTGAGAAAGTACACTGGCTGCCCTTGATGAACTAAGTTTTTCATGCTAGTTGCCTGGTTGTTATGCTCATCCAAAAGTTTCAATGGGACAATACCTGGGACAAGTATTCCAAACAGGCAGAGCTATTGATCAAGAGATTTAGAAAATAAGACTAGATACAACCAGGCAATATAGGTGTGCCTGGGCAACACCCTAATCACCCTGTGTGGCATGGATTCCCCTTGTTTAGACCCCTGATATTTCACCAAAGCCCCCTAATGGGGCTTCTAAAAAAAGTGTAGAAAGATAATTTAAATAGAATTGTAAAAAATAAATTAAAAATAGAAACTACTGACACCGCCCACTGCCCTACTGACACTGTCAGTATAGATACTCATGCACGCACACACATGTTCAAGCTTTGGGGTGCAGGCCCTAATGCAATAGGCTGTGACCACCTTTGCCAGGCAACTTGCATTTTTAGGAGGTCAGCAGTTGAAGCCTTTAGGTTTCTCAGTATAGGTTTTCTTCTATGGCTTAGGCCTAGTTTAGAAGTCAGGAACTTTGAACATTGTAATTTTTACTTGTTTTTGATGATGAAAGCTTTTCTTCTTTTCCTGCAGTAATTCTACTTAAAAGGGCAAGAATAAAACAAAAAGCTTCTAAAAATTGGCTGCTGCATATTAAATGTACTAGGAAATATATATCCACTTGATGTAGCACTGACAACATACTACACAAAGAATTCTTGGTGGTGAGAATATTCAAGTCAGTAGTTGGATTATGCAAGAGCTAAGGCTGTAGGAATACTAAACACCTAGGTTTGACAAACTTCTGTGTAGTGGTTGGCAGTGACTAAGGCTCCATGCACACTGAAGCTGATATGGTCATTTGGGTGTTTTTTTTAACAGCCCAAAAACGCCCCTTTATGTTATTCTATGTGTCCATACACACATGGACGTTTATTGCCGTTTAACAGCAGTGGCGTTTTTGGGATGTTATCTGAACGTCCTGAACTGGCTTTCAAGAGTGGTTCTTTTGACCACACAAAAAAGGCTGGACGCTGATAACCGCCGCTAAACTGACGTTTATCGGCGTCCGACATTTTTTGGAGTCAATGGAAGCTAATGAAGTTAAAAGAAAAACGCAGCTAAATGATATTACAAAACGCTGATAAAACTTAATTTTCAAAGCAGCGTTTTTCTGCCAGAAATCCAACATCCAAAACGACAATCTAGAGCGTCCGGTGTGCATGGAGCCTTACAGCGGCCATATGTTGTCATTTAATTATTATTGTACAGGATATGGTGCAGTTTGTAGTTAACAGTTTGCGCAGTGCTCTACAACATAAGGGCAGACAGTACAGTTAAATTACAATTCAATACAGGAGGAATCAGAGGGCCCGCTCGTACATAGGCTGATTGCACTGCAACCGAAGTTGGCATGTTTTTGCAACAACTGAAAGGATCCTCATGCATTTGTTCACTAAATAAGGATAATAACCAACACTAAGATTGCTCCTGCAAACTATCATTGTGGGGTGTCTGAAACCTCTAATTAGGAAAATACATCAGTGTGCAAACCAGTGTTTTTTTTTTTTTTTTTTTTTTTTTTTTTTTACAAGGTTCCAGTTAAATGGATGACATTTATCAAAGCAAGCCTATAATGAATTCATATAAATTGTATGGAAGCTGATGCAGTACATGGTGAAAAGCACGTAGCCTTTGGTTTAATATTTACCATTCCATTAGGTTCTATAGCAACAAAGCATAGCCATATAATTTTCTGTTTGAACTTGGAATTCCATAGTATGAGCTACCAGCATAGGAAACCATAAATAAAATATAAACTGTATATTTAATCTATGTGGGCTTTTTTGATGAGTGAAGGCCAGCAGTACCCAGGTCAGCCCAGACTTAGATTCTTGGTGAAAAGATCAGGGTCTTGATGTGTTTCTTTTGTTTTGAGCCAAGGAATTATGAAGTATCAACAGACCCCTTTCCTTCACATGTAGACTTTGGCAATCTGTTTGTTAAATAGTTAGCCAGGTTGAAAAAAAGACACAAGTCCATCTAGTTCAACCAATTAAAAAAAAGAAAATATATATATAACAATACAATCCCATATACACAATCCTTCATCCACAGTTGATCCAGAGGAAGGCAAAAAAACCCCAGCAAAGCATGATCCAATTTGCTATAGCGGGGGAAAAAATTCCTTCCTGGTTCCCCGATTTTCCCTGGATCAACTTTACATAAAAATATTGGTACCCAGTTATATTTACATTAAGGAAAGAATCCAGGCCTTTTTTAAAGCAATCTACTTTGCTGGCCAAAACCACCTCTGGAGGGAGTCTATTCCACATTTTCACAGCTCTTACCGTGAAGAAACCTTTCAGTATTTGGAGATTAAATCTTTTTTCCTCCTTGTCCTTTATGATGACCTTAAAGTGAATAACTCAACACCAAGTTTCTATGTTTCTATGTACGTTCACTATATGGACCACTTATGTATTTGTACATGTTGATCATGTTCCCCCTTAATCTCCTCTTCTCAAGAGAGAATAAATTCAGTTCCTTTCCTCATAGCGGAGTTCCTCCATGCCCCATATTAGTTTTGTTGTACTTCTCTGCACTTTCTCCAGTTCCCCGATATCCTTTTTGTGAAATGGTGCCCAAAACTGAACTGCATATTCCAGATGAGGTCTTACAAATGATTTGTACAGGGGCAAAATTATGTCTCTTTCTCTCTGGAGTCCATACCTCTCTTCATACAAGAGAGGATTTTGATTGCTTTGGAAACCGCAGCTTGGCATTGCATGCCATTAAGTTTATGATTTACCAAAACCCCCAGATCCTTCTCCACTATTAATTCCCCCAGTTGTACTCCCCCTGTTATGTACAATGCTCGCATATTCTTAGCCCCCAAATGAATAACTTTACATTTATCAATATTCAACCTCATTTGCCACATAGTCACTCAATTAAACAGTGCATTGAGGTCTGCTTGTAAGTTGGAGACATCCCGTAAGGACGTTATTCCATTGCATAGCTTGGTGTCATCTGCAAACACTGAAATGGTACTTTTAATCCCAGACCCTATATAATTTATAAATAAATTGAAAAGTAAGGGCCCCAACATTGAACCTTGGGGTACACCACTGATAACCTTAGACCATTCACAGTAAGAATCATTAACCAATACTCTCTGAATTTGGTCTTTTAGCCAGTTTTCTATCCATTTACAAACTGATCTTTCCAAGCCTGTAGACTTTACCTTACACATTAGCCGTGTGTGGGGAACGGTGTCAAACGCTTTAGCAAAATCCAAGTATACCACGTCCACAGCCATCCCTCTGTCCAAGGTTTTACTTACCTCCTCATAAAAAGAAATCAGGTTTGTTTGACAACTTCTGTGTTTCATGAATCCTTGCTGTCTGTTGCTTAAAACATTTTTTTTTCCAACAAGAATTCATGTGGTCTTTTATTAAACTCTCCAGTATCTTCCCAACTATAGAAGTTAAACTAACAAGTCTATAGTTACTTGGTAAAGACTTTGATCCCTTTTTAAATATTGGCCCTACGCCAATCCAGTGGTACTATTCCAGTCATTAAGGAGTCCCTAAAAATTAGATACAATTGCTTTGAAATGACAGAGCTCAATTCTTTTAGGATCCATAGGTGGGTGGCATCTGGTCCAGATGCTTTATCTACCTTTATTCTGTCTAAATATTTCTGGACCATTTCACTTTTGAGCCATTGTGGATCATTTGGGGCTATGTCAATACCACCCCCATTATGGACATGAGCTCCCCCATGCTCGTTTGGGTACACAGAGCTGAAGAAAGAATTTCATAAGTTTGCCTTCCATACACATGGACTGGAACAAGAGCTTTCATATTTTGATACATGTTGGTAATAGACAAATCCAAGTTTTTTAGTTTAGTGTCCCAATCAGGTGATTTATCTTGTTTAGATGGAACAACAACTGTGCAGAATCAGTTACTAGTATTTCTAAAGTAACAATTTAAAAGCAATCATTGAGTCAAGAACTCCATCCTCACACCATCTTCACCTGTCTCTGGTGCTTGGTGGACAATTGTGTTGCTCGTTCATTTTCTCGCCCTTCCCACCGTGTGCCTCTCAGTTTTTATTGATGGACATTTTAGCAGGCACACTTCCTGTTGGTGAGACACCCAACCTCATGCAAGAATGGCTGATGGTCATAGACATATCCCTGGGCTACAAGGGGTGTTAATCTCTGTTGCAGTGTTCTATATAGTGCCCACAACTTCCATAAAGTAGGGTTTCCATGTGGTTGGTATTTTGCCAACCTGGCTAGTAGGAATAGGACTTGATGGCAATGGTAATAGAAAAGATACTGTAAGGCATCACTTTTTTTGCCAGCATTCTTTCCATAGAGACAGTTGTGCCTAGTTAAAGGGTTAGCTGCAGAGAATAAATGGATCTATATTGGGTTCTATTTTCATTATACATAGTTATGTAGCACTGCCCTGACCCTGTGAACCATCCAGCTCTAAGTTCAGACATTTTGCAGGCACCTTTGAATGATGCTCCCAACACGAGTTGGATAAAATATTCTTATGTTTTACTGGAACAAAGATACATGGATAGGAGGATATGATTTAACCGAGTCCTGGTTGACAGCCAAGACTCAGGTGAGGAATCCCCAAAACAGTGTAATTACAGTTCGTCGATTGGGAAATTGATCCGTGTTG
>BLSH010337651.1:412214-422667 GCA_018402905.1 Glandirana rugosa | reverse complement strand
AATACCCCCCAAATGACCCCTTTTTGGAATGTCTACTTTCCAAAAAGGGGTCATTTGGGGGGTATTTGTACTCTCCTGGCTTGTTAGGGTCTCAAGAAATGAGATAGGTGGTCAGTACCAGGTCAGTATCAGGTGTGATCAATTTTCAATGATTGGCACCAGAGCTTGTAGACTCTATAACTTTCACAGAGACCAAATAATATCCACCAATTTGGGTTATTTTTACCAAAGATATGTAGCAGTATAAATTATCGCCCAAATTTATGAAGAAAAATTACTTTTTTGCAAAATTTTTCAATACAAACTAAAAAAAAGTGTTTTTTTTTCAAAATTTTCGCTACTTTTTCGCTTATATTGAAAAAAATAAAAAACCCAGCAGTGATTATATACCACCAAAAGAAAGCTCTATTTGTGAGAAAAAAATGATAAAAATTTTGTTTGGGTACAGTGTACCATGACTGAGTAATTGTCATTTAAAGTGTGAGAGTGCTGAAAGCTGAAAATTGGTCTGGTAAGGAAGGGGGTGTAAGTGTCCTGTATGGAAGTGGTTATACAGCGATCAGAAATGTAAATATCCACTGATTACTGTATAAATGTCATTGGCAGTGAAGGGGTTAACCTGCAGGGGGCAGTGAAGGGGTTAACTATGTTCCCTGGGTTGTTCTAACTGTGGGGGGTGGGGTTGACAGGGGCATGACAAATCTAACTGATCCCAGTGACAGGGATCAGTAGATCTGTCATGCCCCCCCTCACAGAACGGGGAACCGCCGTGTTTACTTCGGCGGTTCCCCGTTCCTCCTCTCTGTAAGGAGATTGCGGGTCTCCGGCGGACGTGCACGCGCCGCTCGCACCCGCGGGAGTGCGCCCAGCGCGAGCCAAATAGGAGGACGTCTATTTTAGAGCCGCGCTGTAGCCGTCCTTCGGCTATAGCGCGGATGGCAGGAGGTTAAGGAAGTAGCAGTCTATACAGTTATGGGTAACCCATCCTTTGTTGACACAGAAAGACTTAAAGTTCCATTAGGTAAAAAGTTTGATATCACGTAGCCTCCTTAGCGGTATTCCCCAGTTTTCATTACCAAAAGCGGTAACCCTGAGCCACACTCGGGGTCGCATCGCAGGAACCAGGCAGTTACTTACCTTGTCCCCAGGATCCTGCGATGTCCCCTCGCTGTGTCCTCTGGCGGAATCTTTCGCACAATGCCTCTGGGTTCCGGGCTCTGTTCCCTGTGAGCTTCGCGTCGCATGGGGGTGGAGCCCCCAAATTCAAAAAGTGATACACACCGTATACATACAGTCCACTGTAATCTGTAAGATTACATTACTGTATGAAATCATTTCACATCCCTTTTTGTCCCTAGTGCTTTGTCCAATGCCCTGCATGCACTTTTATATTATGTATGCCATTCTTTCTGACTGAAAACTTGAGAACGTCCATGGCATCCAAAAAGCGTCCCTTTTTTACGTCAAAAGCGGTTTCTGACCAGCTAGAAAACATTGATGGTAAATAAGAATCAGTTGCAGAATTGAGTGCTACAGATTCATGGGGAAATTTGTCATCAGATGCTGAAAGTGACGACTGCGACAATTCTGCAAATTTCAGTGTTTTTGACTTGATTACATTATTGAATAAATTCGTTCAAGCGTTCTAGGAGCATAAATTACACATCTCATTTATCAACCACCTATTACACTTTATATTGTCCTGGAGCACCAGGACAATGGAAACTCCCACAAAATGACCCCATTTTGCAAAGCAAACACCCCAACGTATAATCTATGAGGCATAATGAGTCTTTTGAATGGTTCCTTTTTTCCTGAAGTTTTTGGAAAATGTGGAAAAAAAAAAGAAAACGCACAAAGTTGTCCATTTATAAGATATTTCCAACACACAGCATGTACATAGCAAAAATGACACCCCAAAATACATTCTGCTACTCCTCCTGAGTATGGCGATACCACATGTGTGAGACTTTTACTTTTAGTGCATTTGTCCACAGGAGGAGAGCACTGATCCAGGCAGCAGGCAGGGACGTGGTCAGTGACCGCAAATGGAATTGTCCAGGCTGCAGGCAGGAATATTGTCCATAGTCATTACAGGCAGGGATACTGTCCATACACAGTCCAGGGTCAGTGCAGGTAGAGATATTGCCAGCAGTGCCAAAATATTGGTCCTGGTTTAAGGTAGAAACCTGGTCCATAGTACAGGTAGAAGGCCAGGAAAGAATGAGGACAGGGGTAGAGGCTTCTCTGGTAGATCCAGGCAGCAGGCAGGGATGTGGTCAGCGACAGTGAATGGAATTGTCCAGGCAGCAGGTAGGAATATTGTCCATAGTCAGTACATGCAGGGATACAGTCCAGGGTCAGTGCAGGTACAGATATTGTCAGCAGTGCCAAAATATTGGTCCTGGTAGTAGGCAGAAACATGGTCCATAGTACACGTAGCGGGACAGGGGTAGAGGCTTCTCCCACCCAAATCTCTTTGAAGCCTCCGAGTCTCCAGACCCTAATCCGGGAATGAGAAAACTAAAAAAGTTTTCTTCATCCAGAAAAACAATTCTGGAGTCCCTCACATATGTGATACCATTGTGTTAGGAATCCTACTACTCCAGGGTAAAAGATCAGTCCAAGAGGCAGCAAAAAAACATGGTCAAACAGTACAGGGTCAGTTCCAGAGCAGGCAGAGGTAGGTACAGTTTAGTGTTCGGCAGAGGCACGGTCATATAACAGGCCAGGGTCAGTTCCGGAACAGGCAGAGGTATATTTAGCGTTAGGCAGAAGCGTGGTCGTATAATCGGCCAGGGTCAATTCCGGGGAAGGCAGCAGCATGTGCAGTGCAGTGGTATAAGGGGTGTGGAGGTAAATGACAATTACGTTTACCATACATCCCTAATAATTTAGAGAAGGATGGTAATGGTGGAAACAGTCACCTATACAGAGGCCTGGTTGGGAAGGGCATTGGGGACAAAAATATGAGGTGTGTCTTCTCCTCCTCTGGAGCACACCAGGCATTTCTTCTGACGTCTTTGGCCTGTTTCACGGGGGGAGTTTCCCAGGAAGGTGGCGTTCATGGAGTCTGCCCACTGCATCAGATCAAATATTTTATGGTGGGCTTTCAGGGTACAATAGGGTGGTGATAACTTCTTCTTAGTACTGAAGAAAGGATACGGGGGTCTCTGTAGATGTTTGGTAAATTAAATAAGTTGTACATGGCCAAAATAAAAAAATAGATACCTTTTTGTACCAATGCCGAATTTTCTTGTGGGCAGATAGGGTTTGATCATCTGATCACTGAAGTCAACCCCCATGAACAGATTTTAGTCATGGACACAAGCTGGTTTCAGGATTGGGCCATTTCTTCTGGGGATTTCCACGTAGGTGTCATCATGAATTGTTGATAGCATGTGTACATTTTGTTTGTCCCTCCACTTGACAGCCAATAGCTCCTCATTCCGCAAAGACACCATCTACCCTCTTCTTAGCCTTTCATTAAAGCTGAGTTCCACCCATGTAAAAGTCAGCAGCTACAAAAAGTGTAGCTGCTGACTTTTAACAATCGGACACTCGCCTGTCCCTCGCTCCAGCGATGCGGCCGTCTGAGGGCTTGCTCTTCGCCCCTTCCCCTCGGCGGCGCCAGCATTATTAGTATGGGCACCCCGGCTTTGGCTTCAAAGCCGGGCACGCACTGCGCATGCGCAAGTCGCGCTGCTCCTTGTGACTGGCTGGCGTTTCTTCTGGGACCTGTGACGTGTCCCAGAAGATCGCCGAGAGGGGGGGGGAGGTGGACTTCCTTCCCAGAGCTGCGGCGCCAGGGGAGGAAGTGGACCTGGGACCCTGTGAAAACAGGGTCCCTGGTCACCCCCCAAAAAAGAGACATGTCAATTGTGGCATGTCGGGGGGTCACCTTCCATTAAAGCGGAAGCCCTTTCTATTGGTTCTGACTGTACCACATGCTGGAGTCTTCCTGCAGTAAAGATTGCGGAAGAGGGACAAGCTTGAGTAGAAGTCATCAACATAAAGATGGTAACCTCTCCCAAGGAGTGGATATATCAGCTCCCAGACATCTTTTCCGCTGGCTCCAATGCATTCTGGGTCACAAAGCTTGTACAGTTTAACCCCATAGCGGGCCCTTTTGCTGGGGATAAACTGTTTAAAGGCCAGCCTGCCTGTGAATTTCACAAGTGACTCGTCGATGGGTATATTTTGCTCAGGGGGGGGTATATAATTGGGCAAATTATTCTGAGAAATAATTTAGAAGGGGACAGATTTTAAATAGTTTGTCTTAAGATGGGTCATTTCTGGAAAGGCACTGAGTGTTGTCATTGTAGTGGAGGAAGCACAGAATCATGAGGTATCTGGACCTTGGCATAATGGAGGAAAACAGTGGCATGTGGTGGATGGGGTTGGTGGTTCAGAAGGAGTATAAATTGTTTTTTTTTGTGAGTCCCATATTAAAAGATTGGCCTAAAAAAAATTTAAATTCCTCCACAGCAAGCGCTCTCCACTCAAAGGGGCGGGCGTAGCTTGAACTAGAGTTGCTTGCAATAAACTGCTGTGCATAGAGGTTGCATTGGGCCACGATGGGCGATAGTAAGTCCTCTGTAAAAATGAAATGAAAAAAATCAATCAGGGCAAAATCTTCGGTGTTCACCTGGACACCTGGCTTGGCGGTGAAAGGGGGAAGGTTTGCTGCTCCTGAATTATAGGGAAGCCACAGGGGGTTCTGAATGGCATAGGGAAAGCTGGCATGGGCCCTTTTGGGCGGAGATGACACCCTACTAGTGCTTGGCAGTGGTCTCGTGGATGGCACTGCACTAGAGGTCGATGGCACTGCTCTAGAAGTGGATGGCGCTGCTCTAGAGGTGGATGGCACTGCTGTACTTGTAGTAGCCTGCTGCTCCTCACCAGAATGTCTTCTTTTCATGGGCACCCTTTCCTCTTCATCCAATTCTGTAGTAGACCCACTGTTTGAAAGTGCTCATATGCCGAATCAGAATCGGACCCAGACTGAGAGTTCCCTGCTGCTCTCGTCGCTCAGGCTAAGGAGCTGGTATGCCACCTCTGTGGAGAAATTATTTTTTGCCATACTGGTGACTGTGGTGGATAGGGGCACCAGAACAGATGTGGATGCGCTGATGAGGGTGTGCTGATGAGGGTGTGCTGATGAGGTTGCACTGCTGGCTGATGAGGGTGGACTTATGTGCACTGATGAGGTTGTACTGCTGGGTGCTGATGAGCGTGCACTAATGAGGGTGCTGTTGAAGTTGCACTAAAGGGGTTGCACTAATATGCACTGATGCACTGCCGCAGCAATTATTAGCTGGCACTGATGAGGCTCCACTGATGGGGTGGCACTGATGAGCACTCACTCATGGGCACTGATGTGCACTGTTGGGCACTGTAGTGGCTCATATGAGCACTGTAGTAGCACTGATGGCACAGATGAGCACTGTAGTGGCACTGATAGACACAGGTGGCACTGATGGGCACAAATGAGCACTGTAGTGGCACTGATGGGCACAGGTGGCACCGATGGACACAGGCAATAATATGGCACTGATGGGCACTGTAGTGGCACTTATGTGGCCCTGTAGAGGCATTGATAGCATAGTAGGGCACTGATGTGGCACTGATTGGCACTGTAGTGGCACAAATGAGCACTGTAGTTGCACTGATGGCACAGATGGGCACTGTAGTGGCACCAATGGGCACAGGTGGCACCGATGGGCACTGGCAATGATATGGCACTGGTGGGCACTGTAGTGGCACAGATGAGCACTGTAGTGGCACTTATGTGGCTCTGTAGAGGCACTGATAGCATGTTAGGGCACTGATGGCACTATAGTGGCACTGATGTGGCTCTGTAGTGGCTCATATGTGGCACAGATGGTTCAGGACACAGATGTGGCATGGCTGCGCACTGTAAAAAAGGTGTCAGACTTACTTTGGAACACACAATCTCTCTCCTCTCCTTTCCGCACACACTACCCTGGCTAACCCTGTATTGTTTACATTTTGATCGCTCCACTATTGGATGGAGCGATCACGCGGTATAGGGCCGCTGTCATTGGCCCTTTACCGTGACGCTCCGAGTCCAGTGAACTCGGCGGGCACGGACAGCCCCGTGTGCGCACGATTCTGGGAGGACGTCATTGTACGCCGCCCAGAATTAAGCAACCACGCTGTAGCCGTCATTTGGCTATGGCCTGGTCGTCATGTGGTTTAAAGAGGGTACCCCATAGAAGAAATGTTTGTATTGTAACCTGTATTTAAAATGGCTATAGAGCTTTAGGCAGATGCATCATGAGTCTACTCAAATTCAGCAGCAATAGCCTCGATGGCTGCAGTGGACATATATGTCTATCTGTGTCTTGCAGAGAGTTGCACCCATTTACCTTAGGATTTGGATTCGATATCAACAGTTTAAGTATAACTCCCCACAGCAGTCTTTAGAGTTGCAGGATTCCATGACTCTGTTAAGACGTTGTTTGTTCAGGAAGTAGACATGTGCAATTTGTTTCTTTCCGGATATAAATTCAGACACATTTTTTACTTGGGGATTCGGATGTATCCAAATCCCAAATGAAATAGAAATTAATTTTGTTGAGATTAGACTTGTTTCGTCTCACATATTAATTTTCTAATGAATTTAAAATTTTCAGAATGATTTAAATTTGGATCGGTTGAAATGTGATCAACCGATTCGAGTTCTGTGTGAAGAATAGCTGGTTGTTAAGGAGCTGGCTATAAAGCCAGCCGTCGAGTCCTTAACAACCTATCCTAGTCCATAGTCCCATCACACACGTTCCTGGAATGAGCTCTTAGATTACTGGGTGCTGTAGCGACATCCAGCTGGATACTGGAACCAATACGATATGTAAATATTCGCCAGCCCATCAAGGATCATCAATTTCATCCAAATGTGTTTTTGTTCAAAGAATGATCACATCACAAAACGATGTAGTCCAACATTTCGGAGCCAGGCAGGACCCCTTCGTCAGGCATTCGATCAACGAAATTGGTAATCCTTGGGCTTTCCCGCTGACAGCTGAAATGTAAACAAAAGAATTCCGGCAATGAAAAGTGCAGAAAAAATAACAGCGTAGGGTCCCCCCATCCATACCAGGCCCTTTTGGGCCTATTCCTCTGATGGTCCCATGTTTTTGCTGCACCCTTTTTAGATTTTATGAAAGCTTGGTGTATTCTTCCTTTTTTGATTCTCTAATTTTCCTTTTTGTTACTGTTTTTAGCTGTTACTTTCCTTTCACCTTCTAACTTTTTTTTTTTTCTTCGCTTTTTTTTTCTTTGGTCCTTTTGATACCTATTTAAACCATAGCCATACTGCACCAGCCAGGAAGCTTCTTTTCAGGATCAATAAAGGGACACTTTGTTTATAGAAAAAATGTTCCCTCCAGTTCAAATGATATTGCAGACCATTACTTCCTTTTTGTTCTGTAAACTTGCTAAATTTTTGGAAGTATGTGCCCAGTAGGGTGTGCAGCCTTTACTATAATCACATGAGGATTTCCATGCTTTCAAAGTCTTTCTTTCCCTTTGGTTTTATTGATCAGTATCAGATACATCTTCTGGTACTGAATATATACAATACACAAACAAGTGTAGACAGAAAATCAGCAAGCCAAAAACCTAAGATAAGTGTGTTTTCTCAGAAATAAGGGATACCACCTGCAAAGTCTTTCAATGATGAAATGCAGAAAGTCTTAGGACATTGCTGGGAATATTGTGTTCCAAGCAAGAACATGGGACTGTCCATGAAGCTGCTTGCTATCATTAGACATTAAGCTGGGAAGGAATCCTATTTACAACTGTTACTGTTGGCTGCAGATGTGCTGCGATTACTGTTGGCTGCAGATGTGAAATGGAAAGTCAACCAGTTCACCTTTATAACGGCTTTCCCTTACGGTGAAAAGAGTAATTTTCACAATTTGAAGCTGTGGACCCTCTACTGTATATGGCAATAACTTTGTCATCTTGGATTTTTTTTTTTT
The DNA here is from genome assembly GCA_018402905.1 of Glandirana rugosa. Classification (NCBI taxonomy): domain Eukaryota; kingdom Metazoa; phylum Chordata; class Amphibia; order Anura; family Ranidae; genus Glandirana; species Glandirana rugosa. Next base: position 414,661 of record BLSH010337651.1, on the reverse strand, counting down.
GTGGTGGAGATGAGTGGCAGACTATTTTGAAGGTATATCTTTTGTTTTAATGCCTATTTTCTTCTGCAATTTACCTTCAAAATAAAAGCAAAAACATTTTTTTTTTCTTTAACGTTTTGAACAGTGATCATTTTAAAAGAAGTTGTACTGTGGATAGAAAGTAATAATTTGATTATGTAATTTGTCTCCTGTAATACATCACTAGAAATTATGTTTTGGGTAAAATTTATGTAGAAAAAGGCATTTTGCAAATTGTGTTTTTAACATATTACCAAAAGATCAAATGAATTGGCTTGCAAATCGTGAAAAAAGCACTTAAAAAAAAAAAAAAAAAAAAAACAGGCAAAAAGTAAGCTAAAAGAGGAAGAAAATAATTATAAATATTTAGAACAAGCAATTTAATAATTTTTGAGAATGTCTACATATAACCATTGCAATGAACTCAGGTGTAATTAGTTATGTAGCCATGTACTCCCTTGAGAGTGGCTGGTAGTAGTGGTTCACCTGCTAGCTGACCTCAATCCCACCATATTACACACATCCGTAGACACTGACCAGGCCGGCTCTTGTTTTTGTTGTTTTATTGGGGGAAATAACTTGGATGGGGATAAGGGTTTACTGTGGGACGCACAGTAGAATTATAGTACAAAGTTGGCACATACAAGCCTGCATGTGCACGCTGACACTGCAGACTGTCCCTCTGCAGACTATTGTTCCTTCACCCTCCAGCTCAGTACTTGGTTTCAGGCCTAAAAGGAATTTATTAGGCCTCTACTCCCGTTTCTTCACCGTGGTAAGCACGTGGCGTGGCCTACCCTGTCCCGGCAGGATCTCAGGAACACCCATTACAGACAAGCAGTGTTGCCAACCTACCAGAATGAAATTTACTGGCACAACACCCAAAATTTCCTGGCACAGCCACGTTTTTACTGGCATTTTACAAAAGTTACAATATTACAGTTTTCAGTGCAATTTCAGTATTTAGGCTACAAGCAAGTACACTGTGCAAATAGCAATATGATTTAAGGCAGATAGCAAGGTAAAAAAACATATTTCTGTTATTTTCAATATAATAAGTGCAGATTATTTAGTCCATCCGTTTTGTCACCTATGTCAAATTGTAGAGATTTCCCCTTAGTTTCTGTTCCATGACCACCACAGAAAGTGAGGTGAAATCCCCAGTCTCCATCCCTCCATCACCCCTCATCTCCATCACACCATCCCCCCGTCTCCATCCCTCCATCACCTCTTGTCTCTATCACACAATCCCCGCCATTATTTCCTGTCGCCATCCCTCCATCTCCATCACACCATCCCCATCACCTCCTGTTTCCATAACATCCTTCCATTACCTCCTGCCGCTTATCCAGTGCACACTGCACTCATACAGTGCACACTCACACTAAGAGAGAGACTTCTGCAGCCTGGCTCGCAGCTGTCTGTCAGAGTGAGCAGAGACAGTGTGGGTGTCAAACAGTCACACACTCACTGTCCTGACTCTTTTTGGTTGGCTTGAAGAGGAAGGGTACTGCACTCACCACTGTCACCAGGAGGGCTGCAGGGTCAGCCAGAGCAGAGAGGCAGGCAGGAATCAGGAGGATCCATCCATCCAGAGCGTCTGCTCTGGTCAGGTGCTGGCTGGCGGTGGTGTGGCGGGAAAATGCAGTAACCTCATTTGAGGGCAGATGGGCTGGGCAGAGGCACTAGCTGGCAGCAGGAGGAGTGGTCGTCCAACTCGTCTCAGGGTCAGGATCGGATCTTCTCACTCGCTGCTTGGGGATTTCCGTAATTGCACATGCGCAGCTCTGACCGGAGCCGATGGCCGCCATTTTTACTGGTACTTTTCAGCTGCTACGGACTTTTACGGACACCCGAAAAACTGCCCTGTTTTTACGAGTTGTCTGTAAATTTACGGACGGTTGGTAACACTGCAGACAAGGGGCACACAAGCCCATGATTATGCAGAAAAGTACTGTGCTAACCTGGCCTTTGACAGACTAAAACACCCAGCCCATCGCTGACCCCAGGTTCCCTAGACCGTCTCTTTTCCTCAGTGACTCTCTCCTTCCCTTGACTGACCTCAAAGGCTCCCACAGACTGTCCATTTTCCTCTTCCAGCCTGCTCCAGCACTTTCTCTCCTTCAGTCCCAGGGACCGTAGCTCACCGCAAAGGTGGGTTCCTTAACCACTTCAGCCCCGGAAGGATTTCCAGCTTTAGGACCGGAGCCCTTTTTGCGATTCGGCGCTGCGTCGCTTTAACTGACAATTGCGCGGTCGTGCGGTGTTGCAGTCGCTACCCGACCCACAAAATCAGACAGTTTCCGGTCCAATCGTGTCATGAAAAGACGTATTAGTACCCGAACACACGGGGAACAGACGTCACAATGGTTGGCAGGCATTTAAATGTCTGTTGAGCATTTTTGTCCCGTCAAAAAGCCCACAGGCAT
>BLSH010337651.1:371301-389087 GCA_018402905.1 Glandirana rugosa | reverse complement strand
AAGATTAGAATTGAAAATAATAGAATAGAACATAACAGAACACAATAGAATGGAAAAGAATAGATTAGAAAAACAATATAGAAGAATATAATAAGATATAAAGAATATAATATATAACAATCTTCCGAAATTCGACTTTTTAATGTTTTCGAATCCGGTAGAATTTTTTCGAATGCGGTAGAATTTTTTTCGAATGCAGCAGAATTTTTTCGAATGCGGACGATTTTTTTCGAATGCGGCCGTTTTTTTCGAATTTGGTCGAATTTTTTCGAATTCGAATACGAAACGAAACTAATCCCGAAAACGAATGTAATGAATGCAACTAATTTAACTAAACTAATTTAGTTAAATAACGAATCGAAACTAAACTAAACTAAACGAATTTTTTCATTCTGCACATGTCTAGAAGGGAACTCTTAAGGCATCAGCATACCTAGACATTTTGGACAATTTCATGGTCCCAACTTTGTTGGAGCTTAGAGGATGTCTCTTTCCTGTTCCAACATGACTGAGCACCAGTGCATAAACAAGGTCCATAAAGACATGGATGAGAGAGTTTGCGGTGGAGGAACTTGACTGGCCTGTACAGAGTCCTGATCTCAACCCAATAAAACACCTTAGGAATAGAGATGAGCGGACACCTGGATGTGCGGGTTCGGCCGAACTTCGCGAAAAAGTTTGAGTTCGGCCCCGAACTTGACCCCGAACCCCACTGATGAAGTCAATGGTGTGCCGAACTTTTGGGCACTAAAATGGCTCTAAAAAGTCATGGAAAGGGCTAGAGGGCTGCAAAATGGGGATAAGAGTAGGACAAGTGCCCTGCAAACAAATGTGGATAGGGAAATAACTTAAAATCACATACAAAATGGAGGAGGAGGTGGATGTGGAGTAGGAGGTTGAGGAGGCGGTGACCGTGGCAGTGGCGATGGAGGAGGAGGTGGTAGCCAACACTGTTTTTTTTTGTTTGTTTTTTTTCTAATTGGGGTAGCCCCCAAAATATTGAGACATATTAAAAAAAAAAAAAAAATCACCATCTGCAGACAAACCCGGAGATGTTCTAGCACGGGTTCACTTTTTCCATATGTACCATGGTTTATTTTTCATGTTTCTCCTGTTACAAATTCCAATAAAGACTTCTGCTCTAAAAAAAAAAAATAAATAAAATAAATTCACTCAAGTATACCAAAGGCTGTGTGAGGCCGGTCTAAATGTCTATTCTGCACAAGGTACAGACAAATCTTGTGGGATCCATGCCTGGTTCATTTTAATAAATGTTACCTTGTCCACGTTGGCTGTGGACAGGTGGCTGCGCTTGTATGTGATAACGCCCCCTGCCGTGCTAAACACACGTTCAGACAATACACTGGCTGCAGGGCAGGCCAGCACCTCCAAGGCATAAAGGGCAAGCTCAGGCCATGTGCCCAATTTGGAGACCCAGAAGTTGAATGGGGCAGACCCATCAGTCAGTACGTGTAGGCGTGTGCACACATACGGTTCCACCATATTGCTGAAATGCTGCCTCCTGCTAAGATGTTGCCTATCAGCTGGTGGTGCTGTTTGTTGTAGCGCGCTGCTGACAAAGCTTTTCCACATTTCGGCCATGCTAACCCTGCCTTCTGAGGTGCTGGCGGTGCCACAGCTGCGTTGGTGACCTCTTCCTCCTCCTCCTCCGCCTTCACCTTGTGCTTCCACTGAGCCCCCGGTGTCATTTGGGAATGCCCTCAGCAGCGCGTCTACCAGCATAAGAGACTGCTGCATGACCTTGGGCTCAGACTGCTTGGCTGATTTACAAGGGGCTGAGGCGAAAGACAGATGGCCATGGGGTTCAGGTGCCAACTCTGAGCTTTCAGCAAGGGACCGGGTGGGAGGCAATGTGAAGGAACTGGAGGCATTGTCAGCCACCCAATCTACTATCGCCTGTACTTGTTCTGGCCTCACCATTCGTTGAGCGGCATTCGGGCCTACCATATAACGTTGAAGGTTCTGTCGGCTACTCGCACCTGAGGAAGGTGTTTCACTTGTGCGTGTAGCTGGCACAGAGCGACCACGTCCTCTCATTGCAACAGGAGCTTCACCAACACCAGCTGCACCACGGCCACGTCCCTTATTTGACGCTCTTCTCATTCTGGACGCAAATGTACTATTTAGCACAAATTTATATTATTTTTTAAACCGGCAATGTTGACGCACTTTCTATTTTTGTGCAAGAAATGCACCTCTGGTCGCATATGTAGCATTTAGAATATTATATTTTTTTTTTTTAACCAGCAATGTAGACGCACTTTTTAATTTTGTGCAAGATATGACCCGCTGGCCGCAAATGTAAGATTTTGCACAAAAAAAAATGTAATTTGTCTAACTGCAATGTAAAAGCAGTATTGAAATATGCCAAAATGTTGCCAACTGAACTAACAGAACACGATTAAAGTAGTGTCCCTGCACACAAGCAGTTGAAAGTGCATTGCACTTGCAAAAATGGCTGCAAACGCCCACCTAACAAACAGAAAAATTGCTTAGGTTTTATATAAGGCACTTTGCTTAGCAAACAAAATGTACTCTAGCAAACAAAAATCTCCTCTAGCACCTACCCACCAATAAATCGCTGTTTTTAACAGATTTTCTAAAGCTAATCTGTCCCTCGCAGCAGCAGCAGCAGCAGCAGCAGCAGCATCCTCTCCCTACACTAGTATGAGATGAATTTCTAAAGCTAATCTGTCCCTCACAGCAGCAGCAGCATCCTCTCCCTACACTAGTATGAGATGATGTGACATGCAGCACTACGTGACTCCAGCTTATATAGAGGCTGGGTCACATGATGCACTGGCCAATCACAGCCATGCCATTAGTAGGCATGACTGTGATGACTTCTAAAGGCAAACGAGTGAAATGCTTGTTGAATGGCTGCCCTGCAACTATTCAACAGGCACGAAAAAATACCCAAACCTGGACTTTTTCTCAAATGTTCGGGTTTGGGACACTGACACCCTAAAGTCCGGTACGAACCCGAACTTTACAATTCGGGTTTGCTCAACTCTACTTGGAAATGAATTAGAGGGGAGTCTGCAAGCCCTGCCTTCATGTTCACATCAGTGATCAGTATATATTCCTGCGCTCAAAAGGAGGGGGAGAAAGCTGACTCCACAGTGAATATACGGGGTGTTTGCCTGTGATATCTCCGGGTAATGTGCCGCCGTGCTGCCTCTTGAAGGACTGGGGGAGTTCCAACACACTGTAGAAAATAAAAGCACACAAGGGCGCACTGGCCATGCGCATTATCCTCAGTAGAGAGACATTTATTAAAAAGTCATAAAATATACTCACAAACACAGTAAAATCACAAGCGTATAGCCGCATACCACATATACGCTTGTGATTTTACTGTGTTTGTGAGTATATTTTATGACTTTTTAATAAATGTCTCTGTACTGAGGATAATGCGCTAGGCCAGTGCGCTCTTGTGTGCTTTTATGTTCACATCAGTGCCTGACCTCACAAATGCGCTTCTGGAGGAATGGTCAAACATTCCCATAGACACTCCTAAACCTTGTGGACAGCCTTCCCGGAAGAATTGAAGCTGTTATAGCTGCAAAGGGTGGGCCAACTCCATATTGAACCCTACAGACTAATACTGGAATGCCTGTAAAGTTCATGTGCATGTAAAGGCAGGCATCCCAATACTTTAGGTAATAGTGTATTTTGTTACCTGACCTGGAAAATTTCTTAAAGCGGAACTATACTCCCCTTCTCCCTTCTCAGTGTTGCGATGTCTGGTTGCTCCCTGCCGACTGACCTGCTTTTAGGTATCAATCCCTGGCCATTTTTAATGGCTTGACTGAGACGGCCTCACACATGCGATTAATGTGGACGTTAAATCATCTTGGCATTGCCAAAATTGTGCACTGTGCTTATGCAGCTCAGTGTACAGTGCAAACAGGTGAGCTACTTCAATGCATTAAAAATCCTGCCTGTTGGCAATTTTTTTTCGGCACTAAAATTCCATTTTTAGCAAGAGCTTTGAATTTATAAAGCCTTATTTGTTGGCAGCCATCTATCCTACCTTGACTGCTTACAACATTCTGGAACATACTGTATAGATGTTTTCTCAGAAATTCACCAGGGAGAAGCATACAAGTGGGAAATGCTGGAAAAAGCTATTACATGTAATCATTGGGTCTTGCTCTTCTATGTCTTTTTAGATTTCCCTTTAATGGCTGAGGTGTGAGAAAAAACAGTAGTGGTACTCTCCTGACGCTGAAGTGTACGGAAATGTGGAACGAAAATCATCAAGACACTATTAAACTTTGCTGAAGTGTAAAAATGGAGGAATGCTGATTACATTTTTAAGTTTTTCCCATTTCTACTATGCTGTTCGGGACATCCCCCAATGTCATTTCTAGTGGTTAGCATGCCTATATAGCAGCAATATACCGTATTTTTCGCACCATAAGATGCACCTGACCATAAGACGCACCTAAGTTTTAGAGGAGGAAAACCAGAAAAAAATATTCTGAACCAAATGGTGTACTAAAATATTTACCAGTGCAGCCATATATCAGAGTCCATAATATACAGCATATACCAGAGTCCATGAAATACAGCCATATACCAGAGTCCATGAAATACAGCCATATACCACAGTCCATGAAATACAGCCATATACCAGAGTCCATGAAATACAGCATATACCAGTGCCAAACAAATACAGCCTTGTACCAGAGTCCATGAAATACAGCCATATACCAGTGCCAATCAACAACAGCCATACCTGTGCCCGTGAAATTCAGCCTGAAACCGAGTAGACAGGGAGATTCAAATCTCCCGGCACCACCGCGCTGTGATGTCATCACACATGTGCCTGGTGGAGCTCCACTCTGCAGGCTGACCCCATTCAGGTAGAAGACAGAGCAGCCCGAGCGGCCGCCGCGGCAGTACTTCACTCGGTCGCTGGGGCTGCTCTGTCTTCTCACTGTGTGAGAAGAATCACAGCGGCGCTCTATGGTGCCTGGGAGTCCGCAGTGTAATGCGGGCTCCCAGCGGCGACAGGTGGGGGGGGGCTGTTTTTTTTGCAGCATTCGCACCATAAGACGCAGGGACACTTTCCCCCATTTTTTGGGGGGAAAAAGTGTCTTATGGTGCGAAAAATATGGTATGTAAACATTAGATGTTATTACTATGTGTTCTCAAAGGACCCATTCTGTTTTGCTCATCATGCAACAAGCTAGCAGCCCTGAAGGAGCACTCTATATATAAAAGAACACACACTTATTTAACTAACTTTTCCCTCTAATGAGAGAAGACCATGCTTATAATATCTGTGCAAATTTTCAAGATAAAGGATATAACGTTTTACATATCTAACTCTTATTGAAAGGAATGAAAAGTCACTCATATAAAGTCCAAATGGTGATAGTGTTCTGTGTCATTCATTAGACTAGCCTTTCTCAACCTTTTCAACACAGAGGAACCCTTGATATAATTCTCCCAACTCGGGGAACCCCTGCTAAAAATTAAAAATCTACAACTCATGATACATTAGTGTGATAGTCAATGGGAAGAATGTTCTTTATACTTGTGGTCATTAAGAATTACCCCCTTACAGATCGCTAAAAAGATCAATGATGTCATTGGGAATGTATCTGATAGGTAGAAATAGACCATTGCTCAAGGAACCTCTTGCAACCTCTGGAGGAACCCTAGGGTTCCATGGAACCCTGGTTGAGAAACCCTGCATTAGACAATGACTTGGTTGTCCTAAAATGTGATGCCACTCATTAACACCTGTGCACCCCAAATCCCCACACCGCTCTAACTAGATCAAAGTTACTCATTGAATGAACAACAAAGTCAAGTTGCACCAAAATCCAAGGCGTATCATGCTTGATAAGCACCTTTCCAGAATCCCATAATTTGCTGGCATCTCCTTATATTCTTATACAGTAAGCCCTCTACATACAAATCTTCAAGTTGCAAACTGTCAAAGATGTGAACATGTGTTTTCAGAGTTTTTTTTTTTTTTTCATTCAACCCAGCGGGCTTAACAAAAAAAAAAACTGACAGATCGCTGCACTAACACAAGCAATGTGTTTTGCTATTTAGTTAGGCCTTGCTAGTTGACTTAAGAAAAAAAAAATGCCAAACTCCGATCCTTCATGTTCTGGTAGATCTCTACCTTTCAAAAGTTGCCTACCCCTACTGTAGAAGCTGTGCCTGATAAAAGTGTAGCACCCTCTGCATTAGGCAGGTGCTAGTGGAGGATTTTTGGTGTTAGAGTAGGTAAATCTAATCAGGCCTGGCCTGGTTGTTTTGATTCTGGGCAGGGGAGTGGCCCAGGGAGGACTGGAGACTGCAGGAAGCAACTTTCCCTGGTTACCCCTCCCCTCTTAAGAAAATTCTGGAATAGGGGATGGGAAGAGGAGGGATGAGGCTTTCTGATGTATGTGAAGGAGCCCTGACCAATCCCCAACCTGAAATGGCAGGTGGCAAGCCTATTTAAATACTGTGGTCTGCCCAGTGGGGGGAGGAGAGTTCGGGTGGAAGTGACGGAGATGGCATAGTGTGGTGGCTGTCGAGGCCTCGAAGGAACCCCTAGTCTGGGGGTGTGAACTCAGCCTGGGAGTTGTGAGCAGGTGAACCACACTAACCAGCCACCCCAAGGGAGCCATTGGCTACAAAAGTAATGTGAAAGGCTAAGGAATTGTCACCAGTATTGCCTGTAGACTCTCCACAGCTATTTTGTTGGACTGACTTACAATGCTTTATCCCACACTATCTTCATCATGCAAGACCTGCCTTCCCCCTGCCCCCCAACCCCCAACAACTGATAAATGTATGAGGTTGTGATTAAGAGCACATAGCTGGTTCACTCCACAGCCATGAAGGTGTATTAAAAGCCCAAACTATTATTTTTCTTTTGAATCCAGTAAGGAATGATTAATACCCCTGTCCAGTTTTTAATGCAGTCTGATTCCCCTCTAGGGAGGGAGGCTTGCAAGCTGTTGCAGTTAGCTTGCTTGCCACTACAGGGCTCGGTTGCCAACATGCCATATTAAGGGGAAAGTTGTAGACAGGTGTTAGCTCCCTTCATAGTCTAATCCCTCCCCTAGTGATGTTATTGGTGGAGTTAGTACCCATATAAATACCAGCTGTGAGTGTGACCCAGTGTAGATGGGCTATGGGAACAGGACACCCCAGAACTGCCAAGGTGTAATCTTGTACTAAGCTAATCTTAATGGCCCTGTGCAGGGCTTAATGGTGGAGGCCTAGGAATGAGTTTCATCTGGGCATGTGCCCTACTGGGCAGAGACACTAGTATACTAATAGTCACCTTGTTCCCCCCCCAACCCTTAAATGCCGGTTCTATGAATAGATGATGGAAGCTTAATGATGTAGACTTGGTATACGTGGAGAGGTGTTCCCAATGTTATGATGCTCCCAAGGAGAAAAGAAAAGATGACTTTACTAAAAGATGTGTACTTGTACTCTACACTGAAATGACTGCCACAGAATGTCTAACCTTGCATGTGGCATCCCGCATTGAAGATTCTGATAGTATGTCAAATGTGGTAGATCACTGAAAGTAATATGAAGATGTGAAGTTTCAGTAAAGTGCTAGAAATGCATTTGTGTGAGGTCATTCCTTTGTTCTGAACATTAAAGCCTCTGTCTGGAGACGTTGGGAAAGAACCTATGGATAGCAATATGACCCAAAATGGCAGAGAGTTTCTTTCAACAACAAGTGGGTGGCTGTCCTTTCTGAGAAGAAGCTGGGTGGAGACGGATACAGAGGGTATCAAAGGAGAGTTTAAAGATAAACAAGGGGAGTGGTGCCTCTAAGTGTAGGATTAAAAGCAATTTATTGAATCATCCAAATGACAACTCACATGTGTACAGATATAAACAAGTGTAAAATATAAATTGCTTTTAATCCTACACTTAGAGGCACCTCTCCCATTGTTTGTCTTACAGCCTTGCTGGAATCTGGCTTCAATTTCCATGTGGTGGCAGCCCTTCGTGTATGGACTTTTTAATTTATTGTATAAAATCCACAAAAAATGATATCACAGACCCACAATACAAAGATAGCAGCAAGGTTAATGCACTTCATGAATAATTCACTTAATCATAGCCCCAAGGTTTGAATATCCCCTGCTACGCCCAGGTCACAGACTGAACCTGGCCCCCTGTTATTCAGAAAGGGGATTATATTACATGTTTCACCTGGAGTGGTGTTTGCTCTTTTATCATTGGCTGTGTGGAGACTGATACAGTTGATGCCAACTTCTGCTCTTTTACGGTACCCCTTACAGGATCATCCTATCAATTTGTCCTGGTTACAATTGTCCCCAGGCCTGAAAATTTATGAAGAATCCAAAGCCCTGTACACACTATGCGAATTTCGGACAGGAATTATTGTACGACGGCCGATCGTCCGCAATTCTTACTGATAGAATGCTCCTTTCAACAGCCAATCTTGATTTTTTTGGACAACAAAAGCTGGATGTGCAGACTAGAAAATGTTTTCCATACGTCAAGGCAACGTCCGATTTTGGTATAATTAGTACAGTTTTTATACGAAAAAAATCGACTATGCACGCTCAGAAATGAAAATATACATACAAAGCTATTCAACACATTACGTCACTTCTGACGTTGAATTCGGTCATACGACAATTTTCGTATGGTTAGTAACCTCTTCACTTTCGTCATGAGACCAGCATCCAACAAAAAACGGACGTTCGGTCATCCGAAAATGTAAGTGTGTGTATGAGGTTTAAGGAGTAAACAGCAGGACGGGAATACAGAGGAAACCCTCCAGTGGGAACAACTGCCAGAGAGAGGTTTTCCATCACTTTGTTCTACAGAACATAGTAAGTGAAGGGACCGGAAGAACCTCAGTAGGGGCAAAGCACAGGCCCACTTTATACTTTTTGTGGTTAGTGTTTGGTTGTAGTATTCCTTTCTTTCTCTGTTCAGTTAAAGGGATGGGGGTATTCTCTAATAAATTTACCTTTGCAGTTGTTAAGTAGAGTTCCAGGTGTACTTGTGCAAAGGGCTAAACACTATAGAGGAAACTCAAAAATCAGGATTGGTAAACAGAAGAAAGCAGCAGAAAGTTGGGTCAAATCAGGTAAAGTTGTCAATAAAAACTGTTTATATATTCGCTGAAAACACACTAAATGTTCATACTCGATTGCTTTGTAAGTCATTTATATCATGCCGATTGTTGGGTCATCAGATGAAAGCTTTCAACATGGAAAGCGCTTATGGCTTCTAATAACAATTACAGCTGAACAACCCAGGCTAAATGTAAAGCTTTGTTATCCAATCAAATCCCAAAGAAATGCAACATATAAAAATAAGTGAAATTCTTCTTTTATATAGCTCTTATTAACACCTTTCAATGGCATGTCTATTCACAGAGAATCTGCTTTGTTTTAATAATCTAAACAGACATGTTCACCTATGCTATGGAAACCTTCTGTATACTCTTTTTTTCTTTCTCACAATAATACAACTTTTTCAATAGCTGCACACTGTGCTGAATTCCAAAACCCACCATTCCGTGTATGACAAAACAGAATCTAATGCCTTGCTCAAATTATACACTATGCAGTTCTCACTGTGGTAGTGAACCTTAAACCATTTTTTTTTTTTCCTGGAAATCAATAGTGATTATACCATTCAACAATATACATGGGTGTACTAGTTCTACTCTGGAATATGTATTTCCTAGTTGTCCTTTTATTCTCTGTTCCTTTTTTCTTTTCCTTTCCCTTTTTCTCTCCGCACCTTTTCCTTTGCCTTGCCTTTCCTTTCTGCTTGCCTTTGCCTCTCCTCAGCTCCTTTTCTTTTCCTTTTCTGCTTTTTTTTTTTTTTCTTTCCTTTCATTCTCGTTTCGTTTCCTTCTCTCTTCCTTTCCTTCGCTGTTCCTTTCATTCACTGTTCCTTTTCTTCTCGCATTGCATTTGTTTGTTTCTCCCATACAATTCCTTTCTCCTTCTCCTTTGTACTTGTCCTTTGTCCTTTGTGCAGCGCTCAAATATATGTGAACGAAAAGTGAATTCTGAACAAAATCTATACATATGGGAACCAGGTCCCGCAAAACATTATAAACACTCAAAATAAAAATCCAGCATGATCATGCAATATTGGAAGTATTGAATCTGTAAACACTCAAAAAATAATAAAATGTGAAAAAATATGTATCATTCAAAGTTCTTAAATGAATCATCGTATAGTAGCCCACCATGGAAAATGAGTCCCATTAGTTGTAAAGAAGTCACCCATGAATGAAGGATGCAATAGGTTTAAAACATTATCCTCATTGTGCTGTCTGCCACCATATAGTACAATTGGCACGCTTACCAGAAGGTGTGGACTCATATAATGATCAGAATTGAGTCAATTAAGCAGTCATGAGGAAACGCCTCAACCAAATTCAGCATAAACAGACCAATGTTAAGGAAATCACCCCATCCAGAGTTGGAGAGAGGCAACAAAGTAATTCCTGCAATGTGATCACATGGGGCCATTTCCATAACATTGATCTGTCTATGCTGGATTTGGTTGAGGTGTTTCCTCATGACTGCTTGATTGACTCAATTCTGATCAGTATATAACTACTATATGATGATTGATTTATGAATTTTGAATGATACATATTTTTTTCATGGTTTCTTTTTCACATTTTATTTTTTGAGTGTTTATAGATTCAATACTTCTAATATTTTATGATCCTGCTGGATTTTTATTTTGAGTGTTTAATGTTTTGAGGGACCTGGTTCCCATATGTATGTATAATTCTGCTCAGAATTCACTTTTGATTGACATATACTGTATATTTGAGTGCTGCACTAATGTTTATATGTTTAGTTGCACTATATGTCTAGTGAAGTGTTAGCTGCTTGGTACTCTCTAAGCACAATTTTTACATTTTTATCCTATGTCCTAGTCCTTTTCCTTGTCCCTTTTCTTCCTTCTTTCCTCGTCCTTTTCCTCCTCCTTCTCCTGTCCTCCTTTTCCTCCTCCTTGTCCGCCTTCTTCGCCTTCTCCTTCTTTCCTTCTTCTTGTCCTTTTCCATCTTCTTTTTCTTTTCCTTCTTCCTTTACTTTCCTTCTCCTCCTTTTTTTTTTTTTTCTCATTTTCTTTCCTTCTCATTTTCCTTTCCTTCCTCTCCTTTTCCTTTCCTCCTTCTCCTTTTCCTTTCCTCCTTCTCCTTTTCCTTTCCTCCTTCTCCTTTTCCTTTTTCTTTCTTTATTTCCCTTTTCCTTTGCTCTTCCCTTTCCGCTTTTTTTTTTCATTTCCCTTTCCCCTTTTTCCTTTTCCTTTGCCTTTCCTCTTTTTTTCCTTTCCTTTCTGCTCCTTATTGTGGTTGCCAATAAAAAACACATAAAAAAATGTTAATGTTCGAATGGAAGCTTTATAATAGAATTATCAAGTCTTTTTATCTGTTTGACTTAACAGCTATCTTCATTTTTTTCCTGAAATTATTTTATATTTTTTGTCCAGGGGCATAAAAGTATAAGTTGGTAGATAGAAGAAAGCTTTTTCTATTCTACATTCAGGCAGACCTGGGTGATGCCATGCTGAGCAGACGTGTGGATGGCTGACAGTGAGGCTTACAGAACAGTTTTTTTTCTATATATTGCATCTCACTAGGGTTTCAGATATGCCATTTTTTTCTTTAGACAAGGAAGACCGTTTAGGAGAACTTAAAGAAGCAAAGATTTCAAGCTACAAAATTAATAAATCAAGTGTGTGTGAAATTATATGTACTGTTTGTTTTTAAATTCCTGTGCCAGACAATGCATCCAGATCCATATATACAGTGTGTGTGTATACTGCATACACAGTGTGTGCATGTGTGACATAATGCAGACAGGAAAAAACTGGTGCAGTATTTGGTTTTATCACGATGGTAATTTTTGCCATTGTGTATCTGAGTAGTGAATAGATTTCTTTAAATAGCCGCTCAAGTTTTGTTCTTTTAAATTTAATTAAAAATTTTACATTTCAGGTGCAGAAACGAATGACCCTAAAGTCCCTGATTCGTGCTTTGCTAACTATGCCATCTCACTACCGTTACTTGTGTATTAGTCACCTAATTGGCTGGACGGCATTCCTTTCCAACATGCTGTTCTTTACGGATTACATGGGGCAGGTAAGTTTCAGGGCTGTCAAAATTGCTCACGAATTGCCGGTAACCGATGCTAGTATGCTAGAATTTTAGGTACAATAAGATCTAAATTTGACTTTAGTTTTACTTTAAGATAGAATTACTGGTTCTTTGAAGGAGACCAGTCACTTGAAACGTACAAATACATTACTGTTAAGGTGTAAAGAAATGCTGTTTAGTAAGAATGCTTTCAAAAATATAAATTTAAATTGTTTTTATCAATTTACAAAATGCAAAGTGATCAAGCAGAAGAAAAATCAAAACCATATCAATATTAAGTCTGACTACCCTGTGGCTTCAAACCAGCATCAATGCTTACACTTGTACCCTTTGTGCACAAAGTCAGGGATTTTGTAGAATTAGAGTCAGATGTATTATTAACCAATTATATAGGTGCTAATGATCATCAATTTCATATGTAGGTTGAAATAGTCATTAACCATAGCAGCTGCGTAGAAGGCTTAAAAGTGGGTGAGGAACAGCCAAACTCTGCTACTAAGATAAGGTTGTGAAAGTCCATTTCAGGTCATACACCATGGCAAGACTGAGCAACATGACATGAGGTAGTTATACTGCATCATCATCTTTTCCCAGGCAAAGATTTCAAAGCAGACTGGGCTTTCAAGATGTGCTGGCCAAGCTCTGTTAAAGAAGCGCAAAGAAATGGGCAATGTTGAGGACCAAAGTCACAGTGGTCAGCCAGGGAAACTTAATGCAGCAGATGAAAGACCCATCATGCTTACTTTCCTTCAACATTAGATGTCCAGCAGCACCATTAGCACAGAACTGGCGGAAACCAGTGGGACCCAGGTACACCCATCTACTGTCTGGAGACATCTGTCAAGAAGTGGTTTTAATGGAAGAATTGTAGCCAAAAAGTCATACTGTCAATACTGGGTAGAAGACTGAGCTGACGAGGTTGACTTCTCTTGTATCTTTGGCCCAGGCCCCACTGAAGGTGGGACAGAAGGAACATGCATGCTGGCAGGTGTTGATGGTAGAACTTGTGGCAGGAGATGTAGACTCAGAGGGTCAGGCAGGGTATCCGGGTCAGTGATGCAGGATAGACCAGCCAAGGATATAGGGGTCTTCCGCTGGAATCACAGGTTCTGGATGTGTGGCTTGTCAGAGCTCCCACCAGGCTTGAAGCTGGAACACACTGTGACTACTTGGGACAGCCATGGCAAGCACTCAGGGTTAACACAGAGCCAAAATGAAAACCGAAGCATAATCAGAGGAGTAGCCAAGGTCCACAACAAGCAGGCAAAGAGGTACAGACACATGAGGCAGAGATGTGGTCAAGAGTAAGCCAAGGTCAGAAACAGATGAGCAGGAGCATTATGTAGGCTGAAATAGTCATTAACCAAAACTGCTGCATAGAAGGCTTAAGAGTGGGTGAGGAACAGCCAAACTGTGCTAAGATAAGGTTGTGAAAGTCCACTTCAGGTCATACACCATGGCAAGACTGAGCACAGCAACATGACATGAGGTAGTTATACTGCATCATCATCTTTTCCCAGGCAAAGATTTCAAAGCAGACTGGGCTTTCAAGATGTGCTGGCCAAGCTCTTTTAAAGAAGCGCAAAGAAATGGGCAATGTTGAAGACCAAAGTCGCAGTGGTCAGCCAAGGAAACTTAATGCAGCAGATGAAAGACCCATCATGCTTACTTTCCTTCAACATTAGATGTCCAGCAGCACCATTAGCACAGAACTGGTGGGACCCAGTGGGACCCAGGTACACCCATCTACTGTCTGGAGACGTCTGTCAATAAGTGGTTTTCATGGAAGAATTGTAGCCAAAAAGTCATACTGTCCATACTGGGTAGAAGACTGAGTTGACAAGGTTGACCTCTCTTGTATATTTGGCCCAGGCCCTACTGAAGGTGGGGCAGAAGGAACATGCATGCTGGCAGGTGTTGATGGTAGAACTTGTGGCAGGAGATGTAGACTCAGAGGGTCAGGCAGGGTATCAGGTCAGTGATGCAGGATAGACCAGCCAAGGATATAGGCATCTTCCGCATAAATCACAGGTTCTGGATGTGTGGCCTGTCAGAGCTCCCACCAGGCTTGAAGCTGCAACACACTGCGACTACTTGGGACAGCCAGGGCAAGCACTCAGGGTTAACACAGAGCCAAACTGAAAACAGAAGCATAGTCACAGGAGCAGCCAGGGTCCACAACAAGCAGGCAAAGAGGTACAGACGCATCAGGCAGAGATGTGATCAAGAGTAAGTCAAGGTCAGGAACAGATGAGCAGGAGCGTAAACAGGATCCATAAAATAACCAGCCAGTTCAGCAACTGATCTAATACAGGATACATGCAGGACAAACAGGAACAGCTGAAGACCGGTCAGCACTGAGCATGGATCTGAGCATGCTTTAAATAGGCCACCTGGTGCCAATGGACACTGGACACTATGGATGCACTCCCATGTGCGCGAGCATTCTTGTGCATCAGGATACCATTCCATGAGCAATATTATGCACACGTGCGCCTGACGTATCACAGTAGTTTCCTGACACATACCTCCAACATGGAAACAAGGGTAAGTGACTCAACTATGTATGAAAATGTAGGAATTTGGGTACAGAAAAATGGCAGCAGGTGCTCTGGACTGATGAGTGAAAAATTGGCTGTAGCAGGAGGCAGTTTGTTTGCTGAGGGGCTGGAGAGCAGTACAGTAATGAATGTCTGCAAGCAACAGTGAAGCATGGCGGAGGTTCCAAGTTTGGGGCTGAATTTCTGCAAATGGAGTTGGAGATTTGGTAAGGACCAATGGTGTCCACAATGCTGAGAAATACAGGCAGACATTTATCCCTCATACCATACCATCAGGGAGGCATGTAATTGGCCCCAAATTTCCTTCAACAGCAGGAAAACAACCCCAAACATACAACCAATGTCATTAAGAACTATCTTCAACGTAAAGAACAAGGAGTCTCGGAAATGATGGATTGGCCCCACAGACCTTGATCTCAACATTGAGTCTGTCTGGGATTACATTAAGAGACAGAAGGATTTGAGGCATCCTACATCAATAGAAGATATGTGGTTAGTTCTCCAAGATGTTTAGAACAACCAACCTGCTGAGTTATTTTTAAAACTGTGTTCAAGTGTGCTTAGAGGAATTGATGATGACTTGAAGGCAAAGGGTGGTCACACCAAATATTGATTTCATTTGAATGTCCCTCTTGTTCATTTATTTGGGCACTGATCTCTATGTAAGGTGCCCAGAGTTTACTCTCTCTATATATCTCCATTCCTTTGTTGCATCATTTGTTTCAGAACCATGGTATATTTTTGTTTCATTCTTTTTATTTGTATATAACAAGACTGTTCCATCCATATAGAATTTGCATGTCAATAAATACAGTGTTATGACCATAAGGCTCCAAGTACACTGCTGCTGGTAAACGGACATTTAGGAGCAGTTGGGCGTTTTATTCAGCTGCCCCTGAACTCTCCTCTGTTATCTTATCAGTACATTTGCACAGGGTCGTTTATAGTTCTTTCCAGGCAGTTGAGTTTAGAAGCTTTTTTTATAACGCAAAAAAATGCGTTCAGGACGGATGTTCAGATGCATTTGAAATGTCAAACCCCTGTAACAGCTTGTAAACATGCCTAAACGCGGTAACTCGCGTTTAACAGTGTTTCATATAGAGGTGTTTGTCATTTAAAAAAAAAAACGCTTCTAGACGAGGACGCGGCATGTAAAACGCGGCTAAATGGCCGTTTTTAATCGTCGGTTTCTAGCTGTCAAAAAATCATTCAGGAGATGTTGAAAAAGCGCCCCGTGTACATTAAACCTGAAGATTCATAATTAATCCAAACAGCGTATTTTTTTTTCTCCCAAGACTGCATTTGTATGGCTTGCAAGCCACATAACACCATCTCTCTGCATCACACACTGAATTTTCTACATCATTACCAAGCAATCCCAGAAATGTGGATGGACATGCCATTCAAGCCTTCAAATGAGTCAACATAAACAAGTGAGAGAATAGATTGGCTCATCCCTTCTAGAGGGAGTCAAGGTTCAGCCTAGAACAGTGGTCTCCAAACTGTGGCCTGGGGACCAGATTGCAGCCCTTTGCGTTTTTTATCTGGCCCTTGGGGCACTATTCAGTCCACTGACACCAACGATGGGGCACTGTTCCTCCCATTGACACCAACACTGGGGCACAATTTCTTCCATTGACCCCAATGCTGGGGCACAACTTCTTCCGTTGACCCCAACGCTGGGGCACAATTTCTTCCATTGACCCCAACGCTGGGGCACAATTCCTTCCACTGACCCCAACACTGAGGCATGGTTTATGCTTACTGGATGACAGGACATCTTTTACTTCCAATGGCCCTTGTCGGGTCCCCTAAAGTCTGAAAGACAGTAAACTGACCTTTTGTTTAGAAAGTTTGGAGACCGCTGGCCTAGAAGAATAAGCGAGGAAAGGGAAAGGAGAAAGAATAGCCAGAGATAGAAGTAGTGTTTAAAAAAAAAAGAAAAGAAAAGGAAAGTCTCGCTCTTTCAGGGCCTCACAAGTCCTTCAGAGGAGGTTCTTCTGAAACCAGTTTATAGAGATCAGTATGCCCACAGGTTTTCTTTAAGAATAGCTGATGTTAATAGTGAAGCCTTCTAAGATTTGCATAATATTTCTCCCTTATTGCACAGTGCAATAGCTTTTGTAGTGCTGTAAAAATGATTGGATGGCTGTAAGGCTGCCTAGAGCACTTTTGCAGGATCTGTAAAATGAAAAAAAAAATGGTACTAGGATCATGGTTTAACTGTGTGAAAGTTGCAGGTAAAATCAAAGAAAAACCTATTTTTTTAACTGCTTACTTGCACTCTTTTTTTTTCTTTTACATAAATGATTTTATATTCACTTGTAATTTGTCTTTGAACCTGCTAGAAATTCTGACTACTCCATGAAGTTGGTTCCCTAGCACAGCACCCTCCCACCTTTTACATGTCATAGTCCTCCCCTATTCTGGGATTGTCTGATTACTGTCTGCGCTGGCCTAGCTCCTTCAGCCCTCCACTTCATTCACTAGCTGCCAGGCATACAGTGGGGATCGAAAGTTTGGGCACCCCAGGTAAAAATTTGTATTAATGTGCATAAAGAAGCCAAGGAATGATGGAAAAATCTCCAAAAGGCATCAACTTACAGATTAAACATTCTTATATGTCAACAAAAGTTAGATTTTATTTCCATCATGTACACTTTCAAAATAACAGAAAACAAAAAAATGGCATCTGCAAAAGTTTGGGCACCCTGCAGAGTTAATATCTTGTACTGCCCCCTTTGGCAAGTATCACTACTTGTAAACGCTTTTTGTAGCCAGCCAAGAGTCTTTCAATTCTTCCTTACAAAAGTCTTCCCGTTCTTTGAGATTTCTGGGCTGTCTATCACGCACTGCTCTTTTAACCACTTGCCGACCGCCGATCGGAGATTGACGGCGGCAAAGTGGCTCTGTAACGCAAAACGCCGTCATACGCGCTCACTGTGTTCGGGGGGGGCCAGGGAGCGGGTGCAAAGACAATAAAACTTTCACATGTACTACCTTTATTTTAGATTGAAAACAACTGTATATTCTTACAAATTAGACATTCA
>BLSH010337651.1:352002-367673 GCA_018402905.1 Glandirana rugosa | reverse complement strand
TGTGCTTCCCTGGTCCCCCCACAGAGCTGCTGTCTTCCCCCATCCTCTCTCCTGCCAGCTGCTGTAGAAGATGTGTCATGATGGAGAGATGGGAACGGGTCGGTAAATTTGTCATTTTCTGGCTCCTTTCTTTTGTGAATGAACAGTCAGTGATTGGTACCAATTGGTTCATTCATAACTGAAGCATAGTAAACGGTTTTTAATATACAGGGTGGGCCATTGATATGGATACACCTTAATAAAATGGGAATGGTTGGTGATATTAACTTCCTGTTTGTGGCACATTAGTATATGTGAGGGGGGAAACTTTTCAAGATGGGTGGTGACCATGGTGGCCATTTTGAAGTCGGCCATTTTGAATCCAACTTTTGTTTTTTCAATAGGAAGAGGGTCATGTGACACATCAAACTTATTGGGAATTTCACATGAAAAACAATGGTGTGCTTGGTTTTAACATACCTTTATTCTTTCATGAGTTATTTACAAGTTTCTGACCACTTATAAAATGTGTTCAATGTGCTGCCCATTGTGTTGGATTGTCAATGCAACCCTCTTTTCCCACTCTTCACACACTGATAGCAACACCGCAGGAGAAATGCTAGCACAGGCTTCCAGTATCCGTAGTTTCAGGTGCTGCACATCTCGTATCTTCACAGCATAGACAATTGCCTTCAGATGACCCCAAAGATAAAAGTCTAAGGGGGTCAGATCGGGAGACCTTGGGGGCCATTCAACTGGCCCACGACGACCAATCCAGTTGAATGGTACCCAAGGTCTCCCGATCTGACCCCCTTAGACTTTTATCTTTGGGGTCATCTGAAGGCAATTGTGTATGCTGTGAAGATACGAGATGTGCAGCACCTGAAACTACGGATACTGGAAGCCTGTGCTAGCATTTCTCCTGCGGTGTTGCTATCAGTGTGTGAAGAGTGGGAGAAGAGTGTTGCATTGACAATCCAACAAAATGGGCAGCACATTGAACACATTTTATAAGTGGTCAGAAACTTGTAAATAACTCATGAACGAATAAAGTTACGTTAAAACCAAGCACGCCATTGTTTTTCTTGTGAAATTCCCAATAAGTTTGATGTGTCACATGACCCTCTTCCTATTGAAAAAACAAAAGTTGGATTCAAAATGGCCAACTTCAAAATGGCCGCCATGGTCACCACCCATCTTGAAAAGTGTCCCCCCTCACATTTACTAATCTGCCACAAACAGGAAGTTAATATCACCAACCATTCCCATTTTATTAAGGTGTATCCATATAAATGGCCCACCCTGTACTTCCGTTTCTGAATGAATGGAAGGCTCGGTACACAGCTATTCCTGTCCATTCTTTCTGTGCAGCTGAAGCTACACAGATGGAGATTGAGAGCTGAGGTTTTAGACCCCTGATATCTCATCAAAGCCCCCCCCCCAACAGAGCTCCTAAAAAAAAATGTAAAAATTATAAAAATAAATAAAATGAAATGGTAAAAAAATAATAAAATTAAAATTAAAAACTACCGACACCAGTGAGAGAACTATCAGGATTGCAAAGGTTGCAATTGTGACCGGGCCCTGGCATTTCACCACCATTGGGAGGCCCGAAGATGGCAGAAAGGGGACCTGCTGCAGAACTTGTGAAAGGGCCCCACTGTGGTACCGTAATAAAGGGACCCGCAATAGGAGTAAAGGGCCCCAGGATCAGTGGGAAGAGGGAAGGGCCCTGGTCAGGGGGCCCTTCATAATTTTTTGCACCGGGGCCCTGAAGGTTCTAGTTACGCCTCTGCTGTTGGAGGCTGATAACAGGAAAATTCTAGGTACAGTACTTTCATAAAAGTTATCTGCTTTTTAAGTGAAGTGTCTCTGACTAAAAGTCAATTTATCCGCTCTTCCCACAATGTTCTAACTTTAGAAAACGCTTTCAAAGTTCTGTCTAGGTGGTATTTTCCCCTGGCTAGAATTGCAAAATGCCTTCCTCCTTCCTACCCCTCTACATGCTTTAGGGGAGGTTCAGACCGAGATGACACGAAGCATATATGGTGGACGTGCACCTGTGGATTAGAGTCTACAACATGGTAAATTTTGTGTTGCATATAAATCTGCGCAAAAATCCTTGGGAGGCGCTCTTACACAAACTGATAGAAGGTTACTAAACGAGAGCGTACCCTAGTGACACACATATTTTTTGCTGCAAAGCAGACCATTACAAAAGCATGGAAGTCACGGATTCTCAACTTCGATGAGGTGAAAAGACAGGTGCATGGTATTCTGGTAAATGAGAAAACGATGGTGCTATTAACTGACACACAGGACAAATTTGTACGCATTTGTCAGCCCTGGCTAGATTATTGCCCACGAATGCAAGCACCTACATGCTTTCTAGAATTATAATCCAACATTATGGGTCAACATATCTACAGTGAACCTCCGGGACAGAGATGGCCTTCCCACCCTCCTTTTTTTTCCTTTTCTTCTCTCTCTCACTTTTCTATCTCTTTTTCTGGACTCTCTCTCTGCTAATGCCCTTTTATTTTATTTTTAGGACTTCGAGCAAGAGCGGTACTTTTTTTGGCCCTATAGATGACTGCATTGCTCTCTATAGCTTAAGGGCCCCTAGTTGAAAGGCTTTTTTTACAAAAGAAAATGCATCACATTTCCAGGCAAGGCTCTGATAATTATATACTGGTACGATATTGCTGGGGACCAATGGTTCTTCACCCCTATGTTAGTGTTGAATTTAACAAATTTGCGGAGAGGAACTTCTTCTGTACTTGTTCATATTTTAGCACAGATTTTTGGATGCAAAACAGTTTACTTTTCATTTCTATAAAAATATAATAAAATTCAAGTGAAAGAAAAGTCAATTTATCCAAGTTGTTCATTTTCAGATCGTTTACCATGGAAACCCATACGCTCCTCATAACTCTACTGCTTACCTCATCTACGAGAGGGGGGTGGAGGTTGGCTGTTGGGGCATGTGCATCAATGCCATCTCATCCTCATTATACTCCTGTAAGTATTTCACACCAATTTTCTGTATATCAATTTGCATCATTGTATCTTTAAATTTAAAAGAAAAGCAGAGAATGTTTCTTTCTTTTTTTCTTTTTTTTTTTTAAACTAGTATTTAAGGAGTTATTGCACAAATTGAATGCATTTCCATTTTTTTTTTTTTTTTTTTTGCTAAACCTGTATGGGCTGATTTACTGAAACCGGAGTGTGCAAAATCACACTGTGCATGGTAGCCAATCCGCTTCTATCTTCAGATTTTTCCATTAAGCTATGGTAATAAAACCTGGAAGGCTAACATGTACTGCAACAGATTTTGCGCACTCCGGTTTTAGTAAACCAGCCCCTATAGGTTTTTATGTGTTTCCATTCACACTGCATACATTAAAATATTTTTAAATGATTATCTTTCTTGGTGTTCCTTTTAAAGAGTAACTCATTTTGTTGAGAAAAATAACATTTCACCCTGGGTGATCTATGTACATTGCAAGGATTTTAACAAACTTTGTTGCAGATTCCTACCTTTTGTTCTAAAGAAATCCCTGTGTGTTTGTCTGTGTTCATGTGGAAAGTGAATCTAATGGGAGTGGTTTCATGATTATCAGTTTGCTTGAAGTGATTGTAGCCGTATTAGTGCAATAGTGCCAGAGAAAATTGAGTACTGTCCGTGATACTTTTTTTATTTGCACTAACATAAAATTTTTCAGGACAAGCTTTTGGGGTATCTCCCCTTCTTCAAGGTCCAAGCAGTACTGAATAAAAACCGTTTTAGCCAAATGTTAAAAAAAGAGAAAAAAACTCTAAGGGAAAGGAAAAACAAACAAATACAAATCAATGTATAAGGCCATGGTAATGAAACTAGCTGTAGAGATAGTGAGATAAGACAGGCAGAGTTATAGACTGGGGAGGGGAGGGGGGGGGGGTGACAGTCACAGAGGGGGTCATAAAATTTAAGAATAGTGAGTAAGAAAACCTATATCCAAGTTTAATCCATTATTTTTTGTGTCAAAAAGAAGAATCATTCTTAGTTCAAACGTTTTCCTTTCCTGCGTGGTTCTGAAGTCCCCTTTAGGAACTAAAACAAAGAAATTGAGATAAAATAGAAATAGATAGATAAATAGATAAAAAGAAATTGAGATGAAATAAAAGAAAGAAATTGGAGACTTCTACATGCTACCCAAGATTCATAAACCAGGAAATCCAGGCAGACCCATCATAACAGGTATGAATACACTTACCGAACATAACTCAGGCCTTGTTGAAAATATGTTAAAACCGTTAGTCATGAACACTGCAAGTTTTCTGCAAGACAACACTGATTTTCTTAACAAGCTCAACAATTACCACCTAATACACTTATAGTCACTATGGATGTAGAATCTCTGTACAGTAACATCCCTCACAAGGATGGATTGGCTGCATGTCACAGATTCTTATCATCCTCACCAAACCACAAATACACTGCTGAGGATGTTACACAGCTCATTGAATTCATCCTCACACACAACTACTTCACTTTCAACAAAGACATCTATCTCCAGTGTATGGGCACTGCTATGGGAAGTAAAATGGCACCCCAATATGCAAATTTATTTATGGCTGACCTGGAGTAAAAATTCCTGAACAGCATACAACATAAGCCATACAGATATTATTGTTATATTGATGATATCTTCATGATATGGACGGTGAAGAAAATTTAAAAGTTTGGCTCATTGATCAACACCTTTCACACATCTATCAAGCTAAAAATGGATTATTCAAACACACGTCAACTTTCTAGACACTACCATATACATAAGGGATGACAAGCTTCGCACTTCGATATACAGAAAACCGACTGACCGATGCAGCTATCTCCATAGTTCCAGTTTTCACCCCCAACTCACTAAACGGGCCATCATACACAGCCAGGCCATCAGATACCACCGAATATGTTCAGATCCAGAGGACAGAGATAAACATCTCAGAACACTGGCAGACTCCTTCCATAAGAAAGGGTACAAAGTCAAAACCATAAACCGCAGCATAAACACAGCCTTGAAAACCCGAAGAGAAAATCTCCTCCAATACAAAGAGAAAAAAACAAATAACCGCGTCCCTCTAGTCACTACATACAACCCAGCACTAGAAGGGATAAAAAAGATAATCAAAGATTTACAACCCATTATAACAGAAGATGATACCCTGAAAGAAATATTCCAACAACCCCCAATATTGGCTTTCAGGCAACCACCCAACCTCAGACAAAAACTAATCAGCAGGAAACTTCACTCTGATTATGAAGTCACTAATAATGGAAACAAACCCTGCAATAAAAAATGTTGCAAACTGTGCAACCAGATCAATCCATCCAAGAGTGTCTCACACACATATGGGACCTTCAATATTATGGGATCATACAGCTGTACCTCTAGTAATGTGGTATATCTGATTCAATGCAGTCGGTGCAACAAAGGATCCTACGTTGGGGAAACAGGACAGAAATTGCAAACAAGGATGAATTTACACAGACATTCCATCAAGAAAATGATTTCTGCACACCAGTGGAACATCATTTTTCACAACCGGACCACACTATTGAAAACCTCAATGTTTTAGTTCTTAAAGGGGACTTCAGAACCACGCAGGAAAGGAAAACGTTTGAACTAAGAATGATTCTTCTTTTTGACACAAAAAATAATGGCTTAAACTTGGATATAGGTTATCTCACTCACTATTCTTAAATTTTATGACCCCCTCTGTGACTGTCACCCCCCTCCCCTCCCCAGTCTATAACTCTGCCTTTCTTATCTCACTATCTCTACAGCTAGTTTCATTACCATGGCCTTATACATTGATTTGTATTTGTTTGTTTTTCCTTTCCCTTAGAGGTTTTTTTCTCTTTTTTTAACATTTGGCTAAAACTGTTTTTATTCAGTACTGCTTGGACCATGAAGAAGGGGAGACACCCCGAAAGCTTGTCCTGAATGTTAGTGCAGATAAAAAAAGTATCACGGACAGTACTCAATTTTCTCTGATTATCAGTCAGATGCTGCACCTGCAGGGCACTAATGAGGAAAGCTGCTGGGCCTGCATCCCTTTTAGACGTGATTTCCTATTGGGGGTATCTTACCAAAAATGACTGATACCTGAAATTTGACTTGTATCAGTGCAGACTTCTGAGAAAGTCCGTGAGCCAATCACACAAGTAAGAAATTATGTTTCTGGGGCACGTTCTCTACACATTCTGTATACAGAACACCTTCAGGTAGCCATATTGCATTTAATTTTCCAAAAATATCAGAGCTGCAGATTGATAAGGAAAAATAATTTTTAATAACATTCAATTACAATATGACTTGTGTCGCAATTGTATATGCTATATTATTATTTTTTTTCATTTGCTATTTTTTTTCCCCATAAAAGTGAAGTTACCCTTTTACAGCAAGTTTTTACATTGAACTCCAGATACAGCTTCTTTTGCTTATAACTCACAATGTGCAACTAGGGGACATTAAAGTAGATTCAACTTAATTTTTTTTTCTTTTATTACTTTATTGCCATCGCTAGGGGGCTGAGAAGTCTCCTATGTGATAGCATAGTGCAGGTGGCTGGTTCTGTTAAAGAAGACATCATTGGACTCGATCAGTCCCTGGCTTCCCTTTTTCTGTTACTGGTTTTGCTGGTGGGCGTGAACCCTCTTCCAGCCAAAAACACTTTGGAACTATAGATGCTGTAGGGATGATGTCAGTAATCTAAAATATTCTTCAGCACTGTTGGCTACACAGGACACACAGGCTAGCCAGAATTTTGTGGTCATGTGACCACTTTAAATTTAGAAAGGAATTTTAAAGGATAAGTCCACCCTAACACTAAAATCTCTACATCCACATACATCCACGATCTAACACTAACCTATTTAACCCTGTAAAAAATAAATCAGTATACAGACCTTTTTTGAAGCCAATCCGGTCCAGTCTCCAGCGGCGGAAGCTCTAAGGGGGGACAAGCTGACAACGGCTGTGAAATGAATGGGGAGTGATGTCACCCATAGAGTTACTATGGGGCTTCCGTTGTCGGCTGTGTCTTCTGCACCCGCCTACACAGCGAACCTGCGGCTGATAGCTCAGTGTGGGATTGGGTCGGATCGGTTTAAAAAAGTATGTATACTGATTTCTTCTTTACAGGGCTAGATAGGTTAGTGTTAGATCGTCGATGTCTGTAAATGCAAGGATTTTAGTGTTAGCGTTGACTTATCCTTTAAGGAAATGTATTCAGGAAATGGAAGCAATGGGGAAGCAACATTTAACGTGGGGTTTTGTGTAGTCTGTCCTTCTGCTTCAAGTAGTATTTTCACAAGTTTAACAAAAGCAAATGCAATCCACTGTTAATTGGGTGCCAACACTGAAGGTGGCCTGTTTAAAATGTTTAACAGCCACCATTCATTTTTGTTAGTAGATCTGAAATAAAGGAGTAGCTCAGGACTAACGCTTACATTCACAACTCGTGAACAAAGTTCAGTGTCCTTCACTGTTCATTACTGCCCTTGGATTTTGTTATTGTGTCTCTCTAAAAGTCCATTCCAGCATTCACATCTTGCAGAACACATGCTTTGATCTTGACTTGGCCTGAAAGAAAGCTTTTAATCTCCATCGGCGCAATGATCCATCTTGACAGAGAGATTTGATAGATTCTGTGCTGAGTTTACTTAAAGTGAACCTATGGTTCCCGATGTTCCCAATGTAGTTCCAGTACAGAAGAGCCCAGCAAACATGCACATTGTCAAAGGTCATAAAAAAATTCATGGCAAAATACACCACCTCAAAAGAGGTTTAAAGTGACTCTCTTGAATTTAAATCAAGAGCAGTGCTGTGTTGCAGATTGAAACGATGATCAAATAACTTTATTTTCTCTTTCGTTCATTGACGGATGCAGCAACTCTTCATTACGCCTGGGTTATGCTACCTTTCACTAGGAGTGGACTAGGCAGAACTTCAGTTCAGCTAAACGCAGACACAGCCCCTCCCAGGGGGCGGTCCTCCCTGGTATAACCCCCCACTGGCCAGCTCAGCCTTCAGTCTTTTTCTGCCTAGTGCAAGGAGTAGGACCCGTGGGTCCACAATTTTTCTTTTTCTTCTGATGAAGACTGCAATCAAGCAGCTGGCTGTGTGACAGGCTGGATAATATAGATCCAGGGAGTCTCCCCAGCTCGGCCAATGGACCGAGCCGACCTACGCTCTGCGCTAGGTCGGCCGTGTCAGGCCCCGTTCCGTGCGTGGCGGCCTTCGGGTTAAACGTCCCACCAGCACGCTCAAGACCGGGCATCCAGGTCCGTGTCACGGGTGTCGCTCAGCCGGCAGCTCCCCCTGTAGGAATGGACAGGGAGGCAGGTCTGTCTCGGGTGGGTAACTCGCTCCACCCAGCCCCCCCTGACCAGGGCACCGGGGGGGCTGGCGGGTGTCCTCCCATTCCCTGGGATGTCTGGCGGTGCTCCCTCCTCCATCCCTATCCCCCCATCCTCCACCCTGATGGCCCGGCTGCCTGTGCTGTGCTGCAGGAAAAAAGTAGAAAAAAAAGTGTGTTTTTTTTTTCTTTCCCAGGCCCCTTCTGGGGGCCGGTTTCGCCGCTGGGGGGGCCTTGGGTGTTCCTATTCCCCCCCCCCGCCGCCGCTTCGGTGGCCGCTTGTGCGGTGGTCGGCGCCATTTTTCGTTGGCCCGGCCGCCATTTTCCCAGAGCCGGCCGCATGTTGTATACGATCGTCAGTTTGGCCTCTAGTGTGCACGGCGCCCATTTCTGGTTGGTCAGCCGTGCATTGAAGGCTATGACTGGAGGGTGGGCAGTCTTGGAGCACTTCCTGGTCTAAGCAGACATGTGGAGACGCTGGGACGGTGGCAGCAGCAACGCTTTTTAAGGCTGACTCAGCAGCTTGAGCAGCGCTTCTCCTTGGGCAGGGTGTGAGCTACGGTCGGTCCTACTGGGTGTAACTGCAGGGGTCCCTGTCTGGTGTGCCTGGGGTGGGGGGGCACCTACCTCCGGTGCTTAGACCCCTCTTGGGTGATATGGGTGTCCGGTGTGGGTAGCGCAATGGTGACTGTAGCCAGCACTTCGGCGGCGGGGACATCCGCTGGGGCTGAGGGTGTGCTGGGACCTGTGGTTCCTCTGGCTACACTGACTCAGGTCCTGGAGTCCTTTATTTCCCGGGCAGAGTTGGGCCGTGACCGCAGAGCGGACAGGAGATGGCCGCCTCCTCCTTCCCCTTCATCTGGGGGGGATTCAGACCTTGAGGGGGGGTCCACCAGGACGTGGATCCCCCTCGAGTTGTCGGATGGGGAGCTCCAGGATTCCTCTGAGGGGGAAGATGATCTTTCAGGGCACCCTGTTGCACATGAAAGGGCTTTGGTGGGCTCCTTAATCTCAGCTGTCCGGGAGACACTGAAGCTGGGGACAGCGGGGG
Source organism: Glandirana rugosa (assembly GCA_018402905.1). NCBI lineage: Eukaryota > Metazoa > Chordata > Amphibia > Anura > Ranidae > Glandirana > Glandirana rugosa. The sequence goes on along the minus strand of BLSH010337651.1, from coordinate 358,240 downwards.
ACTCGCAAGAGTCGGCTGTGGTCTTTGGATCGCATAGGTCAGTTTGCACCCCTACGGTGTTCCCCTATGTACCCTTCTTTGATCAGTTTGTGTACAAAGAGTGGCAGCGGCCGCAGAGCTCTCTGCCTCTACCAAGACGGTTTGCTGTACGTTATCCTTTTGAGGACAGTATGTCGCAGAGGTGGGTCTCTCCCAAGGTAGACCCCCGGTGTCCCGCCTGAGCAAGGCGACCACTATTCCAGTGGAGGGCACGCCGTCTTTTAAGGATCCGGCTGACAGGAGGGCCGAGGCAGTTGCCAAGGCCATGTTTGTCTTGACTGGGTCGGCCATGCGGCCGGTGCTTGCATCAGCACTTGTGGCGCAAGCTCTGACGGAATGGGCTGTGGTGTTGCAGCATGGTTTGTGCAAGGCGCATGTCCCGCCTGAAACCGTGGAGCTGGCTGAACAGCTCACCCAGGGTCTCGGGTATCTTTGTGATGCAGCCCTGGACATAGCTCCCATACTATCAAAATTGTCCGCCTTCGCAGTAGTGATCAGGTGTGTACTCTAGTTGAAGTGCTGGTCTGGGGACCAGGCGTCAAAAAAGGCGCTTACTGACTTGCCCTTTCAGGTAGGGCGCTTCTTCGGAGCTCCTCTGGATGAGATCATCAATGATCTCACAGGTGGGAAGAGTACCTTTCTCCCCGAGCCTAAGAGGGGTAAGGAACCTCGTCGCAGGCCGGGCCCCTCGTTTTCTGCTCAGAAAAAGTTTTTTTGTGCCCGCCGTTCAGCGGGCAAGGTTGCTAAGCCCTCCAAGGCAGCTGCAGGAGGTCAGAAGGGACCATGGCAGCATAAGCAACAGAAGTCGAATGAGAAGCCCTCCTCCGCATGATGGGTTGCCCCCGCCCATTGCTCGGGTGGGGGGTTGTCTGCTGGAGTTCACGGAACAGTGGACCTCTCGCATTTCAGATTCCTGGGTGTGCGAGGTGGTCTCCGCAGGGTACAAAATAGAATTCCATTCCATGCCCCCAGACAGGTTCTTTGCCTCCAATCTGAGGCTTTCCCCAGGGCGACGGTTGGCCCTGATACGTGCAGGATCTGCTCTTCAAGGGGGTGATTGTGCCGGTGCCAGCCACGGAACGCTTCCATGGTTTTTTCTCCAACCTATTTGTGGTCCCAAAGAAGGATGGGGTCAGGCCCGTCCTGGAATGAAGGCGCTCAACGTTTATGTTCAGGCGCGGAAATTCAGGATGGAGTCAATCCGCTCAGTGGTAGCGGCCCTTCGCCAGGGGGACTTGCTAGCGTCCTTGGATATCAAGGATGCGTATCTGCATGTCCCCATCTGTGTCTCACACCAACGCTTTTTACATTTCATGGTGGGCGATCAACACTACCAGTTTGTGGCCCTGCCGTTCGACCTGGCCTCGGCCCCCCCGAGTTTTCACCAAACTCCTGGCCCCGGGGTTGGCTCTATTGCGACAGAGGGGCATTGCAGTTCTGGCATATCTGGACGACATGCTTCTGCGGGCAGAGTCGGCCTCAGCTCTGAGCAACAACATAGCCATCACACTCGCACACCCTGCAGGGGTTCGGATGGGTCATCAATCGGCCAAAGTCGGTGTTGACTCCGTCACACTGCCTGGAGTACCTGGGTTTAACATTGGACTCGGTCAGGGCAAAGGTTTTTTTCTCCCCTCAGGAAAACTGCAGTTGCTGCAGCAGGCAGTGAGGTCTCTTTTGTGAGAGAATTGGTCCTCTCTGAGGTTTTGCATGCGGGTCCTGGGGCTCATGGTGTCCACCTTTGAGGCAGTTCCATATGCCCAGAGTCATACCCGGTCCCTGCAGCGCTTGATTCTGTTGCGGTGGGACAAATCTCCTCTATCCCTGGATCGCCTGGTCAAACTGGACCGCGAGGCCAGGTCCTCTCTGATTTGGTGGTTAAGGGCCTTGGCCCTAAGGGAAGGTAAATCTTTCCTCCCTGTGTTGTGGTCCATAGTGGCTACAGATGCCAGTCTAAGCGGCTGGGGGGGGAGTCCTGGGGTTGTTGTCAACCCAGGGTCGGTAGACTCGGGAGGAAAGTCGGCTCCTGATCAATGTGCTGGAACTTCGAGCCATCAGGCATTGCCTCTCCCATTGGTCGGCAAGGCTGCAAGGGTGCCCTGTCAGAGTCCAGTCGAACAATGCCACAGCCGTGGCATATGTGAACCATCAGGGCGGAACAAGAAGCTCGGCGGCAGCATTGGAGGTGGCTCACATTCTGCGGTGGGCAGAGCTTCATGTGCCGGCTCTCTCCGCCGTGTACATTCCGGGCATAGAAAATTGGCAAGCGGATTACCTCAGCCGACAGAGGTTGGATCAGGGAAAGTGGTCCCTGCATCCAGATGTGTTCCTACAACTTTGCCAAAAATGGGGCACTCCAGACGTAGATCTGCTGGCGTCCCAGCTCAATCGAAAGGTTCAGACCTTCGTGAGTAGAGCAAGGGATCCGCTGACGGGTGCAGCGGACGCCCTTGTAGCTCCATGGAGCCAGTATTGGCTCATTTTATGCGTTTCCCCCTCTCAAGCTGATTCCGCATCTGTTGCGCAGGATCGAGGTGGAGGGGATTCCAACCAATTCTGGTGGCTCCAGATTGGCCTCGGCGTCCGTGGTACGCCGATGTGGTGCAGATTGTGGTGGATGTTCCCTGGCGTCTCCCGCTTCGTGAGGGCCTTCTGTCCCAGGGCCCCATCTTGCACCCTGCTTTACCCTCTCTGGCTTTGACGGCCTGGCTATTGAATCCCAGGTCCTGCGAGATCGGGAAATTTCTGATTCGGTGATTCCCACCATGATCAAGGCACGTAAGTGCACTTCTAGGAAGATATACCATCGCACCTGGAAGGTGTATATCGCCTGGTGCGAAGGGGTAGTGTGGAACCCCCATTCCTTTTCGGTGTCTCGTCTGCTGGTACGGCTCACTCTGCCAGGGCGATTTAGCAATTCCTGGGCTTTCCGACATCAAGCGTCGGTTTCTCAAGTGTGCAGAGCGGCTACATGGTCCTCAGTGCACACCGTTACTGAGTTTTACAAAGTTGGTTTGTCAGCATCCTCGGATGCTGCTTTCTGCTGCAAAGTTTTGCAGGCCGCTGTGTGAGGTTCCTCCAGATTATTATGGAGAATTCCCCTTTGGGTGAAGTTTTGTTTTTGCATTACCCACCCCTCTTTTGACATTGCTTTGGGACATCCCCAGGCGTAATGAAGAGTTGCTGCATCCGTCAATGAACGAAAGAGAAAATAGGATTTTTTAACTCACCGTAAAATCCATTTCTCATAGTTCATTGACGAATGCAGCACCCCACCCCTCTTGGTTCGAGCTTGCACTGCTTGTTACGGACTGAAGGCTGAGCTGGCTGGTGGGGGGTTATACCAGGGAGGACTGCCCCTGGGAGGGGCTGTGTCTGCATTTAGCTGAACTGAAGTTCTGCCTAGTCTACTCCTAGTGAAAGGTAGCATAACCCAGGCGTAATGAAGAGTTTCTGCATCCGTCAATGAACTATGAGAAAAGGATTTTACGGTGAGTTAAAAAATCCTATTTTTAATGCTGTGTAGCACCCTCCTAGAATAGCTTGCTAGAGGGGCTCAGGTATATCAATTATTTTTTGGCTCCCCTGTAAACAGAGCGGTGTGTCATTTTTGGCTGCTCTGGGTACAGACTTGACCACTTCTCCCTGCCTATTTTTATCTACAGACGTCCCTTGCCTGCTTTTTTGGTAAAGATGACCTAACCCTTTAATAAACATTCAAACATGTAAAAAAAAGGTCATACTTAGTACTGACAACCTTTTCTTTCCATCTCTTTTTACAGACCTCCAGAAAGCACTTCTTCCCTATATTGGGCTAAAGGGCCTGTACTTTGTTGGATATTTGCTCTTTGGGCTAGGAACCGGGTTTATTGGTCTGTTCCCCAATGTTTACTCTACGCTGGTCTTATGTTCCCTCTTCGGTGTAATGTCCAGTACCCTCTACACTGTCCCTTTCAACCTCATCTCTGAGTACCATAGAGAAGAGGAGGTGAGTTTTAATAATCAAGCTAGAGTAGAACTTCAGTAAAAACAAAGTTTTTTTCAAAGTTTTGGTTAAAATTGGGAAATGTTAAAAACGTTGTCAAGTTTGTATTGCTATCTCTTTCCCTACTAAAGAATGTTCTTCTGTCACTGAGACAGGAAGAGAGGAGAATCTCTACAATGGGGGCATGTGTCTTAGAAGAGTAGAGGAAAAATAAATCCTCTGGGGTTTACTTACTAAAAGCAAAAGCACATTCACTAAGCTCTGGGGAATATTCCCTTGCAGTGTGCAACTTCCCTAAGAAAATGAACAGACTTTTTGCCGTTAACCACTTTCCTATCGCCCTATTGCGGAACGACGTCCGAAGGTGACACTGTTATTCTGACTGGGTGTCAGAGCGGCGATCGGTAGTGCGGTGTGTCTGACATAGGCTCTTTACCACGTGATCAGCTGTGACTGATCACAGCGGTAACCAGGAAGTGCTGACAAGGCACAAGCAGAGGTGTGCCGATCAGTGGCTCTCCTGACGGGGGGTCTGCGCTGATACTCATCGCATTGATTATCAACGCAGTTGTGCCACATATAGTGCCCATCAAATTCCAATCTGTGCCCATCAAAAATGCCAACCAGTGCCAATCAAAAATACAAATCAATGCCCATCAGTAATGCCTGTCAGTGCCTTTATTAGTGCTGCCTATCAGTGCCTATAAGTGCTGAATATAGGTGCCACTTATCAGTGCTGCATATTAGTGCCTCCTCATCAGTGTCCGTCAGTGCAGCCTCATCAGTACCCATCAGTGCATCCTCATGGATTGTGGTTGCTCTATGGCAGCGGTTCTCAACCACAGTCCTCAAGTACCCCCAACGGGCCATGCTTTGGGAACTTCCCTTAGATAAAGTAGCTTTTATCAATAACATGTCATTGATATTGATTTAAAGCAGCTGTGCAAAGTAAAGGACAACCTGAAAACATGGCTCGTTGGGGGTACTTGAGGGACTGCGGTTGAGAACCACTGCTCTATGGAGTAAACTTGACTATAGTGGCGACACCGGTGTACAGCAGTCTCATCTTTGTATGTCATGTTTTTGTTGTTGACTCTGTCTCCATTGAGTAGATTCCCTTATCTTCCTCGTGTCATCAGGACAGGAAGTGGTGGTAAATCACTAGCATTAGCAATACAGACAGAAATAAAAACCTATGAATTGGGGGAGGGAGGGGACAGTTTTTTTGCCTAAACTTGTTCAATATTTTTCTTAATATACCTACATTGTCAATTGATGTCATGCTTTTAAAGAAATCAATGGCTTTAAGGTTATCAAGGTTATTAAATAAGAAAAGATGTAGAGTTAATATGAAACAATCTTTGTTCTACAAAAATAGCACAATCCCAATATGGTTTCCTATAAACATGTATGTTTATATCCATAAATCATCGTCTGTCAATAAATTTGTTTATACAGTACACCATGTCATATGGATACCCAGAGCAGTAACTACAGAAGCCACCAAAGTGCATTAATAATTCTCCACTGAGAAGAGATACTGAAACGAATTCTTGGATATAAGCCAGAAATTGTATTATAGTTCATTCGATCAATGAAATAAACCTGCAAAAAGATTTGCTATGAAGACCATCACAGAAAATTATACAGAATAGTATAGATATTTTTTGTCCATGAATATAGATCAGCAAAATGTTCAGTTCACACAATCACATATAACAGCAAGCAATCCCAGATAAGGCAATCTGTCAAATAGGTTATAACAGTACAAATATGGATCCATGGGCTTTATCGGTAGCTTACAGTTTTTAGTGATGTTGGTATTCTATTCATTGCTTGAATTCATTCCAAGGCAAGTGGTTAGTCATTTCAGTAATACAATGCAGCAAATTAGTGATAACAAAATTGTGTCTACAGGCAACAAAATTCCACACTGGATGAATAAATGGTCGCATTGGCTATTAAAGTCTTGCAGCAAACTGTAGTCACGATATGAGCAGTTACCATCAACTGTACATAGTTGGGGAGCTTTGGTCTACCAAGAACTTCAGTTTAAGATCATATTCATATGGCTGAAGCAAAAAAGACCTGCTGTGCATATTTTTGTATAAGAATACATATTTTTCTACATTCTTTCTTATGGGTGCGATACATACATACACACATATATATATATATATATATATATATATATATATATATATATATATTCTT
>BLSH010337651.1:334691-346804 GCA_018402905.1 Glandirana rugosa | reverse complement strand
GTGGGGTTTATCCCCCAAACATATCAGTTTTAAAACAGCCTGCTGTCGTTTCCCCCTGGATGTGCTGATGTTGGTGGTGAAGGTGTTACGCTGAGCGGATGAGTGGGTGGTCGAGGAGGAGGAAGCGCAGTAGGAGGAGGAGGCAACAGGAGGCAAAGAGAAATGCCCTGCAATCCTCGGTGGTGGAAGGACATGCGCCAAATGGCTAGCCGGCTCAGGCCCACCCACCACTACATTTGCTTAGTGTGCAGTTAACGAGATATAGCGTCCCTGCCCGTGCTTACTGGTCCATGTATCAGTGGTTATGTGGACCTTGCCACTGATGGCGTTGCGCAGTGCACACTTGATCTTGTCCCCGACTTGTTTGTGCAGGGAAGGGATGGCTCGCCTGGAAAAGTAGTGGCGGCGTGGAATCACGTACTGTGGGACAGCCACCGCCATCAGGTTTTTGAAACTGTCCGTGTCCACCAGACGGAATGACAGCATTTCAAAGGCTAGGAATTTTGAAATGCTGGCATTCAGGGCAGGTGGGTAGGGGGGTACTTCCTCTTTCTCTCCAGTGTTTGGGAGATGGACAGCTGTAAGCTTCCATGGGACCGTGTGGAAATGCTTGGGGACGGTGGCGGACATGGTGGCGTTGCTGTCATATCATCTGTTTGCTGGGTGGCAGGTGACACTGTTACTGTAGAGGTGGAGGAAGAGGCCGAGGCAGCAGCAGAAGAGGAAGCAGGAGGAGGTTGAGACCTTTCTTGGATTTTGAGGTAATTATTCCAATGCAGCTTGTGCCTTGAATTTAGATGCCTGGTCATGGGGGTTGTACTCAGGTTGAGAACATTTATGCCCCGGCTCAGGCTCTCATTGCACAGCTTGCAAACCACTCGTGTCTTGTCGTCAGTACATTGTCTGAAGAACTGCCACGCGGGGGAACGCCTTTGAGCTGCCTTTGGTGTGCTAGGTCCCTGGGTGCGGTGGGAAGTAGCAGGCCTACTGTCTAAGGGACGCTTGCTCCACTTTTGCAACCTGCTTCCTCTTTTGCTGTGCTGGTGCCTCTGTGCGACTACCACCTCTTCCTCCAAACTCCACACGTCACTCGCACAGGGCCGGCTCTACCACTAGGCAGAGTAGGCGGCCGCCTAGGGCGCCACTACCACCAGGGGCGCCCATCCGCTGTTGATCCGTCACTGCTCAGCATCAATCACTCATGTCACTGGAGAGCCGCGGCTGGCAGCACCCCAGGGCGGTATGAAGCGGATCCGGGGGCACAGGTGCGGGCCTGTGGACCACGGCTAAAGAAATGGGTAGAGAGGCTTTGCAAAAAATCTCTACCTCCGCCACCTCCATCTTATAAATTGACAGGGCAAAGGGGCTGGAGTCAGGGGCAGAGCCAAAGGGGGGCGGCAAAATGAGGTTTCGCCTAGGGTGTCAAAAATCCTTGCACCAGCCCTGCACTCGCATGACCCTCATTCCATGTGGGGTCTAGGACCTCATCATCCTCCACATCATCTTCCACCCACCTTTCACCACTGCCCTCCTTGTCAGTCTGCACACTGAGGCAAGCTGCAGCAGTTGGCACCTGTGTTTCATCATCATCAGAAATGTGCTGCGCTGGTGTTTCCATGTCCTCATCCTGCAACAGAAGTGGTTGGGCATCGGTGCACTCAATGTCTTCCACTTCTGGGGCAGCGCTATGTGGATGGCCCACGGAAAGCACACCAGGAGAGTCATCAAAAAGCATAAGAGTCTCTTGCAGGACTTGGGGCTCAGACTGCTTGGCTAATTTACAAGGGGCTGAGGTGAAAGACAGATGGCCATGGGGTTCAGGTGCCAACTCTGAGCTTTCATCAAGGGACCGGGAGAAAGACAATGTGAAGGAACTGGAGGCATTGTCAGCCATCCAATCTACTATCGCCTGTACTTGCTCTGGCCTCACCAATCGTTGAGGGGCATTCTGGCCTACCATATACCGGTGAAGGTTCTGTTGGCTACCTGAGGAAGGTGTTTCCCTTGTGCGTATAGCTGGCACACCTCGACCACGTCCTTTCCTTCCAACAGGAGGTTCACCAACACCACCAGCACCAGCAGCACCATGACCACGTCCCTTATTTGCTCTCCTCATTGGGCCCGCAAATGTACTATGTAGCCCTATGAAAGTATTTATTAATACCACTTAATACCTTTTTTTTAAAAAACACCAACGTAGCCGGACTTTTTATTTTGGTGCAAGATGTGCACTGCTCACACCAACAGCTCGAAACTCTCCCTTTAGAACTAGGAGATGATTTTTGAACAATAATGTGTCACAGCAACAGCTGGAACCTGGCCCTATAGGAGTAGGCAATGGTTTTTGAACAATAATCTGTCCCTCTAAGCAACAGCTAGAAACTCTCCCTTTAGAACTAGGAGATGATTTTTGAACAATAATGTGTCACTTACAGCAACAGCTGGCCCTATAGGAGTAGGCAATGATTTTTGAACAAGAATCTGTCCCTCTAAGCAGAAGCCTCTACCTAGTGCAGTCAGATCACTCAAAGCAGCAGTATGTGAAATCTCAAATTACTCCCACAATCTGATCGTTGTGTACGATCGCACAATCTGATCGTTGTGTACGATTGTAACGATCGTTGTGTTAGGCAGGGTTCGATCTGCAATGTGTCACTCAAAGCAGCCGTATGTGAAATCTCAAATTACTGCAATCTGTCCCTCAGAGCAACAGCAGTAGTGTAATCTCAGGATGCAGGATCAGATGTTAAAATGTCTGCAATCTCTCCCTCACAAAAACGCCGACCGCTTCCTCTCCCTACACTAACCCAAGAGCATGTGACATGCAGCACTGTGACTCCAGCTTATAAAGAGGCTGGGTCACATGATGCACTGGTCAATCACAGCCATGCAATTAGTAGGCATGACTGTGATGGCTTCTAAGGGCAAACCAGTGAAACGCTTGTTGATTGGCTGCCCTGCAGCTATTCAACATGCATGATCAACTACCAGAACCCGAACGTTTTTTGAAATGTCTGTGTTCGGGTCCCGGACATCCGAAAGTTCGGTACGGACCCGACCATTACAGTCCGGGTTCGCTCAACACTAGTAGCTACCCATTGATTTTTTTGAAAATTGGTTGTGGTGGTTGTTGTGTGAGTAGACCATTTTAGGAATTTGATGCCAATATTTTTGATGCATATTACACTATAGTTATTTATGTTTTAACATCGCTGCTACACTGAGGGGGACGTGTATGAGAGGAGTTTGAAAACGTGTTGCTGACTGGTCGAAAAGGGTGCAATTTCTCCCACAATTGGGCAATATTCCTACTACTAATACGAATGATGGGGCACTATTCTATTCCTACTGACTACAGGCGCTATGTAATTTATATACTCCCACTGACCACCAAGCCAGAGGTATTATATAATCCCACAATCTGGCCCCCCTAAAGTTTGAGACTGCGTACTGGCCCTATGTTTGGAAAGCTTGGAGACCCCCTTTTTTAACCAATCATTTTTTGCATATCAATTCTTTGTGCCCAGGCAATGTGGTCCATTACAGGGGTGTTTCCTCTGCCTGCATACCTTCTACTAAGGTGTTTCTCTGTTTCATTTCAGAAAGATGGCATGTATGCAAATTGAATCGCTAGAGATATTAGATGATGTAAAATCTGAGAGGGATGATTGCTAGAAAAATCTCCTTCTCATGTTCTCATGACACATGTTGGTACTTTTCAGTGCCCCCTCCATTATTCTTAGGTTCCCTAACACCCAGCTTGTACATCCACACTGCTTGTTCCATGCAATTCCCGTGATATGTGGTTAATTGAAATATGAATTGGTATGGCAGTGGATTGTAGCTTTAGTTTTGCTCTAAATAAGCTGCCAACAATTAAATACCAAATGTGAATACTTTTCTTGGAGAGTATTGATGTGACCCTAAATAGCTGGATCTTAAAGCTGAATTTCAGGCACAAATAAATAAGCTTTATGTTCAATAATACATTATTAAATGTATGTTTTTTAATGTAAGTAGTGTACTGTAAACTTGAATCTGAAAAATTCAATATCACGCAATCTTCATAACTGATACTGGGGAGGGAGAAGAAGCCCATCAGGTGTGCTACAGTGCAAGGAGCATGCTGATGGAAGAGATCAGGGTGACAGAGCAATGAGCTAATAAGTCTGCCGCTTCTCTTTCACTGACCATTCATAGGGTGTAGGGAGAGGTCCTGTAAGTGGGACTATGCCAGTCAAATATCTCAGGAAGCATTTACTTCAATACAGCTCTCAGGGAAAAACGGACCTGGCTTTGCAATATCGGGGGTGGCCACCTGAACCAGGAAGAGTCACCCAGCTCCCGATGATGTCAGCAGCAAGGATGGAGTGTGCAGTACGGAGTGGTGGGACCCAGTGTGCAGCCAGGAGTGATGGATCACAGCATACAAATGAATGATTTGCTGAGCTTGTTAAAAAAAAAAAAAAAAAAAAAAAAAAGCACAGAAGGGGAAGTGAAGTTCCTTTTAAGTAAAGTGTGGTCAGAAGTATTTGTTAGCGGCACCTAATTCATTGCAAGGAAAAATCACTTTGTATAGGACATTCTTCAGTCATCTTATTGAGATTAGTCTGCCTAGATTGGGGGGGTGGTTTGTTGCATGTGACAATCCCCACATCGGGCCCTTTGGTACTTTTTGTGTGGCCCCTGGCACCCCTGCAGACAGTAGTCTATATTTCTCTATTCCAGTGATCTCTAGTAGTATTTTCCAATCTGCTGGCAGTCTCCTGAAGCATGTCTTCAGTCTCTAACAACTCTTTGGCATGTTCCTATTCTCTGACCATTTCTTGCAGCATATCTGCACTATGACAATCTCTTGCAGCATGCCCAAGGTCTTTGACCATCTCTTGTCACACGTCTGCAGTCTGACAGCTTTCTGTAGCATTACAGTCTCTGGATATAATGTGTGGCCCTTTGGTGCAGCTGTGCATTGAAACCAATAAGCTTCCATTTTCCCCTATCGTCTTTCAGGACAGGCACCTTTGAGAGACCTTGGCTCCACCTTCCTCAGGAAACACCGCCCCTTTACACAGGTTTTTAACCTCACTGCCCCACCAGCCCTTCAGTTTTGGTGTTTCCTCCGGTGAGGAGACATCGCTAGGAACCGAAGGGCCATACAGCTGATGAGGCTGGGCTGGACTGTTTCTTGAGGGGAGCAAGGCTCTCATATCCCAGGAGGATTTTTCTTTTTCTTTGGGTGCCAGGCTGCTGAGGGGACTGGGGTGCTCTGACCACAGCAGCGGCACTGATACGCTGGCGAGGGGGCGCAGTTGCAGGGTGGGTCCCCTTGTTGCTGTGCCTGGGGAGGGCATGACAGAGTGTCCGTCCCTCCCTGAAGTTTGTTTCAGTCGGCATGGAGCTGGCCGGGTCAGAGGGCGTGTGATGCCAGTTCCGGCGGAAGGGGCGGGTACTTTCGTTCGTCCGTGACTTCAGGTTCCGGTCACGAGGACGGAGAAGGGGCCCACAGCGCCGGGCTGGAGTGCTGAGAATGCTGCATGCTCTTGAATCAGCGCAGGCAGCGCAACGGCTCAGAGCAATGTCAGAGGCAGAGGCTTCACAGGCTGCTTTAGGGGAGCCGAGCACCAGCCACTCAAAGATAAGGAGGTGTTTTTTTTCCTGACCTCTGAAGATACCCTGTAAGCTCCATAAGGCTTTCCCCTCCCCCCATAGTTGGGTGGGGGGGGGCGAACCTAGGACGCTGGTGGTGGTTGGTTTTCTGGGTTGGGCACCCTCCACTACCCCCTACTGGGTGTGTGTGTGTGTGTGTGTGTGTGTGTGTGTGTGTGTGTGTGTGTGTGTGTGTTTCACTGGTGAAGGGTACCGAATGAAAGGTGCTTAGTTTGACCCCTGTTCCCCTTGGCCTTTGTTTTTCAGGGCAAGTCCTCAGACAAGAACCGCCCTCCAAAAGAGAAGGAGCATGGCTCTAGGAGGAAATGCCCATCTTGTAGGAACACCTTAGGGGAGGCCTGGTCAAAAGCACTGTGCAAGAAATACATAGAGAAGTTAGCGAGGGAACAGGCGGGGGAGCAAAATGCGGACCTGGCGGCGTCTGTCAAAGAACTCTCCAGCACCTTTCAGTCCTTTCAGGCTCTGTTTACAAGTTTACAGTAGCCTAAGGTTCCGGGGTCCTGACACCAACACAACTGCCTAAGGTTAATTGAACAAGCTGAAGTTAGAAGCTCATTGGCTACCATACAGAGCTGCACCAGAATTGGCACTCTCCAGATTTAGTAAACCATTACGAAGTGTATGTAAAGAAAAAACTTTTTTTTTTTTTAAACGTGACGTTAAAGGGGTTGTAATGGCTGAAGGCTTTTTACCTTCATGCATTCTAAGCATGAAGGTAAAAAACCTACTGTAGGTCGATCCCACCCCCCCCCTTAGCCCCCTAATACTCATCTGAGCTCCCTCCAGCGATGTGCTCGGGATCCTTGGCTGTCCCAAGTCTTTCTCTCCTCAGTGGCTGAGACACAGCAGCGGGAGCCATTGGCTCCTACTGCTGTCTTTTCTTTTCCAAGATCCACTACTGTTAATCACAGCCAGTGAGCAAATGAGGAAAGAGCCGGGGGGGCCGAGTTGAGTCCAGGCTCCGTGTCTTATGAACGCATTGAGCTGGGTTTGGGAGCAAGCATGCACCCAGTGTCCCTATGGAAAATTGCTTGCTGTTGAGGGTACTGATCAAGAGGGAGGTGCCCAGAGTGCCAGCGGGGGACCGGAGAAGAAGAGGATTGGGGCTGCTCTGTGCAATGATTTTGGTAAGTTTGGCTTTAGGGAAGTATGACATGTTTGTTAAAAAAAAAAAAAAAGAAAAAAACTTTAGTCTCACTTTAGGAATAGTATAAACACATTTTTGCCTTGTGTTGCTGTCTTTCTTTGTCCACTGATGTCCTCTTAGGAAGATGTCCCTCTACTTTCTATCCTGTAGCCGCTATAGGAAGTGAGAAGAAATCTCTCCAAACTGAACAAGTGTCCCCATTGGAAGATTCACTTCTTATTCCTGTTCTAGTGACATCCCAATTTGTAGGATTTTATTTCATTTCTGGTCCCTGTGCTCATAACCACCAGGACAAATACATAGGGGAATAAGTAGGGTTAATCTCCATTCGAAGCGCAACCCGTAATATGCATCCGAGAAGATTCCCAACCCTTTCACAACCCATAAAAAAAAAAAAAATCTAGTTTTGGTTTTAAATATACTTTAAAAAATCCTGCTTGGGTGTAATATTGATGATATAAATAAGATGCAGCAAAAAATTAAAGTGTGCCATCTTAAAATGAATAACACATTTATGTTTCTAATAGTATATTTTCTACACCTACACTGCCGTCTATCTCTAGCTGTACCCAGCGAGAATTCTATTAGATGTTTAATCTAAGGATTTAAACACACCTTGAAAGGCCATTAGTAGATTAGCAGGGCTCTAATATGTGATTCTGATAATTATATATTCATACATAGATGCTTTGGTCCCTGGGAAATCGACTAGAGTCGATTTATACAATTCTGATCCAACATCGGCTGGAAGCAAACAGAAACAAACTGTTTATCTGGCGTAGCTTCCCACTACATATTATGGAGTCCCTCCGCTGCTCGGCTTTCATCTCTCTCCCCGCTGGGGAAGTTGTCTGTGTTATAAGCCTGCAGTCAGGGACAGCAGAAGAGCTTAAGGTTTAAAGCATTGAAAATGAAATAATTCAGTTTAATCCTTCATACAGTTATTATACTTAGAGAGCATGCTGGCCATATGTCATTGGGTAGCAATATCCCCAGGCAACTCTATCCACAGATGAATTTGTAGGAAAATGCAATAAAATGTCATATATGAAGTGTGCTTACTAGTGTTCTCCAGTTTTTAAAGAGGAGCTCAAGGCAGACAGTAAGGCTCCATGCACACTGGATGCTCTCTGGGAGTCGGATTTTAGTGGCAGGAGACACTGCTTAGAAAATGTTATTGTTTTGTAAGCAGCGTTTATCTGCATTTTTTGAGCATTTTTTTTTTTTTTTATTACTTCATTAGCTTCCATTGACTACAAAAAAACGCCTGACGCCGATAAACGGCTGTTTAGCTGCGTTTATCAGCGTTTATCAGCGTCCAGCATTTTTTGTGGTCAGAAGAACGACTCTAGAATGCCAATTCAGGCCGTTCAGATAACAGCCCAAAAATGCCACTGCTGTTAAACGACAATAAACGTCCATGTACACATAGGATAATATAAAGGGGCATTTTTGGGCTGTTAAAACAAACGCCCATAAATGGTCGTTTATTAGCTTCTTTGTGAATGGAGCCTAAAAGTGAGGAGTTCCATCAGATTCCCATTGACAGGTGTCTCCAGATAGGAGACACTTGTTACCTTGTCTGTCAGAAGACCAAGCCTTTTCTGGCACTTTTTATTTACAAGTCTACATGAGTATTTTTTTGTTAGAAAATTACTTTTGACCCCCAAAATTATAAATGCAACACTTTTGTGTTTACCCCTATTAATCATGAGCTGAACTCAAAGATCTACAACTTTTTCATATGTACACAAAAGGCCTATTTCTCTCAAATATTTAAATTTTAATTTCCACGCTTAGGATATATTTAGAAAATCGCTGCTGAAAGTGATTGAGACTGTAGCCTCCTCAGGAACCCTCCATATAATATACAAATATGAAATATATTTCAAAGTCCAAAGAATTCATCTGTAGAAAAACTCATAACCCAAAAACCATATCCTACACAAAAAAAATTTATAAAAAGCAGAAAAAAATGAATTCAAAAGATCAAAAATAGATAGAAAATTATTGTTGTAAAAATAAACTTAGTCCCTTTATCCACAAGTTAAGTTCATGCAAAAAAAAACTTGAACTAACTGCAGAGATGATGTGTCCAAATCTAAAGTAACTAGTACATAAATTCAAACGTTTCCCTGTGCATCAAGTGTGGATCCACATGTGCTCCCCCTTATTTATCCTTACCACAAGCCAGGACCCCTGCAGGGGTAGCCCACATATATAAAGCACCCCTGGCGTCCTGGTCTTCAAATGAGGCACGTTCCTCAGCATAGGTTCATGGCAGCTGTATCCACCCTTAAGTCCATATAAATGCTTCTTCACTACACACAGCAGACACTTGTGATAGAGACATTGATCCAACATGCAGCAAGCCTTGTCGGATCAATGTTTCTATCACAAGTGTCTGCTGTGTGTAGTAAAGAAACCCTATTGAGCATCTGTGGGGCATCCTCAAATGGAAGGTGGAGGAGCGCAAGGTCTCTGACATCCACCAGTTCCGTGATGTCGTCATGGAGGATTGGAAGAGGACTCCAGTGGCAACCTGTGAAGCTCCGGTGAACTCCATGCCCAAGAGGGTTAAGGCAGTGCTGGAAAATAATGGTGGCTACACAAAATAGTGACACTTTGGGCCCAATTTGGACATTTTCACTTAGGGGTGTACTCACTTTTGTTGCCAGCGGTTTAAACATTAATGGCTGTGTGTTGAGTTATTTTGAGGGGACAGGAAATTTACACTGTTATACAAGCTGTACACTCACTACTTTACATTGTAGCAAAGTGTAATTTC
Organism: Glandirana rugosa; assembly: GCA_018402905.1. Lineage (NCBI taxonomy): Eukaryota > Metazoa > Chordata > Amphibia > Anura > Ranidae > Glandirana > Glandirana rugosa. The sequence goes on along the minus strand of BLSH010337651.1, from coordinate 337,202 downwards.
TTCAGCGTTGTCACATGAAAAGATCGAAAAAAATATTTACAAAAATGTGAGGGGTGTACGAAAATGTCAGGACAGTACAAATATGACCCAAATGACCCCTTCTTGGAAAGTAGACCATCTAAGGTATTTAATAAGAGGCATGACAAGTTTTTTGAAGGTGCAATTTTGGCACAATTTTTTGTAAAATTGAGAAACTAAAAAACATTTTTTACTTTTCTTTTTGTCACCAGTGCAGTACAGCATCGTCATATAACTGATATTGCTGTGATTAGGGATACTGACAGGTGCCCGTAGTAAAAATAAAACCTTTTTTCAATTTTTTTTTTACATTTTTTTTAAAATATACTGCTACCAGAGCAATACTGTGTTACCATAGTAACACTGTACTACTCTGGGGTGGTGATCAGGATTTTTTTTATTTTTACACACTGAGTGTGGACGTCATATGGCATCCTCCCAGGGCCACACTGCGGCTGTCATTTGTCTATATGCCAGGGGGGGAGGAGTTAACATTAAATTACAACACGGCTTGTGTAGTATTTGTATCCATAAAGGGCGCAGGGGCGCTGCTCCCCATCTATGCGTCTGGCCCCTAATCTACACGCAGGGTGCCGGATGCATGGATTCCAAAGGGTTTTTTTTTTCTTGAAGCACGTGATTAGAGCCAGAGATTCTAATAGGCTTCAAAGAAGGGTGGGCTTGGGGCGCTCGAGGAACACTGCACCCCGAGCACACCAACTTGTGTGACAATAGCAAATGAATATTCACTATTTTTACACTGATTCTCCTCCCGACCAATCAGAAAGCGGGTCCTGAGACCCGTCACCCGATTGACTGAAAGGACAGGTGATCTTATTGGATGCCTAGGAGGGAGGAGAAGCACGATGGAAGCCGCCGCCCCCCACCCAAAAGAGCGCTGCCCGCCTGCGACCTAGATGGGGTAAGTGCAGGGCTGGATTATCTACTGATCAACCCCGTGGGGGGGGGGGAGGGGGTGTGCTGGTGACCCGACCGACCATGGGGGGTGCCATCTGGTCAGGAGGGTAGTTGTTTGCCCCCCCCCCAAAAAAAAAAAACACCAGCCGCCAAAGATTTGTATATATTATTTTTTATTTGCTATGCTTTCCCACTAAGGTGCAGTTATCCTTTAAAACCGAACAAAAAAATGACATTATAGTAACTGTTACTTAGATTAAGGAATCTGTCACCAGCATGCCAGAAAACTCCATAATAGGGTCCACTGATCATATCACAGCAAAGGATAGCGAAGATTCAGAGCCATGCAGGATTCCTTCCTGACCTCTTCCTTTCCTTTGTGTGATAAATACAGTGCAACATAGAACACAATATAAAGGACCATCTGACAATCAAAAATAGAGCAATTGACCACACCCTGCCCCCCCCCCCCCAACTTCATGAAGATAGATTTTAGGCATTTGTTGCAGCAGAATTACATTGTCCCGTTAGTTTATTTGTCCTGTAATGTATCTGTTTATTCATAAACCGCTAATAAATTTACTGTGTATAGTTACTAATTTTACATTTGGGACAGATGTTGCCTATCTGTTTTCTATGATCCCTGGTTCATTAGAGTGTATGGGAGCCAGAAGCTGAAAGCTCTTTGAGCTGAGCCTATTGTCTTCCACACGGCTGGTTCTATGGATACCTGAGCCATAGTGACAGTTTCTATGCAGCCAAGCAATAGAGGCTTCAATGTGCAGCTTAATGGCAGTAGAATTAAGCTTCCTTTATGAATATCTGGCTGAAGAATTCCCCATAGCACCACAGCCCCTAGGCTTTTTAACTGCTACATTTTTAAAAACATTTAAGAAGCACTTTGTTCATTAGAGATGCTTTGCAAGCTACTCATCATACAGCGAAGTGTTGTGTGTTTCTATAAAAAACTTAAAGTGTTAGTAAACCCTCCTATCATTTTCAGCCAAGGAAGCTGCCATCTTGGCCTCTGTTTAATCTACAACTGCCATGATGCTGCACATGTGATCAGCTATGACACCAGCTATTGGATGGTTTGACAGTTTGGTTTAGAGCACAACCAATGGGAGTGTTACATTTCCGGCACATGCCGGAAATGTGACTGGTTTTTACCTGTTATATGCATGGGTTTACTACCGCTTTAAAGCCCAACTCCAGGAGACTTGAAACGTCTTCTTTGCACTGAGGCTGCACTAATGCTGAAAAGGTTAAAAGCTCATTTGGGCCTAGGAGGCATGGAAAACTGATCACTCGCTGCTCCACACCGCTAGATAGGTCACTGGTGTCTTCTCCCCCATGCTCTGACTGATCACTAGTGTCTTCTCCCCCATGGTCTGACTGGTCACTAGTGTCTTCTCCCCCATGGTCCCACAGGTCACTAGTGTCTTCTCCCCCATGCTATGACTGGTCACTAGTGTCTTCTCCCCCATGCTATGACTGGTCACTAGTGTCTTCTCCCCCATGCTATGACTGGTCACTAGTGTTATCGTACCCCCTCTTCTGTGATCACTGGTCAGT